>QEPC01005386.1:1849219-1872293 GCA_003113815.1 Sphenodon punctatus | reverse complement strand
CCCCCCCCCCGGATATAGAGCATGATCCAGCTGCATCCTACCGCCTGTGCAAGGGGCCTTGCGCTGGCGGTAGGGGAGAGGAGCAGCTGGGAGCAGGGGTGTGTGGGCGCTGGCAGAAGCAGGTTCCGCCGGCCAGATGGCCACACTCCCTCCAACGGAGTGGTGGCCACGCCCCGAGCCAGCGGTAGAGAGGGGCTAGCAGACATCGCGGGAGCCCTGGAAAGTCCCCCAGGGGACCTGGCTCCCTCCAGCCCATTGAGAGGTACAGGAGGGGGCAGTGTCCCCTAGGGGACATTCCAGGGCTCCCGCAATGTCTGTTGGCCTGGTTTGGGGGCTGGCTGGGCCCGCATGCAGCTGTTTCTGGGGTCACGGCACCCCCGTTTTACCCCCTTCCAGCTGCTCCTTCTGTTGTCTCGTCCCCTCCATCTGGTCCCTGCATGGTGCTGGGCCTGCAGCTGGATGGGGCGTAGTGACTGCCGGTGCCCCAGGGCTATCCACTTGCGCAGCTTTCGCCTGCATGGGAAGATAGTGGAATCTCGTTCATAAAATACAAATGTAAAAACACTTTAAGGGGGAAGCCATAAAAATATAAACATAAAACAAAAACCCTCCCACCCTAGCCCTCAAAAATATATTATGAGAAGTGAGGTCAAGAGTGGAAATGTCTAGAAAGGAATGTTCTATGTTTATTACTGATATACGTTCACAAATACCATCTTTCAGCGGGAGTCAGACAATCTGGATTTGGTTGCTAAACACCTTGTTGATGTTCCCAAAGACTTACAGAATTGACTCAGTCCATGCGATCAGTACTAAAAACTGAAGCTATTTCATGTTTTAAAAGTTAATTAGTTTTCACTTTCCCTCCACCCACCCACATGAATTGCAACAAACAGCTTGTGTAGGCTGTTAAATGTGTATGTTCCTCTGCTCCCTTCCACTGAGTCACTCGCCCGCTTTCCATCCAGAACAAACTTCACTCCTCCTCTGTCTCTACCATCGCTCATACCAGTATCTGCTGCTCCATAAACTGTCTTCGCCTGTTTTCCCCATGCCACCCCGTGCCCGGTACTCGCTCCCCAAGTGCACATGCTCGACTCCTTTATTCTCAACCTTTAAATCCCTCCTAAGAACCTGCCTCTTCCATCAGGTTTTCCCCTAGCTGTTCACCTCCATAGATTGCTCACTGATGCTGCTCCTTACAATGGTTTGCCCTTCAGGGACGTCCTCCTCCCGTTGCAGCTAAGCTAAGGCCACTTTCACACGCTAACAGGAAGGCAGGAAGTCTTCCGTGAATGCAAACACAGCTCTGTTCTCACAGGAATTGGCACACATGGGGAATGCTCTCTTCCTCACTTATCCCGCAAGAACTCCCATTGTAAAAGCTACACTGGGGGACCCGGTCATGCATGTGTATTCTCATGGGATAAAAGCAGAATAACGCATTCCCATGTGCACGGATTCCTGTGAAAATAGAGCCACGATTGCATTCACAGAAGTTTCCCTGCCTCTCCGGTAACTACCTGCCATTTCTAAAGCGCTACTAGTCGCAATGTGTGAAAGTGGCCTAAGCACCTGCAGTGTCTCAACTTCATGAATGTCTCCCCGTCTCTCCATATGTTCTCTTTCCCCTTCTCTCCCCTCCCTTGTTCACTGTAGATTGTAAGTCTCTTGGGGCTTGTCTAATCACAACTATTCAGCACCAGGCACATTACTGATGCTATATAAATGATAACAGTAATCAATAATATTGTATAAAACGTGGTGGGATTAAGGCCCTTTTCACATGGGCCGTGGGGGGGGGGGGGGAGGTGCATTCCCATGGACTCCTCTCCACCTGGAGCATTGGGCATTGGTGTGGGTGATGGGTGGAACAGACATGCACCCCCATCCATGGTGTTCTTAGGGGCGCCCAACATCCCCCCCCTGGTACCATTCTCACGGGCACCCCCACGTGTGTGCCCGGGGGCGGGGGGTGCCCGTGTGGAAAAGGCCTAAGGCTTGTGAGAACTAGAATTTTTAGCTTTTGTGTATTTGAAATTTAAGCCCTACCCATAAGTTTTGTTGCAAGGTATTTTTGCTGGATTCTCTCTATTTTAAAACCAAATCAAATTACTTTGGAACACTGATATAATTAGGCAGTAGTTCAGAGCACTTGTATCTCATATGCCACAGAAATGTATACTGTTAATTGTGCTGATTGTGCAGTGAATTGATGTTTACATCCGCATGGTAATCAGTGCAGCTTAACACTTTTTCAAATGAAAAAAAGCATCATGGAGTCTACAAGTTGGCTTTATAAAAAAAAAAAGTCTGTTGTCTGACTGAGGACTCTGTCAGGGATCTGAAAGTCCAGCTCTGTTGTTGTTGTTTGCATTATGGTAGTACCTAGAGAACCCATCTGCTAAATGTGGTCTCCTTGTGTTAGCTGCTATCTAGACCCCCCTCCCCCCCATGGTGAAAATCAGTCCCTGTCCCCCAAATCTAAAGGGTGGAAGGGAAAACAGAGGCACAGAGAGATTGAAGTGACTTGCCCAAGGTTGTCGGGCACATCAGTGGCAGGATGGAGGATTCACCCAAGTTCCTTGGTTTCAGTCCAGCCTCTCGTACATCACCATTTTGAAATACATCCCCCCCCCAGTGGAACGTGGTAGATAATTATTCTGTCAGTTTGTCGATAGAGGCGAATGTGTCACAGCCCACCAGGAGTGTTTTGTCCCTTTAGGCCTAGGGTGGGCAACCTTTTCTCTCCTGGGAGCCACTTTGACAATTAGTACAAGCTCCAAGGGCCACATGGAAGTTGGGAGTGGGGTCTCTTAAGGGATGCACTCAGGAAGAGGATGGTCAGGATCATGGATCTGTCCTTGCGTGCATGCCCTCATCTCTGCTCCCTTACACTGAGCTCAGTCTGTCGGTGCTTGAGGATATGAACTGGCTCCTGGGGCTGGAAGTGGCCAAATAAAAAAAACCTAGCCCCAGGCCACATGAGACCCCTGGGCCCTGAGGTTCCCCGTCCCAGCGTTGGCTCTTATTGACCAGCTTCTCCTGGGTCAGTCACCATAGCCCAAGGATACCTGTGCCGGCAGCAAGAGCTCTGCTGCTGCTGTGAGGGAGTTGATTGGGGGTATCCCAGACTTGTGTGCTAGATGGAAGGGTGTAGTGTAATGCTGCTCTAGGTCAACCGATGTGACCTCATGCCAAGGGGGCGGGGCAGGGCAGGAGGAGCCACGCTAGGATTTCAAAAGTGTCTGTGGCATGTAATTTGTGTGCTTAATCCTTCCCACTCGAGCGCCAACTTCTCCAGCCCCACCAAATAAATGTAACCCTGGATTATTCGGAGAACAACGCATAGGCTAGGAAAAAATCGAGTCTGCTTCCTCAGAGCTGTACAGCCACTTCCTAGTCCTGTTCTAAATCCCTCTGGAAGCACAAATACCTGGAACTCCCTTCCTGAACATGCACTCTCTGTGCTCTCCTTCCCTGCCTTTCATAAAAGCTACCTCTTCTGTCAGGTTTTTCCTAGCTCTTCACCCCCGTGTTCTGCTCACTAATACTCTACTGTTCTGTTATTCAGGGTCCCCCTCTCCTCTGTAATAATAATTTTTAAAATGTATTTACGGTGACAGCCAAATACGCCCTCTCCTCTTTAACTAAGCTAAGCACATGCACCTGTAGCTTCTCAACTTCCCTTTCTTTCCCGATGTTCCCTGCTCCCTTGTCTCCCGGTCTCTTATTAATGATTGTTCAATGCCAGGTACATTGCTTGTGCTATATGAATCATAATGAAAACAGGGACTTAACTGTGCCCTAAGCGGACAGCAAAGGAGGAGTTTGTCTTTGGGAAACCCGGAGGTGACTCTCACTTCCAGGTATTCACGCAGAGAGGGACTAGTGTAACTGCCTCAAAAGATAATATTCTATTATTTGTATTTATTAATCCATATTTCTATGCTGCCCTTCCTGCAGAGGAAGTGTGAGTATAATACACACACACACCCCACCCCTTTTTCTGGTGTATGAGTGAAGTGTGCTGCCAATTTTAATCCAGAAAAAAAGTGTGTCCCGGGGTATCAAACATTTGGGAAACACTTCACTGGACAGTAGATGGATACAACCCGGAGTGCAGAAAGTAAAAAAAATTACCAAAATGTTTCTGAATGGTTAAAACAAACAAAAAAAAGTGCAGTTTTCCTTACTGCCTGAAAAATAATGGTTCTTGTCGGATCACATTTTTGCAAGTATGGAAGAATAACAAAGTGACCTTACTAATCCAAAGTAATGCCTTTTGCTGCAGGACAAAGCAGTGATAGCGAAGATCTCCCTGTCCCAGACAGTTCAAGCAAATGTAATCCAGCAAAACACATAGCTGTGTCCAAGCTGCAGAAACTCACCCGATCCCCTGCAAGAGCGATATCTCCTCTCATCAAAGACGGGGAGAAGGATAAACAAAGAGAGAAACATCATCACCAGAATGCTTCCCCAAGAGCGTATAAGTGGAGTTTTCAACTCAGTAAGTGCTCCTTAAAATTTGTTTTCTTTTTAAACGTGAATTTTTAAAAACTCAGAATTATTATTAGTCCAAGATCCAGGANTGTGTATTTGAAATTTAAGCCCTACCCATAAGTTTTGTTGCAAGGTATTTTTGCTGGATTCTCTCTATTTTAAAACCAAATCAAATTACTTTGGAACACTGATATAATTAGGCAGTAGTTCAGAGCACTTGTATCTCATATGCCACAGAAATTTATACTGTTAATTGCGCTGATTGTGCAGTGAATTGATGTTTACATCCGCATGGTAATCAGTGCAGCTTAACACTTTTTCAAATGAAAAAAAGCATCATGGCGTCTACAAGTTGGCTTTATAAAAAAAAAAAGTCTGTTGTCTGACTGAGGACTCTGTCAGGGATCTGAAAGTCCAGCTCTGTTGTTGTTGTTTGCATTATGGTAGTACCTAGAGAACCCATCTGCTAAATGTGGTCTCCTTTTGTTAGCTGCTATCTAGACCCCCCTCCCCGCCCCCCATGGTGAAAATCAGTCCCTGTCCCCCAAATCTAAAGGGTGGAAGGGAAAACAGAGGCACAGAGAGATTGAAGTGACTTGCCCAAGGTTGTCGGGCACATCAGTGGCAGGATGGAAGATTCACCCAAGTTCCTTGGTTTCAGTCCAGCCTCTCGTACATCACCATTTTGAAATACATCCCCCCCCAATGGAACGTGGTAGATAATTATTCTGTCAGTTTGTCGATAGAGGCGAATGTGTCACAGCCCACCAGGAGTGTTTTGTCCCTTTAGGCCTAGAGTGGGCAACCTTTTCTCTCCTGGGAGCCACTTTGACAATTAGTACAAGCTCCAAGGGCCACATGGAAGTTGGGAGTGGGGTCTCTTAAGGGATGCACTCAGGAAGAGGATGGTCAGGATCATGGATCTGTCCTTGCGTGCATGCCCTCATCTCTGCTCCCTTACACTGAGCTCAGTCTGTCGGTGCTTGAGGATATGAACTGGCTCCTGGGGCTGGAAGTGGCCAAATAAAAAAAACCTAGCCCCAGGCCACATGAGACCCCTAGGCCCTGAGGTTCCCCGTCCCAGCGTTGGCTCTTATTGACCAGCTTCTCCTGGGTCAGTCACCATAGCCCAAGGATACCTGTGCCGGCAGCAAGAGCTCTGCTGCTGCTGTGAGGGAGTTGATTGGGGGTATCCCAGACTTGTGTGCTAGATGGAAGGGTGTAGTGTAATGCTGCTCTAGGTCAACCGATGTGACCTCATGCCAAGGGGGCGGGGCAGGGCAGGAGGAGCCACGCTAGGATTTCAAAAGTGTCTGTGGCATGTAATTTGTGTGCTTAATCCTTCCCACTCGAGCGCCAACTTCTCCAGCCCCACCAAATAAATGTAACCCTGGATTATTCGGAGAACAACGCATAGGCTAGGAAAAAATCGAGTCTGCTTCCTCAGAGCTGTACAGCCACTTCCTAGTCCTGTTCTAAATCCCTCTGGAAGCACAAATACCTGGAACTCCCTTCCTGAACATGCACTCTCTGTGCTCTCCTTCCCTGCCTTTCATAAAAGCTACCTCTTCTGTCAGGTTTTTCCTAGCTCTTCACCCCCGTGTTCTGCTCACTAATACTCTACTGTTCTGTTATTCAGGGTCCCCCTCTCCTCTGTAATAATAATTTTTAAAATGTATTTACGGTGACAGCCAAATACGCCCTCTCCTCTTTAACTAAGCTAAGCACATGCACCTGTAGCTTCTCAACTTCCCTTTCTTTCCCGATGTTCCCTGCTCCCTTGTCTCCCGGTCTCTTATTAATGATTGTTCAATGCCAGGTACATTGCTTGTGCTATATGAATCATAATGAAAACAGGGACTTAACTGTGCCCTAAGCGGACAGCAAAGGAGGAGTTTGTCTTTGGGAAACCCGGAGGTGACTCTCACTTCCAGGTATTCACGCAGAGAGGGACTAGTGTAACTGCCTCAAAAGATAATATTCTATTATTTGTATTTATTAATCCATATTTCTATGCTGCCCTTCCTGCAGAGGAAGTGTGAGTATAATACACACACACACCCCACCCCTTTTTCTGGTGTATGAGTGAAGTGTGCTGCCAATTTTAATCCAGAAAAAAAGTGTGTCCCGGGGTATCAAACATTTGGGAAACACTTCACTGGACAGTAGATGGATACAACCCGGAGTGCAGAAAGTAAAAAAAATTACCAAAATGTTTCTGAATGGTTAAAACAAACAAAAAAAAGTGCAGTTTTCCTTACTGCCTGAAAAATAATGGTTCTTGTCGGATCACATTTTTGCAAGTATGGAAGAATAACAAAGTGACCTTACTAATCCAAAGTAATGCCTTTTGCTGCAGGACAAAGCAGTGATAGCGAAGATCTCCCTGTCCCAGACAGTTCAAGCAAATGTAATCCAGCAAAACACATAGCTGTGTCCAAGCTGCAGAAACTCACCCGATCCCCTGCAAGAGCGATATCTCCTCTCATCAAAGACGGGGAGAAGGATAAA
This sequence comes from Sphenodon punctatus, assembly GCA_003113815.1. Taxonomy (NCBI): domain Eukaryota; kingdom Metazoa; phylum Chordata; class Lepidosauria; order Sphenodontia; family Sphenodontidae; genus Sphenodon; species Sphenodon punctatus. The sequence goes on along the minus strand of QEPC01005386.1, from coordinate 1,865,279 downwards.
CAAAGAGAGAAACATCATCACCAGAATGCTTCCCCAAGAGCGTATAAGTGGAGTTTTCAACTCAGTAAGTGCTCCTTAAAATTTGTTTTCTTTTTAAACGTGAATTTTTAAAAACTCAGAATTATTATTAGTCCAAGATCCAGGATTTGCTTTGTTCAGTTCTAGAATGGTTCTCAAAACCATGAATGAACTGAATGTACTCCTTCAAGAGGCTCCGTGGCATGCTCTCAGTTCTCAAAACCATGAATGAACTGAATGTACTCCTTCAAGAGGCTCCGTGGCATGCTCATTTGTGGGGGTTTGCGAATGCACAGAGCAACTCCCTGGAGATCCACCCCAGCAGCCATGATGAAGTAACCCTTCCCAGCCCTCCTCTATACGAGTTCTGTTGGTGCACTGAGGGGAGGGATTTTATTTTATAGCTTTTGAAAGCGATTTCCAATCAAACAATAGCCTAGAATCATAGACTCTTAAGAGTTGGAAGAAACCTCAGCGGTCATCTAGTCCAGCCCCCTGCTCAATGCAAGAAATCCACAGCTACAGCATCCCTGGCAGATGGCCGTCCAGCCTCTGTTTGAAAACCTCCAGCCAAGGAGAGCCTACAACCTCCCTAGGCAGTGTCTGTCCCACTGTCGAACAGCTCTTACTGTTAGGAAGTTCTTAGTGATCACAACACCCATTTGTACGCATTGTGCTCCATAAATAGACCCCAACACCTGACTCCCACCGGCTTCTCTCAGTTGTAACAGTTGCTAAAGAAATACCTATTTCTGTATTTCACAGTTCACCACATTAGATTTTCTAAAATCACATGGTTCAAATTACCATCTTGCTTCTGCACCCCATTCAGCGTGCTGCGTGATTTTTATCAGCTACTGTTTCAAGAGTCTCTGTACTGTCAAATACATATTAAATATTACAGGTGAGAATGCTGGAATCCTGACTTTCAGGTGGCATAATCCAAGCACCATTTTCTAATCCTGGCAGGCTAAGAGTTATCGGAAACTCAGATTGGAATTATAAAGAGGAAGGAGGTAAACAAAGTAAAATGAGACAGAAAACTGTGTGTTAAAATCCATAACGGAGAGTGACTAAGAAAAAATATTCGAAACTAGAAGCACAATCCTCTCCCCTCCCGCCCCACTGCCTTGCGTTGAGTGGTTGAACATTGATCTGTCATAATAAATGTGGTGGTCCAGAGAAATAGATAGCAGTATATTGTAATTGTTCTAAGGAGGACAGTTCTTTCAAAATTCTCACTGCAATTTAAATAACTTAGTAAATGGAATTTGCTGAAGAAATTTGGTGTTTTGAAGGAAAAAGGATTGTGGGTTTTAGCTATCAGTACTGGATATAGCCTTCTTTAAATGTAGTATGTTATGATAGTGCATTATTTTGTATGTAATACCATGCTCCAAGACATTCAGATACCTTTCTAAAAACTAAACTGGGCCAAGTGAATTAATTATTTTTCCTCCCATCCTCTTAAGATGAACTAGACAACATGAACAGCACTGAAAGAATCTCCTTTCTACAAGAAAAGCTGCAGGAAATCAGAAAATACTACATGTCGTTGAAGTCAGAAGTAGCAACCATAGACAGGAGAAGAAAACGATTAAAAAAGAAGGACAGAGAAGGTAACTGCCTTTATGTTAGATGCCCATTGTCAGGAGCGAACATTGAAACCCCAAACATTAGATTTGATGGCATTGGTTTTTGCAGCTGTTATTTATTTATTTATAATTAAAGTTGAGAACCGTCACTGCAAGTTCTATTCTCCGGTATTCGCCATGTAGCCCATCCAGATGGTACAGCGAAGGCGCACCTCTTTCTGACCAATGGAGTGATGTGGCCAGCGTCACACACTCAGCCACCGGCACTTCCCTCAAGCCACTGGCTTAGATACTTGTCCATGCCCAGCTGGGTGCATTGAAGGTGGCTTTCCAGTGTGAGGCTGAGCAGGACTTGACCCCCCAGTCAACAGGAACCACTCAGCCATAACTAGGAAAACGGTTATACCAATAGCGTAAGCATTAACACAATTATAAAAATAATTGTGCTAATTACCATTGCAAAATTGGCAGAGTCCATTTACGATAAAGGAATAGGAAGGGTAATGGTCCACTTTGTATAGGAACCTATGAGAAGAACGATTTGCAAAAATAATCTAGACCAAATTCAAGAGGTTGGGTTTTTTCCCCTGTTTCCCCCTCCCCTTTTTATAATAAAATAAATGGTTATTTCAGTACCAATTGTTGGGATCCTCTGGTATCTCAGCAATCTCTTAGAAAAGAGAGCAGTTCTCCAGAGCATGACGGTTCAGTACATAAGCCGTCCATCCCTGTTTTGTCCATTCTTTGTAACCTGCCGTTAGCCTTAGCGGGGAATGGCAGGATAAAAACGTCAATAAATAAATAAATAAATAAATTTCTTCTCCCTCGCCCACTTTTTTTGTTTTCAGTTGTGGGTTTATGCTAGAATGAATGTATTCCACAAAGCTCTCCATGTACCTTGAACCCAGCGATACTGCACACGGAGTTAGTGAAACGTTTTGTGTATGTACACACCTTTTTAAATGTGCTGACTAAGCATTCTGTATTTACAGTGTCTCATACAGGCGCCTCCATGTCCTCAGCTTCATCAGACACTGGAATGAGTCCCTCCTCCTCCTCCCCGCCACAAAACGTGCTTGCCGTTGAATGCAGGTGATAAAACGTTTTCTCTGCCTTGCCAGCAACTTGCTGCCATGGACATAAATACTGAAATTCTGAAATACGTCAACAGAAAAGCACTCAACTGGTTTGACATTGCCAAGTATATTCTGTACACTCTTCCACTGCTGGACTGTATGTTTCCTCCTCCCCCGGCTTTTTTTAAAATATTCATTTTTTTATTGGTGAGAGAAATTAAGTTCATTGGCAACTGAAGGGTTCGCACCTCTGTCACTTGTGCTTACTTGTTTTATTATTATTATTTTGTTAAAACAGAGAAAGGGCACTTATCAAATTTGAAAAGTTATGTCCAATGAAGCATTGAGGTGTTCTAGGGAAATCTTAGCAAGAGCAAGTGCACCCAGCAGACCACCCAAATGCTGTCCAACCGAATTGAGCGCCTGCTGCACTTTCAACACCACCCCAACCCCCCCCCCCCAATGTGGAAGCACTTGCAATACAGAACTGCCAAAGTATGCGTTCAGCAATGTGCCCAGTTTTAAACATGTAAATGGGACAAAATAAATTGTGAAAGGAAGTGTAGTTGACTGAAAACTACAGTTGTAATAAGTCTTCCACTTTTTATAGGATTTTTGAGCACACAATTATGCAAATATTTTAATGTTTATTAATGTTTACAGTGGAATTGTGAATAGGTTTTCAGTGGACTATCTTATCCCTTGACAAAAATATTTTGTCTTTTTTCTATGTAATTTCAGAGTTTTTATTTTGTTACAAAAAAGACGAAAAATGAAATATATAACAACAATGAAGTTATTTAACAAGATTTCTAAAGCTGAAATTTTTTGTGTAAAATAAGGTATCTTGCAACTTGTTAAATATATTTATTCAGACATTGGATGTTGTATTTTTATGTATTTTTAAAAAATTAATAAAATCAGAAAAAAAAAAATCTAGGTTAGTTCACTCTTTCGATAAAAAACATGCCTATCAGTTGTAGCTCTTACAGGAGGTTTTATCCAGTATCCTCGCCTGTAGGTGAAGTGGTTCTCTCTAGTCTTACATCTTCTGCAGTGTCAAACTGTAACCGGGCATCTGGATTAAACTGTTACCTTGTTTGAAAACTTTGGCAGTCCTAGTACTTACATTGTTTTAAGGAAAAGAAATTATTGGGTTGCCCTTAAGATGCTTTGTCAGTTTTTTGTTTGCTATACTGCCGAATGAATTTATATCTCCCAAAGTTGAGATGCAAGAAATAAAGTAAAGCAACTGTGTATGCTTTGTCTGTGGATTGTCCCACAGACTTGATACAGTTTGTAAATAACTCTTCCAAAACCATGTATTTAAAGCAGTTTGCATATACATTATGTATAAAAGTGATTTTTTTATCAATTTTTTATTCATGTTTGTACATTGAAAGGGGGTTTGAGCCCCTTCTTCTGTGTTTAATATGCTGTAGAGTAATAACCTAGATGCTCTAGAGACTGTATATCAGGATATTATGGTTCACAGCGGCAGAAGGTCTGAGCAAGACACTAGTGATGGAGTAGCATTACTAAAATCGATGTTTCTTGAAATTTCATTTTGCCACATTGTCAACTTGTGATTCCAATTCCTTCCATTTTCGCAGAGAATTAAAGAAAAAGTACTCTTGTAAAATGCACTTTTTCTGTCTTTTCTTAAGCAAAGCAGAACTTTAAATATAAGATAAATATGGAGCTCTGCAGAGAGTGTTCATAAAGGCCATGTTAAACATAGGCTTTAGATTTTTATGATCTTGTAAATCTGACATGTCTAAACAACAGGAAAACCAAACTTCACAAAATGATGTAAAGACATCTCAAAGCTAACTGTTAATTTTATATTAGATATGAATAATAAAAAAACTAATTTATAAGGAAAAATAATTGGGTCACATTTTCTCAGGTTATTTTCCAAGCTTGATATTTGCAGAGGTAAATAATAATTTTGGAATGTAAGTAATTCTGTCCATTACTACTGGATTAATTCACACCTTGTGCAAATATTGAGCTTGTGTCTAATACTGCAATAGCTTTTTAGAGAACAGCTAAATTGATTTTGATGTAAATTGCCGTTTGAAATGCTAGAAAGAGATCACAGATGAGTCTCAAGACTATACCTAGTGTATTATTATTATTATTATTATAAACATTGATATAGTGCCAGCCATGTGCCTGGCGCTGTACAGAACATAGAAATAGAGGCGGTCCCTGCCTGTGGCTTACAATCTAAAGACAGGGGAGAAGACAAACAAACATTCAGGCGGATGCGAAGTCTCAGGTGCGTGTGTCTACGCTGCTGCCCTCAACTCTATGGTGTTGCCTGGGGCAAACTCCGGCTAAGAGTGAAGCTGCAGTGACCAGCCACTGACCAAGCAGACAGACTACAGCTCCGCCTCGGCCTTGGCCAGCCTGCTCCGCTGGCAGTGCACCTGGTTGTTCCGGACGGAGCACTGCAAGCAGGGCTGGTCTGGAGCAAGCAGTGCCTGCTCCACTTGGAGCAGAACTGGGGTGCGGTCCATCTGTTCAGTTTACAGCCATTGATTCAAGCGCAGAAATAGGCAGGTCCCAGCCAGACGGAAACGCAGGCGCTCAATAGCTTTTGGGAAGGTTTACAGTAGCGCAAGGAAAATGAAAAGGTAAGTTGAGCAGCTGCCTCTTCCTCCCTCCCCCCCACCCCCCGCATACCCCAGTGAATTATTTGTGTATTCAGCCCTGGCAATTTGGCTGTTGTGGAACAACTAAAAATGATAAAGGGAGGAATTTTTTTCTTTCACTCAGTGGCTCATCCCTCATGCATTCTGTTTCTGCCATTGGCAGCAACGATTGAAACCCAGACTGCACAGGGGCCCGGCTAAGGCCTGAGAAATCTCCTTTTACCTTTCTAGAATGGGGTCCTGATACACCCCATTCCTTTCCTGACTCCAGGGGATAGTTGGCTATTCCCTTAGTTGCAATCTTCAGAGGGCTGGCAAATTCAGATTAAAATTCAATCAATCCCACCACAGCCCAATGAGCCTCTGGATTTTCAGGGCAGAGCGATGGCCTCTCCCTCTCCTCCAGGCTGTCCTGCAGTCACACTGAACTTGATGCTGCCCTGGGAAATCAAAGGGCCCGGGGGACCATTTCCTGGTGCGAGGCAAAATCTTATGACGGTTGGAAAGAGAGCTGGAGGTGTGTCTGATCCAGCCTGCTTGGAGACTAGCAAAAACTTTGTCGCAAGCAGGTACCAATTCTTGTACTCCAGTGGCTGGGAATCACTAGATAACCCGAATTGCTCTCTCTTACTTTGACATTTTATTACAATTCCCTTCTCCAGCAAACAATGCTTTAACATCTTTGACTGTGCAGATGAATATGGCGTCTGGCTTCTATTAAGTAGTTTGTAGCAGGGGAGTAGGTAGGTGGGGATAGGCCCCCTGCTGGAGCACTCCACTCCAGTGTGCATATGCATTCTGCAAATGTGACGGTGGCCTGCTTTGCTATGGTTTTCCCCGCTTTGGCACGGGGCCCACCGTCACGTTAAAAAGCGGCCAGGAAGCAGCCACCAGATGTTTCCATGGGATAGATCTTGATTGTGGTGCGGGCTAGCCCGGCCTGTGACTTGAGGAAATCCCCGAGTCACAGCTTGGGCTAGCTGCCATTGGAATCCAGCCTCCCGACTAGTTCATGTTTGAGAGCCTGCTTGATTCACTGTGATCCGGAGTGTGGGGAGGGGGGGGCATGACTGCTTGTCAACCGGGGGACAGGCTGCTGCTTGCAGTGCAGGAGCAGGCAGATGCACATCCCCTCTCCCCAAAAGCTGCCATCACATTAATTTGGCAACCAGGCCAGATCCTGCCCGGAGTGATAGCATCCACCACCGCCCAGGTAAGTCTGTGGCAGCAGTAGGCGCTATCACTTCTGAAAGCACCCCACGTGTATGGGCCTCAGTGTGTCTGTACCTACTGCGCACCTGTTCTAGCTACGCCCCTGGCTTGTAGTGTAAAATAGATTAATATTGATATTCTTTTGCGGGATCCAGGGAAGGCGTGGGCCCCTTCTGAGCATAGGAATGTTGGACAGGCGCATATTGAGTTGCCCATTAGAAAAGGGAAGGTGTTACCGTAATTAACTTTTGCTGGTTAATTAAACATTACATCCCCTTCAGGGACTGGCCCGTTGGCCCTGGATATGTTGTGTGTTACTAGTTTTCTTAGGAGCCCCCTGTGTTGGGGCGGGGGAGGCTTTCTGAATCGCTCGGGTTCCCTGCATTTGAAGCTTGTGGGTCTGTTTTATGCCTTAAGTCTCTCCTGTTGCCACTTCAAGTTTATTCATGGCCCCATGTATTGGGGGCTTCCCTAACGCACGAGACCTTTGAAGTCCATAGTCTGCGCTTGCTTCAGTCCAGCCCTGTTGACGTTGTCCTGATTCCCCACTGTCGCTAGACTCTAAACAAAAAAGAGCAGGGACGGCTAGACTTGTCTGGGCAGGAAGCGACCCTGCCAGGGCGCAGCCCCAGGCGATGGATTACCCGGCCAGGTCTGCGCATAGATTTGAGGCAGAAGTGCAGGGAGTTCTGCCCCCACCCCCTTTTCTAGTGTAATTACGCCCTTTTCCCTTGTGCCAAGATGTCGTGATGCTCGGGAAAGGGGTGTGGCTACACAGAAAGATGTTCTTGCCCATAAATTTGCTGGCACTTTTGGGAGCGTCCAGGCCATTGCCCACGATCAATTATGATTGGCATCTTGGCCACCTCTGAACAAAAGCCTGGCACAGAAGGGACAACACACCTTTGCTCCTTTTCTGCTGAAGTGCCATAGACCTCTCTTGGTCAAGGATACACTCAGCCCTAGTTCTGATCAGTGTCCCCTTCCCATTTAGGCGCACACACCGCCTGCCTTTGCCCCTGGCAGCAGGGTGGGTGAAAGCAATGTGCCTTGGGGACTTCCTGCTGCTCAGAACCCCAGCCCAATGAAGGGTGACTATTCCATCTTCAAACATCCTGAACAGCTCCTCTTGAATCCTAGTAATTGCAACTCCGGTAATGTCAGGCCCAAAGCAGTGGCAGAGCCAGAGGTTCAGCCTGAAGTTAACTGGCAAGTTATTCAAGGCCTGACTGCCCCTCTGGTTCAATGTCTCCTCTCCTCTCTCGGGTAATGTGGGGGGGGGACTGGAGCAGCGACGGGTGGAAAAGTTGCGAAAAGAAGCAATGATTCCCAGAATTCTGGTGCGTGTTGTCCCATTTTGGGGCGTAACTATGATCCCACTGACCCCAGGCAGCAACATTACGTGTTTTCACACCTGGCAGCTCTTGCCGTTGTCAGGCTGCTTTGGGCCGTGGTGGGAGCTGTCACTCCAGCTGGGACTTGGCCCGGCCGCCAAGCCAACACTATGGCCACCTATAACTGCCACCATGGCTGCCCAGAAGTGCCGCCACTCCGGACCAGAGTAAATACAGCAGGCCATCATCCATCACAGCCTGCTTTACCCCCAGTTGGGTAGCCCTTATCAGGTTGGTGGTGGCACTTAGCCGGGGCTGTGAGTTGGGGATGGTCCCAACTCACAGCCCAGGCGACAGGGTAATGGCCTGGACTAATATTGGTGGCTGCTTTTAGGCATGATGGTGGCATCCGGTTTACTCCACACTAGAGTAGAGTACACCATGCCACCATCACGTCTGAAAACACCTATAGAGATGCAAATCCTATTAAATAGTCATTGGAATCATGACTGTTGGCAAATGGTGCACATTCAAGACTTGCTCCTGGAGCCTCACCCTACCAGCTATCTGCGCTCAGATTCCACCCACTGTTTGGGGATCCTGACATCACTCCCTCTAGATATTTGTCTGTGCCTCCCTTGTCACCTTCAAAAAGCACCTGAAGATTTTTTTCCTATTTTTCAGGCACCTTAGATGACCCACTGTTGGTCCCCCTTAGTGGTTTTTCCCTTCCCCTTTTAAACAGTTTAAAAATGGATTTGAGATTGTTTTATTGTATCAATTTTGTCAAGTGCCATTTGGGGGGGGAGGGGCACTTGACAAAATTATTTTTATTTGGGAGTCCTGACCCATATTTTGGGAACATCTGCCATGAAGAATAGCCAGGGTAATTGTCCCTCTGTATGAACTCTGCTGTGAGCAGAAACCCAGGAGACAAATTTTAATCCCAATTGACCGTGACCTTCCTTGTTTCTTGAACTATGTTGCATTCCTGTTTTTCAGGCTTTTCTCCACAACCATGAGGGCTGGAATCTTCCTTAACATGATCTTTGCATTTTGTAACTCCAGGCGCTGAGACTTGGGAGACTCCAAATCTCACAAGCCTTGCAGTGAAATTGAAAAGCTGGCCACATCACAAATGTTTTGTACCTGCTGTGTACAGCTTCAGAAGCGATACTTTATAGTATGCATATTTAAATTGGCAACACAGCTGTTATGCATGCTTTCTGTGACAATGTCCTGTTTGTTTGGCTTTTTTTAGAAGCCTGGAAATGGAATGTTGCTTCGAGCAGTAAATCTGAGAATGTTTATCAATTTCTCAGCAATGCTGCTTGCCCAAGGTGCGTGTTGACAGAAGCTTTCTCTTGCCTAACCAGCCTCCTCTTTCCTGGTTGGTCCAGTGACGTCACAACCGTGATGAATTGTAATTTCACAAACACTGGACTGCTGCTGAAAAAAGGAAATAGGTAGGGTTGTACAAAAAGAGAAAAATGGCACACGCTTATTTTGCTAGTGCTAATCAGAAATCATGGCACAGAAAAATTCAGAACATGTTTTCCAGCAAGCTGTTACGGTTGTCCTTAGACCGCAGCAGCAGTAGCTGCCCTTTAAATGAAGACTCAGCTATAGAACAGTCTAGGTGGTACTTTCACCGAGACGGACCCGCCACGGTCCGCTCTGGGGCAGGACCCATCACTCCGGGTCAGTCGGCCGGACCGGCAAAGAAGTGTTAAGGTGGCCTGGGATGCCACACAACTATGCATCTGTATGTCCCCACTCCCGTGTTGATGGGCAGCCAATGACAGCTGCCATGGCGCCTGGTCTCCACTGCCACTCCGGACCAGGTTGAGCTTTACTCTGGGTCCGCCAGCTGGCTCCCAACCGTGGGTCTGCCAGCTGGCCCTTGGGGATTTCCCTGAGTGGTAACATCTGGTGGCCCATTTCCACCGTGATGCTGGCACCTGCATAAATCTGCGCTGAAGCAGATTAATCCGTGCCGGTGTCGCATCTGAAAATGCCCAGGGTCACTGCTTCCCGGTTACTAATACTTTACACTTGTTTTAGGATCCTAAAGTGGCTTATACTTATTAATAAATTTAACCTTCTGGCACCCATTTGAAGAAATTAGTGTTATACTGTGGGGAAGCAAAGTGCAGACACAAATTTTCTGGCAAGATGAGAATAAAAAACCCCAAATCTTCCTAAGTATGTTGACTCCTAGGCCTGTGCTTTAACTCTGTAAATATAAAATGTCTTCTCAATGAATTGCTGTGGATGCTGAATGGCATTTTAGGGGAAGCATTCGCTGGCTGGAGCCTGCAGCAGTGTCTAGTTAATGCAGAGCAGAAATGCTCATTCAGCAGTCCAGACCTACAGCATTCTCCTTTGCAAAAAGATAGCAGAAGCAGGAGATTTGTGCAGTTTTTCTTACTAAGGCCAACGAGTATTTCTCTCTGTTCATAGAATGAGGAGGGGGTAGTCTAAGATTTGCACTGATCTTAGCTGGTCCTCTTAAATGTCCAAACCGATGTTTCCAATTTGCAGCATAAAAAAAGACTTCGGACATTTTCCAATTTGCAACATAAAAGAGATAGTTGACTGCCCTGTTCCTTCCCTTCTGAATTCTCACTATACTTTTTGTTGCCTCTGCAGGCAGGAACACCTTTTCTTTCTGGAGATAACCTGGAACCATCACATAACCATATTCCATCTCTCTTTTCCATGAGGCTGTTGACCTGAAAGTCATTATTCTGTTACTGGTAATCACGCCAGCAGCAACAAAACAGTGCCTAAGAGGTGCTATGCTCTGTTTGTTTGTATCCTGAAATAGGGTGGTTGCAGAGGTGATATTCTACCATTGCTTAAAAACCAGTTCTTATAATCCTACCAGAATTTGCATAAAGGGGGTGGGGAACGTGATGCTCATCCTTTGGTTGTTGATTAGCTGGAATATTGCTGTGGGTGCTTGTCGGTCATGAGACCCACAGTACACACACCATCCCGGAGAGATGGTGACTAACCAACTTTTAAAGGCCTCCGCAACCTCCCTTGGAAAATTATTCTACTGCTGAACAGCCAAACTTGTCTGTACAAGGACCCACAGGGAAGCATTCTCAGTTGCTGCTCTGTTATTGTGGAACTCCCTTTCCCTGGAGGTTCATCAGAGCCTGACCATATTGTGGAGGCAGGGGAACACACTTCTTTATAGTAAAACATTGGGCGGCTGGGGGTTAGGGTGGTTTTTTCTTTTAATGAAGTTATTAAAGGGAGCTTTACTGTATTTCTGTTTTATGTAAGCCACCCTGAACCTTAGGGGAAGAGTGGGACGGAAGTTCGAATATATAAAAATATGGACTCTGATTATAGGAGGAGCCCATCGGATGGCAGAATAAATAGGTGACGTCTTCAGGCCCACTGGTGAAATTTGACCAGACGAAGCTCCGCCCTGCCAGGCAAAAGCCCTCCACTTGAAATTTGACAAGACAAAAACTCCCTGTTGAATAAACTGACAAGCTGGAAGCCCTGCCTGCTGAACAGACTTCCTTGACATGTTTCTGGCTTGTTCCGCAGGGCTGCTGGAGAGTTCCTCGGGTACGTTCAGGGGGACTAATCCTCCACAAACCCTTGTTTGTCCCATGGGTTGCTCCAGGGTTTGTGTGAGCAATGTTTGCCCCTGTGCTAGGCAGCTGAGACGGTGGCCAAGAAAAGGACTGAATAAGTTCTTGGAGAATAGGTCCATGAACTGCTATTAGACAAGTAGATTACAAGATGGGAACTTCTTACTGTCAGGTGCAGGGAGTGATCAGCAGGGAATGGGTTGCTCGTTGTGACTGATGGCATTTCTCCCATGCGACCAAAATTGGCCACGGTCGGAGACAGGATGCTGGGCTTGATGGACCATTGGTCTGACTCAGTAAGGCACTACTTATGTTCTTATGGTAAGTGTTCCATGTAGATTCCAGTGTTTATTCTTCTCAGCAATGACCATCAGAGCATCTCTCTTGCTGGTGTGGAGCCCGAGACGAGGCAGTTTCTTCCTCAGTGCTACCTCACCTCAACAGGTGAGCTATTGTCACCCTATTTCCCCAAGTCCTGATAGGAACCCAACCGTTCATCCCCATTATGTATTGTAAATGACTCTTTCTAATCCCCCAGCTGGGTACAGTCTGACCTAATTTGCCTTGATCCTTCCAGATATGAGTTTATATGTAATAGGGGTAAAATGGTGTGGAATTTACATTAATATCCTGTTGTGGAAGGTTACGGGGTGGGGTGGGGGGTTTCCCTTCTAATCAAGCCAATTCATCTATAGCAAATATTAAGCTTACATTTAAAAATATTTTCCTCCAGGTTTAAAATGTACTCCAAGGTAGAGAAGATAAAACGCTTTGATGTGCTTCCCAGAGAGGGAATTGTGTGCTGTGTGCAATCAGACCTCTGAACTTCCTAGAAAGTAGTGTCTGTTGGGTCGCTTCAGCTCCATCCATGTCCCCTGGACGCCATGTATGCTCAGAGCAAGGGTTTCAAACCGATTCCCAAGCTAGGGGTCAGGAGATCCTAGGTGGTGGTGTGATCAGGACAGATATTTCATACGTTTCAGAGACCACTGGCTTCCTGTAGCTTTCTTGGCACAATTCAAGGTGCTAATATTGACCTATAAAGTCCTAAAAGGAAAGTCCTCTTTCCCTACGTTCTATCTCGATACTTAAGGTCAACCGAGAACAGTCTTCTGCTAAATGTCATCCCGTGGTGGAGCGGCAGCAACAAGCACATTTCTGCTGCCACCCTGTGGACTCTGATTACAGGAAGAGCCCATCGGTTGGCAGCATTAATAGGCCAAGTCCTTGAGCCCGCTGGGGAAATTTGATCAGGGTGGGCTGTGGCTGAGGTGGTAGAGCGCACGCTTTGCATGTATAAGGCCCCAAGTTCAATCCCTAACATCTCCGATTCAGGATCTCTTGTAGCACGCCTGGGAGAGACCTCTGCCAGAGAGCCTGGAGGGCCCGATTTGAAACCCTGCTGTTGTGACAATACTGGGCTAAGATGGACCGTTGGTCTGACTCAGTTAGGCAGCTCCTTATATACGTTCCAGCCTGGCACCAATTTCATACAGCTAAGGTCCGCAGTAAGCCATTCTCTGTGGCTAACTCCCTTTTCCCTGGAAGTTCATCCAAGCTTAAGCATCTTTCGGAGGCAATGTAAGACCTTATTTGGCCAGGTGTTTGTTGGGTGGGGATAGGCTTTGTGAGGGAGGAAAGGGGTTTCAGAGAGATTTTGTATTTAATGTGTTGTCCCTGAGCTTTAGGGATAGGACAAGTGAAAATGCCAAATAAAATACTTCACGTTTTAGTTGCAGCCTGGAATCCTGGGATTATATTTAAGTCTCAAAATGAGGTCACAGGGGCAAAAGTTTGAGAAGTGCTGTAAAAAGAGTGTATTGTTCCCAACCACTTCAGCTCCTCCCTATCACGCCGTCGTAGAGACATGTAGCAGTCGGACTAGTCTCCTGAAGTGAAGTTTTATTTTATTGCAATGGCTACACTGTTTCCAGTGCTGATTTTTAGAGACGTTTTAAGGGGTTTTATTTTTAAACAGACGGAGGGAGAGAGATGCCCTCTCGGTGACGGAGTAGGTTTATCAATAACTTTACTTACAGTAGGATTGAAAGTTATTTCAATCCTTTTGTTTGTACTCTGCTCTTAGCCTTGCTAACTCCGACTGCTCTGTGAGTAATTACGTAGATGAACTTGAGACTTCTATCATAGTCATTACTTTATGCTAAGTTGTCCAGTACCTTTAGGGTTCAGTTCTGCCACTTGTGAGATACGGTGGCTTGCTTTAAAGCTACACGGGGCACAGACTCCCCCCTGCTGTTACCCTGATTAGGGCATGGGAAGTACAGTGGACACAGACTATCTTCCACCCCCACTGGTTTCCCCTACTCTGGCCAGCATTTGTGGATTTACAGCAAGCAGCTGGGAACCCTTACCTGGGGGCGGGGTGTGTGTGTGTGAGAAGCAGTGGGCACTAGGAGTGGGAGTTGAAAAATTCGGATTCAGTTCTAACTCAAACCGAACCAGAATTTGTTCAGAATTAGGTTTGCATTGCTCAGATTCGGTTCATAGCCAAGCAATGCGAGCCTAAATCCATGTCTGCCCCCAGCTTTGCCTCCCCTGGATCCCTGCCTGCCCTGCTCAGCCGACCCCCCCCCCAACCGGGTTCTGGGGGGGGTCAGATCTGGGGGCAGAGGGGCCAGGCAGAGGTCTGGGAGCAGGTGTGGGGAGAGGGGGGTTGCTTTACTTACTTTTCCTGCAGGGCTCCAGAGTCTGGTGTGGTGCTGCCGTGCCGCCTTCTCAAACCACACCAAGAAGAAAAGAATAGAAAATATATGCACATAAGCAAAAATGGTCCACATGCGCGGCCCTTTTGGGAAACGGGAGTCTGTCTGCGCATGCCCAGCTGCCGGCTGAGGATGCGCAGACTGGCTGCCATTTGCTAAAATGACATTGATGCTCCACCTGGTCCCTCTGCCTCCCAGCTCTGCCTTCCCCTGGACGCCTGCCCGTCCAGTCAATTGCTTGCTGCAGCCTACCCTCGGGGACGGGGGGTGAGCGATGGGCTGGGCAAGCAGGAGTCCGGGGGAGGCAGATGGATTTTGGCACCCAAGCTCCTTGGAGTGATGCTAGTGCTGCTCCGAGGAGCTTGGAGCTTTGATGAAAGGGGGGGGATACGAACCGAATTTCGGTGGTTCATATCCCCGGTACGGTTCTTCTTCTTCTCAATATGAATCATCCAAAATTTGGACGATTTGTACTGATCTGAATCTGAGCCGCCCATCCCTAGTGGGCACAGACTGACTGACATCCCCTGCCAGCTGTGTGCTCCAAGCCTAGTCAGAGCCCTGTGGGACGCACAGCTGTTACCCTGGGCATAGTGTGGGCACAGACTAACACCCTTCCTCCCCCATTGTGGTTGGAAGCCCGTACCCTTATCAGGACCTTTGAGGGGTCGGGGGAGACTTATAGTGGGAAGACTGACCCACTGTTGGCTGCCCTTTGACTGCTGTACCTTCCCTGGTCAGGATGATGCTGCCCTCCCACTGGGTCCCTTTACCTGGATGGAGGAGGGGGAGATTCCGAAGGACAAAGCTGATGCCCACCTCCTGCTGGGTGCCCTTACCCTGTCTGGAGGGAGAGGGCGCAGCAGGCAAAATCTGATTTCCCCCCTCACCCCCCACTGGACGGCTTTACCCTTTCCAGAGCCAGAGGGAAGGATTAGAGCAGGCACAGATTTTTCCCTCCCCACCACCCCAGTGCTCTTATACTAGGTGTGGGTGTAGCGCCAGCTCATTCTGCCAGGTGCCCTTTCCCCCTGATCAGATTCACAGGAATGTTTGTTTACAATGGGCACAGCTTGACCTCCTGCCCCCAGCTACGTGGCTTACCCTGACCAGGAGTGGGGGGTTACAATGGGGTGTGTGTGTGTTACAACAGACTGGGGGCCCCCAACCCGCTGGGGGCCCTTTCCCAGGCCACATTCTGAGAGGGGGGTGTTGTTACAATGGGCACAGCTTGGCCTTTATCCCCACCAGAAGGGGAAGAGGAGCTAGCAGCCAGGCACAAACTGACACCCCTTCACGCTGGATGGACTTATCCTGGCTCGAGCTTGGGAGAAGGGGCTACAGTGGGCAAATATTTACCCTCCCCCAGTTTCCTTTAGCTGGGGGGGGGGGGGTGTAACAGTGGGTGAAGATTTACCCCCTTTCCACCTGACCTGGGTGATGTTACCCAGACCAGGCAGGCTATAGTGGCCACAGATTTACCTCCCCCGCCATGCTCTTAGCTGCTGGGGGGGGGGGCACATATTTATTCCCCCCCGTGGATAAGGTGCTGGACTTGGACCCGGGAAGCCAGGATTCAAATCCCATCCTAGCCATGAACTCACTGGGTGGCCTTAGGTAAGTCACCACCTCTGAAGCCTCAGTTCCCCCATCTGTAAAATGGGAACCTGTGTGTGCCCGTGTTCCCCTCACCTGTATCCATTTTAAGATTGTAAACCCACAGGGCAGGGACCTGTCTCTGAAAATCTGTCACTGTAAAGTGCTGCGTACGCCTAGTAGCGCTATAGAAATGAGGAAGAGTAGTAGTGATTGGGGGGGGGGGGGG
>QEPC01005386.1:1809439-1848691 GCA_003113815.1 Sphenodon punctatus | reverse complement strand
AGGGTGACCTTCCCCCCCCGCGCGCGTTTCACCGAGGGAGCGTCTGCAGCGAGCGCCGTTAACCTCCCCGCTCGGCTCCAGCGCGCTAGGCCCCTCGCTCGCTCGGGGGCTGCTCGCAGAGTCCGGCGCGGTGGCGGCCACGGAGCTCCGCGGCTGGACCCGGGCTCGGCCCGGGCTGCTCCTGCTGGTGGCGGGCGCCTGCGGCCTAGCCCTGCTCGGCTACTGCTTCTACTTCGACCGGCGCCGCCGCGGCGCCCCAGACTTCAAACGGAAACTGCGGGAGAGTGAGCGGCCCCGGGCTCCCCTCAGCTCCGGGGGGGGGGCGGGGCGGGGGGCGCCATGTCAAACGCCTGGGGGCCTTGAGCCCTGCTCAGCCGCTGCCCAGGGGAACCTAGGCTTCTCCCAGGGGCCCGCCTCCTTATTTGAATGAGGAATAATAAGAATTAATTGACCAATTATACATCAATGAATATATAATTGTATTTGTATAGGCCCTATGCAAATTTGTAAGGATTATGAAAAATACAGGTTGCAGGGCCTCCATTGGCGCCTAAGGCTCCTGGGCGGGGGGCGCCATGTCAAACGCCATGTCAAACGCCTAAGGCGCCAATGGAGGCCCTGCAACCTGTATTTTTCATAATCCTTACAAATTTGCATAGGTGGCAATGCATTTGCATAGGTGGCAACGCATACAGGAGGCCCTGCAACCTGTATTTTTCATAACCCTTACAAATTTGCATAGGTGGCAACGCATTTCACATCATAAAAGAATACAAAATCAATTTTAAAACCGGTTTCAGCGGGGAAGGCAGAGGGAGGCTAGAGGACACTTGATGAGCAATCCCTGATGGGCCACTCCCTGCCAACGCCTGAGTATTTATGCCAGGGCTAGGGAACCTTTTCCCTCCCAGGGGCCACTTTGAAAATCGTAATACTATGAATCATAATATGAATACTTAACAGAAATTAATTAACACCATTTTATTTTTTATACTACCCCTCTTAACAAATGGTGCGCGGAGCGTGTGCCACATAAAATACAATGACGGCACGATATAAAATCCATTTAGAAATCAATTTAAAGGGGGGGGGGGGGAGGCAAAATCCATGAAGAGGAACCAGCAATGGATCCTCAAATATCTGGAGACTAAAGAAGCCTTCAGGTGCTTTTAAAAGGTGAGGAGGGAGGAACTGAGACCAACATCCGGAGGGAGCGAGTTTGAAGGGCCCATTGCCAACCGCCTGGGTGGCAAGATCCCCAAGCAGTGGGTGGTTTCTGAGCACAAATAACCATCAGAGCAAGGTTCCAGGAGCAGGTCTTGAATGTATCCAAGCTTCAAGGGACACGTAGAAGTTGGGGGGTTTAAGAAGTGCACTTGGGAAGAGAATGAAGGTACAGACAATGGATCTGCCCGTATGCCCCTCGTCTCTGCTCCCCTACCCTGAGAGAGGATGGTTGCTATGTTTTCCCAAATGTAAGAGATGGAGACAAAGTTCAGGTGATACCTTTTATTGGATCCACTGTAGTAGGGTGAGATTATGCAAACGTTTGAGCCACACATTCTGAGCTCAGTCTTTCAGTGTTTGAGGGTAGGAACTGAATCCAGGGACTGGAAAGGGGCCAAATAAAAACTAGCCCCAGGCTGGAGGTTTCCTACCCTTGACGTATGGCCATTAATCTCTCACTCTGGAAAAGGAATTCGTGCTTGGACTCATGGACAGTCAATAAAGTATGTCACGCAAAGAGAGGAGGTGGAGATTGTCACAACGTTGTGACAATTTGTGACAAGGGGGAGAGGGGCCATTGGTCATCATGGGACATCACAAGAATTTCTTGTTACTCATTTTTCAGTGGCATTTCTGTGTTTGAAATAAAAAAGATATTCCTTCCTGGAGATCACTGGTACTAACAAAAGTGTGTGGTGGGGGGAGGAGAGCAGGGAGGACGTGATTTGTGTGACGAGGTTTGCCACCTCTCCTAGTGAAAAAAACAACGGGACAGTGCTAATTTGAATACATTTGAATGTATTTGGTTTATGTAAATTTGTTCAAATGTTTACTCCACTCTTCTAAGGCTCAGGACAACTTACAACATATAAAAACACGTACAAAGTCCTCTTAAAACCTCCCCAATCCCTTAATTCCCCAACCCACCCACCCCTGCCAAATGCCTGGCCAAGCAAAAAGGTCTTAACGTTGCTTCTGGAAGATGAGCAGGCTCGGGCTCAGGCAGGCAAATTTCCAAGGAAAGGGCGTCCCATATTTGTGGGGCAGCCCCCAAGAACGCTTCTCTGCATGCCCTTATTGTGGAAATTTGGCGAACAGATGGTACCTGCAGGAAGGTGCTCCTGCCTGACCCCAGAGGCTGTGATGGGACATGAGGGACAAGACCTTAGAAGACCCTTTTAGGTTGGGCTAATAAAAAAAATAAGGAGAGGAGATAGGTGCAGGAGATGAGGCCAAGTATGGGATAGGGACCTGGTAAAGCAGAGGATGGGGGTGCAAGAGTAGATGGGTGGCCCCATAGCCCATGCACAGTAGGGTTCTTGGGGCAAGAAGACTCACAAAGACTTGTGCTGGATCTCCTGTAGCCTTTATGACATGTTGCTCCAGCTCCCTGCAATCCTGACACTTGGGGTCAAACCCTGAGTGGTTATAACCCAGTGTAACATACTTTTTGGAGGGGTGTCTGTAGCAGTGTGACAAACTGTGAAAGGGACGGTGGGGTGTGCGTGTTAAAAATGGCAAGTTAAGTGACATGCTTTATGGACAATCAACAAAAAAACTCCCAACATCCCTGCAAGGATGGGATTGACACTATGTATATACAACACAAATACAGACGTATACCCCCCTTTATCACTTTCTTTGAATCTCTGTCTCTCAATGGATACAAGGTCAATGTCATTTGAAGCTATGGAGAGAAAGTAATTCAGATGATTTCTTTTATTGGACCAGCATTTGTTGTGGAGAAAGCTACACAGATCATCTGAACTACTCTGTCTGCATCTCTTGCATTTGGGACCAAAACAGTAACCTTATCACACTCTCTCTAGATTGAAGTCAGTGGTTACATTCACATCGACTTAAATAGAGGCAAGATAGCACCCTATCTCCCAACGACATCAGGGAGAACATAGTGAGAGGAAACTAATATGGAAAGAGAGAAAGATACACGACTCATGGCAGAACTGCTGATCTTTTTGTAACTCTGTATTATCAAGCATGGACATTAATGCCCTCTGTTACATTTGCAGAAAGAAGAAAAGAACGTCAAAAGGCGAACAAGCAGGAGGCCGAGGTGAAACATCCCATTTAAAAATCTTTTCACTCAGAGATTTAACTGAAATTTGAATGACTTTGTTGAAGACTAATATTATAAATGGCATCTGCAAAAGGCACAAAAGGAAATTGGGAACCCCACTTCCCTTTGCAAATCCCACCCCCCAAAGACACATTCATAATTCCTAGATAACAATGAGAATCAACAGAGACTGGAATTCACACAGCAAAATTATCTGCCTGCATTTTCTTCAGACAGATGGTGCGTGATTTCCAGAGATGCTGGGACCCGACATCTCCCAGGAATGTTAATGGAAGATGCAGGTGCTCAGCATTTCTGGAAAACTTTTCCCACCCCCTAAAGAACCCCCTACTGTTGGTACAACTTCTGTGTTAGACCTAATCCCATAGCATTTAATATTAAGCACATCTGCACTTCACTACGTAAGAACATAAGAAATGCCAGACTGGGTCAGACCAATGGTCCATTGAGCCCAGCACCTGTCTCTGACCGATCCATTCCCTCTTGTTCACTCCCAACAACTATCCGGAACCGGTGGGGCCTCCAGACCAGATCCAGTAAAGCGGGCTTTCGAATGTGATAACCCCCTTTACTCATGGTCAGGCGGCTGGATCCTGGCCGTGGTGGCAGCTAGCCTGGGCTGCAACTCAGAGACTTTCCCACGTCACAGCCCACGCCAGCTGCCTCCACGGCTGGGATGTATCCCATGCCGACATCTGGCGGCCAGGAACTAATGCGACGGTGGCCCGGGGGTTAAACTGGGTCAAAGTGGAGTAAAGCAAGCCACCATCGTGTCTGAAAACACCCGCTGAGCTCGGGGTAAGGGAACCGAGGGCAGATCCATGGTACAGTTCTCCTCTTCCTGAACACCCCCCGTAAGCACCAGCACCTCCAACCTCTGTGTGGCCCTTGAAGCTTCTATTGATTTTTAAAGTGGCCCCTGGGAGGGAAAAGGTTCCCCACCCCTGTTTTAGTTGATCAAAAATGATGGTAACATTTTCCTTTTTCTAATAGCTGAGTTGATACGTGACTGAGATACAGTAGCCAGTGTTTTGTATTTGAGTGAGTCTTAAACCCCAATGTAAAATTAACAGGGTATTTATTAGCAGATGTCATGGGTGTTTTTTTTAATCATTTGGATTTTGGTTGATAGTTTTCTTTTAACACTAAGTATTTGGGCCTAAAACGTGCTTTAATGATTTAGCAAACTTGTAGCGTGCGCACATCACATGTTCACATTCATAAAGCTTTAGCTAGTTTTGTCTCGCCAGAGATAGTATATCTAGTTCAGATATGAGGAACTTTTTTCTCTCTCTCAGGGCCTGTTTGAAAACGAGTACAAGCTCTGAAAGATCTAGTTGAAATAGGCCCTTTTCACACGGGCTGTGGCACGGGGGTGCGTGGGGGTGCGCCGCGGCCCGTGTGAAAAGGACCACAGGGAAGGTACAGAGAAGGGCAACTCAAACTGATAAAGGATATGGAACGGCTCCCTTATGAAGAGAGGCTCAACACACTGGGGCTCTTCAGCTTGGAGAAGAGGCGTCTGAGGCGGGGTATGACAGAAGTGTCGGAATTTTATTAGTGGTCAAAAAACCAAAAACAGCTTGAATTCTCAGCAGCAACAGCTTAGAAGTAATCAACACCTTGGAGATTGTTTCTAGATTAAAATAATCTACTTTATTGAGAAATACATTGTGATAGGAAAGGCCTATCCCTAGATCTTACTAGCTAGTTGCCACCAGCATGGTGGCCGGACATGTTGAAAGTCAGAGAGAGAATTTAGGAATGGCGAAAGGTCAGGAAGAAGGAGGAAGTCCAGTAGGAACTTCCTGGGCACATCCCAAATGGGAGGGGGCTTAGAAGCAGAGATCAGGAAAGGTTAAAGTGACACACTAACTCACTATCTCTACTCCCAATGCCCCTAGTGGTCATGAGGGTTTGTTGGTGCAAAAGGTCGCTGTCATCTGGAGCTGTTTCTCCAACAAGAAGTTTATAAAATCATGAGTGGTGTGGAACGAGTAAATAGGGAACAGTTATTTACCCTCTGAAACAGCAATAGACCTAGGGGACGCTCCATGGAACTAGCAAGTAACATATTTTAAACAAACAAATTATTTTTTTCACCCAACACACAATTAAGTTGTGTATTTTGTCAAAAGCCGTAAATAAGTTTGAATTGAATTAAGTCGTGGAATTTGTTGCCAGAAGATGTGGTCAAGGCCAGTAGTATGGCCGGGTTTAAAACAGGATTGGACAAGTTTCTGGAGGATCGGTCCATTAGCAGCTATTAGCCAGGTAACAGTTTGAGGAATGTCACCTCTTACTGTTGGGAGCTGGGAGCAAGCAACAGGGAATGGATCGTCCCATTGGGACCTGTTGGGTACTTCTTCCAAGTGACTGAGATTGGCCACTGTAGGAGACAAGTGTTGGGCTTGATGGCCCATTGGTCTGACCCAGTGTGGCACGGCTTATGTTCTTAAGGCTGCATAAAAGTTGGGGGAAGGGCTGCTCTCAGGAAGATGAGGACCCAGATCATGGATCCATCTGTGCCATGGCTCTGTCTCTTATTCCTGGCTGCATGCCCTCATCTCTGCTCCCTTACTCGGACCTCAGTTTTTCTGTGCTTGGGGGTAGGAACTGGGTCCAGGGGCCAGTTCCCGGAAATGATGGGCTACATAAAAACCAGCTGTGGGCTCCATCTGGCCCCCAGGCTTGAGGTTCCCCACCCCTGGTCTAGCTCAAAGCAATACCTCCTTGTCTACACTTCCCCAGATAGAGTATGAGAATTTCATCTATCCTATTTTTGCAAATATTCTTGGTCACCACTGAGATACCTTGTCTGTCCCCCACCTTGAAGGCAACTGCATTCCAAAATGTGTGGAGGAACCTCGGCTTAATGGTCCATACTCTCTTCCCTTTCACTATTGTTATGGGCATTCCTAGTCCCAAACTATCAGGTTCTGTCAACAAATCATTGTAGATTTGGTTTTAGAATAATATTGTTTTGGCCAATTGGCCAGGGCCATGCAAATGTCTCAAAGAGGGAATAAAAAAAATCAAAGCTGTGTCAAGACAAAGGGTGTTAACAAACAAGATGGTATCCCACACCTGGTGGATGTCCACCTGCCTGTTTATTAGGGGTTTGCCCCCATCAGCCATGTGGCCACCACCCACTGGACACGCAGCTCCCACTCATGGTGGGTTCCCAGAGCACGTGGACTTCACCCTATGGGAGAATGCAGGCTAATGTGCCCCCACATGTCCACGTTCCATCAATTGGGTTGCATGCAGCCTCCATGCGTATAGGTCTGCCGGCACCATAGAGTTGCGAACAAAAAGCCTAAAGCGTTTAGAGGAGCAACCACATCCGGCCCCTCTCTCCACTCTCGCTCTTACTGGCACGCATGAAATGTCCACCTTAAAAGCCTACCGTGTCCGTTTCAAACATGTTCTCCCAACTCTTCCTGGTTGGCAGTACGAGCCCGGCGCTTGCTCTTTCCCAGCCGCTGCATTCTTCGTAACGACTTGTGGAGGATTACCATTGCTGGGGCCATGGCTCAAACTGACAACCAGGCAACAACCAGCATCGCTACTACCAGTGGGTAATCGCAGTCACTCTTTGTCTACCGATCCGCCCACCAATACTGCATTCCCTGGACTGAGGAAGAGACCAAGGCCTTCATCACTCTATGGGGGAAGTAAAAGGTCCAGTCTGCCCTGGTGAAGTGCTACAGGAATGAGGCCGTGTTCAAAGCGATCTCAGTCCAAATGGTGCAGCAGGGCTACACCTGGGACATGAACCAGTGCCAGCAGCGGGCCAAGGACTTGAGCTGCCGATACAAAGAGATCCGAGACAACAACTTCGTCTCTGGCTGCAGAAAGCAAACAATGCCCTATTTCGTGCTCCTTGACCGATTCCTCTGTGTGGAATCGATTCCACCTGCATCCTGCCTTGAAGGGCCGGAAGCAGGTGGATATAGCTCCCTCACTGCCTGCGACCGTTCTCACCGTAACCACTCCCACCACGAAAGCTGCGACTGCCAGTGGACATCTCTCCATGTCTGTCCCTGCCCCGGAGCCAGCATAGGTTGATCTGGACACGGACGCCGTGACTCTCGCAGTTTATTCCCTCGAGCTTGAGAGCCAGCCCTTGTTCGAGGATCCACCCAAGGTTCTGGTCAAATGCACGGAGGACCTGGATGCCACCTTCGTAGAGGAGGCAGTGGAAGTGGAGGAGAACAGTAAGTTAATTCACCTGTGTGTGGGTGTGTTTGCATTTATACAGCTGCATGATAAAGGCTTCCATTTATTGTTACCTAATTATGTTTTTTATTGTTAATTGTTTTGACAGGTGGCCAGGAAAACATGAAGGAGCAGCAGTAAAATTGCCAAGACACAGCTCCACGGGACAGGAATGGTAGTCACAGGAAGAGGGTGGGAAGACAGGCTGGCAGGCACTATGGGGGAGGGGTGGAAGCCCAAATGGCAACCAGCAGGGTGGAGATGGCTGTGGTTGATCTCTGTATGTTCTTTGCTCCTCTACTGTGATTTGCAGGAGAACTGGGTGGCACTGGGATCCCACCACAGCAACTACCCCAGCAGCCACATAGGTCAGGGACTCGTTCCGGCTTCCCTTTGGGCAGGCGAAGGGCTGAAAATTGGGCAGGCGGGGGGGTCTGAAACATCAGGACGGGAAGGTGGGTGGGGTGGACCGGCGGCAGGACAGAGACACTGGGCCTGCCTCTGGCAGCAGTTTGAGAACGGGATCGGGAAGACCAGCAAGGAGATGAGTGAGATGTGGGCACAGATGCAAAGCAGCCTCAGCTCCAGAGCTCCCTGCTCAAGCACTGTTGCTCAGGGGCATTTCCTAAGCCCCATCTACCGTTTATGCCCCCCTACATGAAAACCAACCACCTGTCCTCATTCTCCTGCAATCCGCGCCCCCCAGGGAAAGCACCTGAGCCCTCTCTGCCCTGCACTTACGCCAGGGAACAGTTCCTGGGCCAGGCACACCTCCCTCGTGCCTATCATTCCCGCACACCTCCTGCAAACACTTCCACAGCTGGATTCGTGGGAGAAGGATCGGGAAAATGTCCCCTTGCCGGTCCCACCATGCAAGTGAGTGTGCCCAGCTGCCCTCAAAAGGAGCAGGCACAAAAAGAAAGTTTTAATTTCTTAAAAATAAAGTTCCTTAATGTTTCATAATCCATGGTTTCCACGCTTCTTGGAAAAGGAGGAAGTTTAGGGGAGAGGGGCATGGAGAGTGGCAAAATGCCATAATGATTAGTCACTTTGGGGATGGGGATCAGAAGGGAAAGCAGGGGTGAGGGGGGCACCAAAATGGGTGGGTGGGGAGGCTGCTGGCCATGCACTTGCTCTTGAGGGTGGGGACCAAAGCCCGGGTGCAAAGGGAACTACCATGGGAAAGCTACAGGCAAGGCTGGGTGCTTGCCAATGACGGTAGCTGGCTGCACTCCTGTGCCTCTGTGCTTCCTATTGCCATGCCCAGACCTGCTAGCCTGAGAATGCCAATAGGAAATGTAGAGGTCCAGGCCTACAGTCTGCTAATCTGAGAATGCCAATAGCGAATGCACAGGGAAAGGCCACCGGGTGGGAAATAGCATGGGGTTGGGGAAAGTCCAAGGACAGAAAGTATGCTGTCCCAGTGCTGGGGGCAGAGAGCCGGGCGGGGTGCGGGCAATGCTGTATGCCTTCATGAGCCAGGGCTTCATTGGGGTGGCAGGGTCCTTGAGAACAACAGGCCTCATGAGCACCCCCTCAATGCATGTTTCAGTGCAGGGTCCGAAGTCTCCAGTGTACATGCGGCAAAAGAAAGTGGGGGGCCGATGGAAGATGCAGGTGCTGTGGTTCTTCTGCAACCACCCAGTCAGCACATCCACGAACGGCACAGTCGTCCACTATGACCTGGAGAACTACGGAGAAAAAACCCTTCCGTTTCGAGTAACCGTTCTTGCTCTGGCTTAGGCAGACGATGGCAATATGGCTCCTATCTACCAGTACAGTTTGGAAACCCCTCCCACACAAAGGCCTCCATTCCTCCACAGAGGTCAGCCAACTGCACCGACCAGTCCAGCAGCTCTTCCACCGTGGTGACTCAACTAGTACGGTGCCCACCGTGGAGATTCCAATGGCGATGGCGAGGCAGAAGTCTGGAGTGGGAAGCTTCCAGCTGACGATGGCAACACACTTCCTGAGAATCTTACCTATCTGCATGATGAGGCAAAACGGCATGCTGAAGTTTGCAACCCACTCAGCATCTCTCCACGAGGGCAGCATGTTCGACCAGACTCTGCTTTTCTCCTTCACCCAGACCAGCCTCTCGGTGGGTAGAACCCTGCGTATGGTATTGGTTATAGAATCTGCATCTCTTGGCAGGTACCTCTCTGCGCGCATCAGCTGTAGGGCAGCCATACCTCCCCTTTCAAAGAGGACGCTTATGAAAAATATATTATGAAAAAATACTTTTCCTGATGGTGCAGGGCTACACTGGAACCATTGCAGCCCTGCAACATGTATTTTCCATAATTGTCCTCTTTTAAAGGGAAGGTATGGCCACCCTGATCAGCTGCCCTTGCATGGCTTCCATCCTCCCCAGTGTAGTTCATCATTGCTGAAGGTAGGCAAGTGCACAGCGCTGAAGCAGGAACTGCCTCTAGTGCACCACATTATCCCAACCAGAGATCAAGCGAGTGCTTTTCTATGCCTTGACGTCACATCGTGCCAACAGCAGCAGAAGGCTTGGATTGCTCGCGGATTCTGCTCAGCAGCGGAAAGGAGGAAGGCCTGGAGTGCAATAACAAGCACAAGAGAGCTCTCAGCATGCGTGTTCATGGCTGCGGTTCTGGCACCCGTGAACTCTGTAGACTCGCACATGAAATGTTTTGAACAGCTTAAAGAGCTGGGCAGCTGCCTAGCTAGGGTTGGCTGCGTGCCACATGTGAGCAGCTATTGGCCACTAATTGGGCATGTGTCCTTACAGGACTGGCTGCTATTGGTTACAGGGTGGCTATTGGTTGAAAAAATTTTTGCAAAGCTTCTGCTGTGTGTGTGTTGCTGCCCCGGCATTGCCAGTCCAAGTGGCTATTAAACTGCAGAGACATTTCTATCACAAGCACGTCGGTGCACATGCCAATTCATCTAAAAATGTTACCGATGTTAGCACCATGGAAGCATGGAATTTATTTTAATGAAGGTGGGGTGAGAACCACTGAATATTAAGAAATGGGCAGATGGGGGGATCTGCAAGGCAGTTTAGGTCACTGTGCTCAGAATGTATGTTGGAGCAGACCTGGGACACTATTACCCATTGGTTAAAAGTTACTCATATAATTTCTTACCTTTTGAAAGTAAATGTTTTTGCTTGCAACGAGCATGAGGGGGGTCATAGCGTCATAGAAAGTTATTGCTGCAGGTTGTTTACCCGGGAAATTCAGCTTTTGTCTCTGGGTGCTGTGGCTGCCTGGGGTAGGACGCCTGGAAAAGTTGGGGGGTGACAGATACCCTGGCCTTTGCTAACATTTGGGCATGGCCTGATGTACATAGAAAACTGTCAGACCCATCCTCTGTGGCAGCCTATGCACTCATCAGGTGGCACATGCCCCCAGCGCGGTTCTAGGTATGCACGATGGAGTGCAGACATGGAACAATTCTACTGCGGTTCTAAGTTCAGCAGAATGTAAGAGTGGGAGCGCCAGCCAATATGAGAGAGTGGGACGTGAACGAGAGCGTGATTTTTCTTGACATTTGTGCATTGCCAGAAATAGGGCAGTCACTAATGGACACTGGACCTTCCCTGCCGTTTTTTCTCATCACTACACTGGTGACAGCGAGAGGATACAGATTAATCTCTTCGGGGAAACAAGTTTCTCGGGATACACGGAATATGATCCAACTGAAGGAGAGTTTGTTGAATGTTGCCCTGTATGAGGTTTGGAGCACTCAGAGAATTGCAGAGCACCCTCGTGAGCGGAGATGTTTTCCACCCCTGCTGCATGGTAATGCAGAAGATGTTAGAAAGGTGTAGAAGAGGCACATGTTTGGGGTTTTATGCAAACTGAGAGGAATTTCCACCACCACAGTAGGTGAAATCCCAATAAAACTCTGTGCTCATACCTGCCCACATAGCTGTGAGCTGTGGATGCGAGAAACCAAGGGGTGACAACATGCAAAGACTGATTGCTTTCACTTGCAGTTTTCACTATAGGCGCTCAATAAAATATGCAACTTGCTCAATAAACGCAGCATTTTATGCATAGCAAAAGGTTATTTCTAGCTGCCAAGCACTGGACAGATATCAACCCAGGGTGATTTCAGACATTACGTGGTCCCGCTTCACCACAGTGTATTCCCGGTGGGGGTGAACCGAACAACCACCCCCGGTGGCAACAGACGTTACGCCGATCCCGGGCCGGGCCGTGGTCAAAGCACCCGGAAGGCGCCGGGGCAGCTCGGCCCAGCTGCTGCCGTGTGCCCTTTAAATCTCCTTCCCTGGCCTGTGTTGTTGCTGGTTGCCCGGCAGTGACGCTGCGTGCTTTGTCCCCAGCTGGGAATCATTTCCTTTGATTCCGGCCAGTGGTTGCCGTCCAGATGGTATTTTTTGTTGGTTCCCGTCGGGAATCTCTTTGACCACGCTTTTGGAGATGGTCCGGGGGGGGGGGAGCTCCGGAAGTGTGGTTGATTTTGACCCCATGACCGTGAGGGTATTGACCGTGGTGAACATCTGGCGCCCACGAAACAGACGTTCAGGGTGCTTTGGCCCCGCCGCGGGATTGACCATGGTTCACTGTGGTCGAGCGTGATTTCGTAACGTCTGAAAATACCCCCAGGTATGAACCTCCAAGGGTGGGTGGGATAGCAGGTGCTGACCACTTCCTGGAGTCATAGGCCCTTTTTATACGGGCTGTGCCGTGGAAAGGTCGGTGTGTGCGGTCTGTGTGCAGTGGGTGGGTGTAGACGGGCGTACACCCATGTACACCCACCTCCACCCATCAACATGCACGGAGCAACCGCCATTTTCACCCGTTGCTCCGTGCGTGTGGGATAGGTGAAGGGGTGTGTGTGCATGTATGTGCACAGGAACGTGACCACATGCACTCCCACCCGCCACGGGATTTATACACGCATGAACTCACTCACGCATGAACAGTCAGATTTCTGGGTGCTGCTTGTGTAAAAAGAGCCATAGAAGCCTGGAAGAAAGAAACAGCTAGAGCGGCGGCTTCTTCCCATGGGTCGCTGTGGCTGGGAGTCAACGCAAGAGGGGTGGTGCTGGGAAGGAAGATTGGTGGGTGGCGGGCGGTGGGGATGTTCACCTGCCTGGGTATCAGGCTTGTCATGCTAAACCTGTGAGTGGGGGCTGCCTGTACGCACAAGAAATACACACGGGGGGCTGCCCATTGACTAGGCTCTACGCTAACCCTGTGAGTGGGGGCTGCCTGTACGCACAAGAAATACACACGGGGGGCTGCCCATTGACTAGGCTCTACGCTAAACCTGTGAGTGGGGGCTGCCTGTACGCACAAGAAATACACACGGGGGGCTGCCCATTGACTAGGCTCTACGCTAAACCTGTGAGTGGGGGCTGCCTGTACGCACAAGAAATACACACGGGGGGCTGCCCATTGACTAGGCTCTACGCTAAACCTGTGAGTGGGGGCTGCCTGTACGCACAAGAAATACACACGGGGGGCTGCCCATTGACTAGGCTCTACGCTAAACCTGTGAGTGGGGGCTGCCTGTACGCACAAGAAATACACACGGGGGCTGCCCATTGACTAGGCTCTACGCTAAACCTGTGAGTGGGGGCTGCCTGTACGCACAAGAAATACACCCGGGGGCTGCCCATTGACTAGGCTCTACGCTAAACCTGTGAGTGGGGGCTGCCTGTACGCACAAGAAATACACACGGGGGCT
This sequence comes from Sphenodon punctatus, assembly GCA_003113815.1. Classification (NCBI taxonomy): domain Eukaryota; kingdom Metazoa; phylum Chordata; class Lepidosauria; order Sphenodontia; family Sphenodontidae; genus Sphenodon; species Sphenodon punctatus. Next base: position 1,835,454 of record QEPC01005386.1, on the reverse strand, counting down.
GCCCATTGACTAGGCTCTACGCTAAACCTGTGAGTGGGGGCTGCCTGTACGCACAAGAAATACACACGGGGGGCTGCCCATTGACTAGGCTCTACGCTAAACCTGTGAGTGGGGGCTGCCTGTACGCACAAGAAATACACCGGGGGGCTGCCCATTGACTAGGCTCTACGCTAAACCTGTGAGTGGGGGCTGCCTGTACGCACAAGAAATACACACGGGGGGCTGCCCATTGACTAGGCTCTACGCTAAACCTGTGAGTGGGGGCTTCAGGGACTGAGCCTGGGTTCCAGCAGGCTATCGTCTCATTTGTGGGATCTCCAGGCATATGGCAAGTAAAGATATCTTATGCTAAGTTTGTGAAATTGGTTTTCGTTTTATGAAAGAAATAAAATATTTTGTATTTAACAAAATGGGCAAATCTGGCTAGTTCATGGAACAGGCACTACTTATTTCATGAACTAGGCAGAGGTTTTGCTAACTTCATGACTCGGTGGTGTTGCCTTTTAATTAATGAAGATATATATATCTACACACACACACACACACACACACACACAAGGTGATAATTTTATTAATCTGAACATTGCAAACACTGATAAATACAAAATGATTAGATAAATAAATTGTGTTTGTTTGTTGACTTACTAATCAATGGCCCAAAGACCTGGACTCATTTGTATCAACAGACACTGTGTATCCAAAGTCCATAGTTCTATGCAGAGGCTTAACTCTTGGCAGAACTGAACCTCAGCACTAAAGATCAATCTTATCGAGAGATACGTTTTTACTTTTTACCACTAATAATCAATTTTCTCAGTAACCAGAGAGAAGTTTAAATGCACAGATGTACCTTGTTTTTAAGCTGAAAATATTTTGTCATGTCCTTAGCTACCTGAGATGAAAGAGATCGGAAAGATACAAGAATTCTTTCTGCAGGAGCTACAATTAGGAGAAGAATGGTTAGCAAGAGGTAAGGAGATGTTGGCTTTTGTTGGCAGCTTTATCAAATGTGTATCTCAGTTGGCTGGTTTTTCACATTACAGGCTACCTTAAAATGCTCACCTGAAGTTAACATGCTCAGCAGTATGCCACTAATACAGCTGAACGATATTGTGTTACTACTCACACCTTGATCATACTAGATGGTTAGAAACCAGACATGATGGCTCCAGCCCTGAACCCATTAGCAAAACTATGTGAAAATTGCACCCTGTGTTTGCCAAAAATAATTTCAGGACAACCTTTAAGGGATTATTCTTAGTCACTACCCTATTTGTAAGCATTATTTAATTTTTTTGAGATTGGGGGGAGGAAGGAGTAAACAAAAGGAATTACATGACATTTACATTTGGAGAATTAAAAGAGTTACCAGATCACAAAGGGCTTTACTGCTGTGGGGAGGGATTAGGAAATCAGGAAGTTATTTATTAATTTACTCCTCCAAGTACCAGCTTAATGTCTGGTTCAGTTGCCCTTAGTGATCACAATAAAACTGGCCTCATACACACACACACTAGAGAAAATCCTAATTTTTACTGTTTTAATTCTTCAACTTTCCAACTACTTCACGTCATAGTTTTCCTGATGGACATTGATCCATTTAGCTCAGTAATGTTAATTTCCTCCTTTTAATCTTCAGTCAGCCAGCCCCTCTCTTGCGAAGCGCTCACGTACAGAAAGACCAGATATTTGCGTGACTGAAACATGATGTTTGTTACAAGTCACCATTAGCAAATTTTTCTAAAAGATACGTCTGCAGTGCACACTCAGCCAAATTATTTTCTTAGTAATATACATGGCCCAATAGCAATACCAGAGACGTAAAGAAAATATTAAAAAAAGAAAAGAACCCACATTGCTATGCCACAATGGCCTGTCCCCTCTGTCTATCTCCCCCTCACCTAGCTATGCCATGCTCTCCGCACATTCATGCTTGAGGAGAGGGGAGGGGCTCATTCCCTCTCCTGTCCAAGTGAGGAACAGCCCTCCGCTTTCTAAACCCCTTCTCTGAGCATGCGCTGCAGCCATTCCTTTGGAGAAGGAAGAAGAAGGGACAGGACTTCCCAGCTGGCCAAATAGAGGTGAGTTTAAGCTCACTTAGTTTCTTCCCATCCAACCTGGAAGGGAGAGCAGGTGTGGGCAGAGCTAAACTCAGATTTCAGCTCCAGCAGCTCAGCCTGAGCTGGCTTGTGTGCTTCAGGGAACTGGTATCCACAGAAATGATGTTTCTAGGCTAGAATATGTTTGGTTTGGTGTGTCAAATATCAAGGTATCCAGGTGTGGTAAGTAGTGCATCCAGTGATAAATCAGGAGAACATGTTTAAAATTTTTGCCAAGGACTCCCACCCTACCCCCAGCCCTCCAAATTCCTGGAGCTGGCAAGCTGACAGGCAACTGAAATGTTACTTGAAATGCTGTTTCCTAAGATAGAAAACCTTAAATGCACTGAAGCATCCCTATCTGCTCTAGCAGCTCTTGTCTCGGACCTGGTCTTGAAGTCCCCTAAGCTTATTGTTTTGGGGGACTTCAGTATCCATGCCGAGGCAGGATTGCATGGTGTGGAGAAGGAATTCATGGCTGCCATGGCAACCATGCACCTGTCCCAGGTGGTGAGGGGCCTGACACATGAGCATGGGCATCCTCTGGACTTGGTTTCTTGCACCGACCTTGGGGGGGGTGGGTGAGTCCGATTATTGGAGGGGTGTTGTGTTCACCCTTGCCATGGTTGGACCATTACCTCTTGTGAACTTCCATCCTAGCACATCTGCCCGACCATAGGGGTGCGGGACCAGTTCAGTTGGTCTGCCCCAGGAGACTTATGGAACAAGAGGGGTTCAGGAATGCTCTTGGGGATATACCTTTTGACCTCAATGACTGCTCCATCGATGACCTCATGGCCTTGTGGAACAGCTGGCTAGCTGGGGCCATTGATCGGGTGGCTCCTAGGTGTCTGCTTCCAGCGCAATGGCTCCGCAGGTCCCCGTGGTTCGTGGAGGACCTGGTGTGTCTGAAGCGTGAAGGGAAGTGGTTGGAGCAATGGTGGCACCATACTCATGTCCAAGATGATTAACTGCGGCATACAGCATTTTCAAAGTCCTATGTCATGGTAGTAAGGGCAGCAAAGGAGCAGTTCTTTGCTGCACTTATTGCTTCTACTCAGTCACGTCCAGCAGAGCTGTTCCGGGTGGTGAGAACCGAGGTTTGGTTGGTCCAGTCTGTCTCCGGTCTGGAACCGGATTTATCCACTGCCCATTGTAACATGTTTTTGAAGTACTTTGCGGACAAAATTGCTCGCATTGAGCACAACTTCGACGCCACAATTTCGGAGGCAGTAGCAGAGCCAAAGGTCAGGAATGCCCTGTCTGGTTAGGTTTTATGGGATAAATTTCAATTGGTGATGCCTGCCGATGCACTGGGGTTAGTTTGAGCCACAACTTGTGAATTAGATCCGGATCCGTCCTGGTTAGTAAGAGCTACCAGGGAGACATTGGGGCCGGTGCTGGTGGGGGTTATCATAGTCTCCCTTTGGAAGAGGAGGGTGCTGGTTTGCCTTAAGGAGGCTGTGGTCTGGTCCCTCCTCAAAAAGCCATCACTTGATGTGGATGCCCTGGCAAATTACCGACCTGTCTCTAACCTTCCCTTTTTAGGGAAGGTGATTGAATGGGTAATGACTCGCCGGCTCCAGGCGCATTTGGATGGCATTGGCTTTCTTGATCCCACGCAGTCTGGCTTTCGCCTGGGTTATGGCATGGAGACAGCGCTTGTGACCTTGGTCGACAACCTCCTCGTGGAACTGGACAAGGGTCATATGACCCTATTGGTCCTATTAGATCTGGCTTTCGATACCGTGTCACCATGAGTTGTTGGTGACACGTGTGCGGGACCTAGCAGGGGTGGACGGAACTGTATTACAATGGTTCTGTTCCTACCTTGCAGATAGATCTCAACGGGTGGTGCTAGGGAACTGTACTTCGTCCCCTGGTGGCTTCCCATGTGGAATCCCGCAGGGTTCTATTCTGTTCCCTCTCTGTTTCATGTGTATATTAAACTGCTCAGGGATGTTGTGTGCAGCTGGGGGGGGGCGGGGGGGGAGGTGGCAGTTCATTGAGCTGTATTTGTCATTTTCATCCAACCCAGGTCCTGCTTTCTCGTTGTTCTCTCGGTGCCTGGCCGCTGTGGGGGATTGGATGAGGTCGAGACGATTGAAACTCAATCCCGATAAGACAGAGGTGATGTTAGCTGGCGGGACCAGTAGTCTAAGTGAGGAGGTTTCTCCCATTATTGGCGGTATTCATCCTCGTTTAGCTTCATGTGTGTGGAGCTTGGGGGTGCTCCTAGATTCACGGCTACGCCTGGATTCCCAGGTGTTGGCTGTGGCCAGGGGCGCCTTTCACCAATTACGTCTGGTGAAGAGGCTCTGCCTTGGACTCTGACCTCGCCACTATCATCCATGCATTCGTTACCTTGAGACTAAACTATCACAATGCGCTCTACGTGGGGCTGCCCATGATGACAGTTTGGAAGCTGCAGCTGGTGCAGAATGCAGCGGCCTGTCTCCTTACTGGGATGGGCTGCAGGGAGCACATTACACCTGTGCTCCAAGCACTACATTTGCTGCCTATTGTCTTCCAGGCCCAATTCAAGGTGCCGGTGTTGACCTTTAAAGCCCTTCACGGACTAGGCCCTGCTTATCTGAGTGATCGCCTCACCCCCTGGTCCCCTGGGTGGCCCCTGCGGTCATCAGGGGGCACCCTCCTGCAAATCCCACGCTATCGGTGAGCTCGAACGGACAGGAAGACATTCTTGGCAGCTGCACCGTCGCTCTGGAATTCCCTCCCAGTGGAGGTTTGCCTTAGCCCGAATCTCCTCGCCTTCTGACGAAATTGTAAAACCTGGCTCTTCCACCAGACGCTTGGCAGGGGAGGGGAGGTGGATGGGACAGTTTTTTATTTATATTAAAATGTATATGCCGCCCCCGCCTGCCTCAGGCATCTCGGGGCGGTTCACAGCATATTCAAAACATTTTAAAACATTAAAATAAACAATAATGATTCAATTAAAAATATATATATAAAACCTTATCCCCCAACCTACCCTAACCCAACCCACCCACCCCATCTCCCTCGAGAAAGGCCCGGCGGAACAGCCAGGTCTGACATTGTCTGCGGAAAGAGGGGAGGCCGGCAGCCAAGTGGCTCTCCGACGGGAGGGAGTTCCACAGCTGCGGCGCAGCCACGAAGAGCCCCCTCCTCATAGTGGACACCCGGGGGACCTCGAGGGGGGGCACCCCAACCGACCGCAGGGGCCGCTGCAGGAGCCGGAGGGTGAGGCGGTCCTGCAGGCAGGCGGGGCCCAATTGGGCCCGGAAGCCTACCGGCAGCCAGTGCAGAAAGTGAAGCCCCGGTGTAATATGCTCGCATCGGCCTGTCCCCGTCAAGAGACGGACCGCCGTATTCTGCACCAGCTGCAACCTCCAAACCAACACCAATGTAGAGCGCGTTGCAGTAATCCAGTCTCGTGGTAATAAAAGCATGGATGACAGTGGCCAGATCCGAGTCCGAGACATACAGTCTAAGCCGGTGTAACTGGCGAAATGCTGTCTTCGCCACATCCGCCACCTGGGCATCTAGGCGGAGCTGTGGGTCCAGGAGCACCCCCCGACTCTGGACCTGAGAAACCAGGGGACGGCGGACCCCATCAATGATGGGGCCACCACTCCCTCAGCCCTCCCCACAACCATCACCTCCATCTTGTCAGGATTAAGCCTCAGGCGGCTCACCCTCATCCAATCCCCCACAGCAGACAAACACCAAGACTGCCGGGCCTGAGTCAGAGGAAAATGAGAGAGAGAGCTGGGTGTCATCAGGATATTGATGACATCTCACTCCATACTCCCCGACAACCTCTTCCAGAGGCTGCATGTAGACATTGAACAATAGAGGGGATAAGATGGAACCCTGTGATACTTCACATGTGAGGCCCCGGGGGAGTGTGGGGAGATGAAAACTCCCCTAGCATCACACGCTGGGTTCTCCCGGCCAGGAAAGAGCGTAACCATTCAAAAACAGTCCTGCCAATCCCTGCCCGGTCCCGCAGCCGAGTCACCAACAACTCATGATCAATGGTATCAAATGCAGCTGCGAGATCTAATATGATCAGCAGGGTCGAACGACCCTGGTCCAACTCACGGGAGAGGTCATCAGCCAAGGCCACAAGCGCAGTCTCCGTGCCATAACCTGGATGAAAGCCCAACTGCGAGGGATCGAGAAAGTTAACCCGGTCCAAATGCCCCTGAAGCTGCTGAGCCATCACCCGTTCAATAACCTTCCCTAAAATGGAAAGGTTAGAGACTGGCCGATAATTGGTAAGGGCGTCAACGTCCAAAGGTGGCTTCTTGAGCAGGGGCTGCACCACCGCCTCCTTGAAGCAGCCCGGCACCCCGCCCTCCCCAAGGGAGGCACTGACTATCCTTGCCAGCAACAGCCCCAATGTCTCCTGGTTAACCAGCCAGGACGGGCATGGATCTAATTCAGAATTGGAGGCTCCAACAGTCCCAAGAGTATCCCCTGCATCTGAGGGCGACACTGCCTGAAACTCATCTGATAAAACAGGACAAGAAGGGGCTTCTACTACCTCTGACCCATTCTCTGCTAAAAAAGTCGCATCAAAACGGTGGTGAATTTGAACAATTTTATCTGCAAAGAAGTCCACAAACAAATCACAGCAAGCATTTGATGGTTCTATGTCCAGGCAGAGGGAGGTTGGACTGACCAGCCCCCTCACCACCCAGGACAGCTCAGCCAGGCAGGACTTAGCGGATGCAATGAGGGCAGCAAAGAAAACCTTCTTTGTTGTCTGCACCGCAACGGCATAGGTACGTAACCAGACTTTATGCCGCAACGTATCAACTTCAGTATGCGAATGATGCCACTGTTGCTCTAACCGCCGCCCTTCCTGCTTCATCCAGCGCAGCTCCCCGGTATACCACGTGGAGCTGCACTGTCAGCAGTTCGGGAGCGGACGCCTGGAAGCCACACAGTCGATGGCCTCCATTAGCACGATATTCCACCTGGACACGAGGTCATCGAGTGAGCAGCCATCGAGGTCTGAGGAAACATCCCCTAGAGCTATCGGGAACCTTTCAGGTTCCATAAGCCTTTGAGGGTGAACCAACTTAACTGGTTCCACACCCTCCCGGGGGCCGACGTGCCAGGATATCTGCCCAGAGGAGATAATGATCCGTCCACGACAAGGGCATACCTCCCCCAACAACGGATCCCCCGCCTCAAGGCCTGTGCAAAATATAATGTCCAGGGTATGTCCTCCAACATGTGTGGGGCCCACTACTCTCTGAGACAGGCCCATGGTTGCCATGGCAGCCATGAACTCACGCTCTGCCCCTCCAAATCTGGCGTCGGCATGGATATTGAAGTCCCCTAGGAACTATCGTCCTGGGGGACGGCAAGATCACCTCCGACACCAGCTCAATCAGTGCGTGCAGGGAGGCTGCTGTACAGGTGCGGGCATGGTAGATCAGCAGTATCCCCACTCTGTCTCCAGCCAAATCCAACCCCAGATGGAGACCCTCTATACCCACGATAGAGAATCTACTCACAGACCAGGCATCCTTTAAAATAATGGCTACCCCCCCCCGCCCCCCCAATCCCTCTAGTCACAGCTGATGCTGCACAGAGTACCCAGCCGGAACACCTGCCTGGGGGCCAGTGAGCGGGACAGACACACACCGTCTGTCCTGTCTCATAGGCTGAACCCGTCTCCCAGAAGAACTATAATTCCCCCAGCCCAGACCGACCCCTATGGCTGCAGACCCCGAGGCCATCCCACCAGCCCCCCAAGGGAGAACCCTACCCCCCGAAACACCCCCCCATCCTCCTCTGCCACCAGAGGATCCCTCCCTCTCAAAGGGCTGCACCCCTCCCCACACCGAAGGGGCTGATGGGCTGGGGGGGTGTATTTTTATGTATAGGGTATTTATGCACAGCCAGAGTTTTAGTATAATTTTATAATGTTTTTATGATATGATTTGTATTTATATTTATATTGTTTTATTTGAAATTGTAAGCCACCCCGAGTCACTTTGTGAGAGGGGCGGGATAAATGTGCAAAAAAATAAATTAAAAAATAAACGTTTTCATAGGTGCCGCTCCTTAAAACTCTCCTACACAAATCTTATTAGGTTTGTGGTCAGAGCATGTTCCGTTGTTGTCATCACTGTTAAAAACCTAGTTAAAAGAAAATGGCAAAACAATTGGAAACGCAGCCAATCATTTTTGTAACCACTCTTAAAAGTCTAGTATTGCCCAGATTGATGGGCTGCCATGTCCCTCCTTTTGCACCATTCACTCAGCTTGACAGCAAAAATATAGCTTTTAAAAGCACTCAGCCAAACATTCCAAGCCACTCAGCACCAATTTAAACCTGCTTCTATTTATACTGCAGCTCAAAACCCATTTTNCTAGTCACAGCTGATGCTGCACAGAGTACCCAGCCGGAACAAGATCAGCCAATATAGGCCCTGATTCATTGTCCTGCGAGGTCGGCTGCCTGGTCCAGGATCAGCTCCTGGACCGCAGTTGATTTCTTAGCTACTGACCTCGCATTTATCAGCATCAAGCCAAGACCAGGGGCCCTCTGAACCTCAATCACCTCACCACCTGCCTGGGGGCCAGTGAGCGGGACAGACACACACCGTCTGTCCTGTCTCATAGGCTGAACCCGTCTCCCAGAAGAACTATAATTCCCCCAGCCCAGACCGACCCCTATGGCTGCAGACCCCGAGGCCATCCCACCAGCCCCCCAAGGGAGAACCCTACCCCCCGAAACACCCCCCCATCCTCCTCTGCCACCAGAGGATCCCTCCCTCTCAAAGGGCTGCACCCCTCCCCACACCGAAGGGGCTGATGGGCTGGGGGGGTGTATTTTTATGTATAGGGTATTTATGCACAGCCAGAGTTTTAGTATAATTTTATAATGTTTTTATGATATGATTTGTATTTATATTTATATTGTTTTATTTGAAATTGTAAGCCACCCCGAGTCACTTTGTGAGAGGGGCGGGATAAATGTGCAAAAAAATAAATTAAAAAATAAACGTTTTCATAGGTGCCGCTCCTTAAAACTCTCCTACACAAATCTTATTAGGTTTGTGGTCAGAGCATGTTCCGTTGTTGTCATCACTGTTAAAAACCTAGTTAAAAGAAAATGGCAAAACAATTGGAAACGCAGCCAATCATTTTTGTAACCACTCTTAAAAGTCTAGTATTGCCCAGATTGATGGGCTGCCATGTCCCTCCTTTTGCACCATTCACTCAGCTTGACAGCAAAAATATAGCTTTTAAAAGCACTCAGCCAAACATTCCAAGCCACTCAGCACCAATTTAAACCTGCTTCTATTTATACTGCAGCTCAAAACCCATTTAAAAAAACACCAAAACCTTGTTTTAAACAACATATATAAACAGAATGGAGAGGTTTGAGCGTAGGAGACTGCATTGACCCGAAATGTGCATCAGATGCTGGATTACTGCAAGCACATTTCTGACAACCAAAATCAAAATATTATGGAGAAACAGGCTGGGCTATCAGCCTGGAAATCTTTTAGAATGACGACTACATTGGAGGTAGGGAGGAGGCATTTTCATTTGTTCTCCTTTAATAACTCAAATGGATGTTTTCCTCTGCCTCACTGAGGATTTATAGCACAATCCTCAGGCTGTTCAGCACCAACGCTAGCGACTAACACAGAGTTCTATTCACTTCAATGAAACTCACCTCAGCATTTAGGGCTGAACAGCTTGAGAAGTGCATTGTTAAACTAGAGTGTACAGGTATGATGGTACAATATATTTGTGGTTCAGACAAACAGAGCATGACATCAAAGTTAGAGAGGAGTAGAAAGAGAAGTATGCACTCCGGAAAAATGAGTACGGACTCCCCTTCACTTGTTACATCAAAGATAAGAACATAAGTAGCGCTATACCGGGTCAGATGGATGTGGCCAATCTTGGTCTGTTTGGAGAAGTACCCAACGGGTTCCAATGGGCAATCCATTTCCTGTTGTCCATTCCCAGCTCCCAACAGTAAAAAGTTAGGTCCCCTAAACTTATTTGGCTAATAGCCGCTAATGGACCTGCTCTCCAAGAACTTATTCAATCCTTTTTTATAACCCAGCTATGCTACAAGCCTTGACTACATTGTCTGGCAACAAATTCCACAGGTTAATTGTGCATTGAGTGAAAAAATACTTAAAAAAATAAAATAAAATCTACCACGAGTTAGTTTCATGGAGTGTCCCATGTGCAGCTCCCTCCGCTCCCAACCTTCAAATCCCTCCTAAAAACGTACCTCTTCCATCAGGCTTTCCCCCTAGCTACTCACTCTCCCCATCTGGTCATTGATGCTATTATTTTGCTCCGCATCCCCTCTCCCCATAACTAAGCTAAGCACATCCCCTTGTGACTTACCAACTTCCTGTCTCTCCATATATTCCCCTATCCCTTGTCTCCACTCCTTTGTCTTTCCTAGATTGTAAGCCCTCAAGACAGGGAGGTCTCTGATTGTACAGCACCAGACGCATTGCTGGCGCTATATAATTAATAAATAACATCCACTTGGGAGAGATTGGAGAGTTAACTACTTCAGTTTAGAGCAGTGGCACTCAAATGTTTTTAATGAGCCCCCCCCCTTCACTTCTCTGTGGTAATTGAGCCCCACCACACCCACATCCACCTTGCTCCCTCTCCCCCTTTCCCACCCTCCTATTACTTCCCCAATCTCTCCCTTGCCACCCCATTATTTTGGAGAATCCACCTAACTCAGTAAGAGTGGAAGCTGTGGCCCTTCTTGTACCTCCCCCCGCCCCAATACCTTCCACACCCTCCTTGGGCGGGGCTGGGGTTGTCTCTCCTCCCGTTTGAGAAACCCTGGTTTAGAGCTGCAGTGTGAACGTTACTTGCAATGCAGTTACATCACAGTAATCGCTTCGATGGACTGCTGTCTGTCTGAGTGTGGTCAGACAAGCTAGAATCTCCTCCGCTCCGTGCTAAACTGGCCGAGGAGTTCTCTCAATAGATTAGCATTTGCTGGCCATGTCTTGATTAGAGTTTTAGGAAGCATTAGGCTGAAAACACAAAATAAGATCAAACCTTTAGTTTTTACTCTACACACATTTTTTGGTGGCTTTGTGTTGCAGCAGTTTTTTATTCCATGCAGCCATGGAATATCTCCCAACAGAGCAATCGTAGGGTGTTTTTTGAAATGAGCAAGGCTGGGGCAGGATCAGGTGGAACGTGTGGCGTTGGATTCCAGCGGGCAGCTCCCAGTGCGGCTACTACGGCAGGCAGCCGCCTCACATTCCCCGCCAGGGGACCGTACAGGGGGTGGGGAAGCACACCAGGCTGGCCTTTGAAATTGACACAGACCAGCTGTGAGCACTGGAGAACCGGGCACTCCAGCGCGCACAACCAGCTCCTGTGACTGGCAAAGGCCATGTCCCCTGCCCACAGTGCTCTGAGCAGGGCATCTCTCTGCTGGCAGAGATGGCCACCCCAATTCATACGAGCAGGGGATGTGTGGGTGCCTGTTGCCGCACACTGTTTTGGCTTGCCCCGCATGGCGCACGCTGGATTTCTTGCCAGTGCGTCACGAGAGGCCATGAGTGGGTGCTGTGGGGTCAGGGGAGCACACATCCCGCCGCTCCACCTTCTGATGGGCGGTCAGATGAGTGGCTCCTGGGTGGCCATGCATTGCTCTCCCTCACCCTGAGACGTGCAATACTAGGTCAGACTAATGGTCGATCTAGCCATCTTGTCTCCAGTAGTGGCCAACGGTTTGGTTGCTTCAGAGAAGGATGCAACTGGTCATAGTAAGGGTTGCTAGTTTTCTCTTTGTGACAGAAAACTAGAGAAAAACAGAGATTGTGCCCTTTTCCAGAGCCTCTCGCAGAAAGTGGCAAAAACGTACAGGTTTGGGGAGGAGGAAACAGCAAGCACAGGGCAGCGAGGCCGCAGAGTGGAGCTGAGAGGAAACAAGCTGAAAGCATGTGCTGTGGAGGGGCAGGGGCTCTGCATTTGGAGGGGCGCCACAGACCTCCTGTGGGTTTAGGGGGGGCAGGGGCACTAGGAATTGGGGTGGTCAGGTTTCCTGGACCTTGGGAAGAGGGAACAGGAGGGAGGTGGGCCTAATTGGGCCCGTAGCAGCCAAGTGCCAGCCTCTCTCTGGTTCCCCTTTCTGGTTGTGAGCTCTGGGACCAGGAGGCAGTGAGTGCGGGGCAGTGGAGGGGAAGCAACCCAAAGGCAAGTGCTGTGGGGAGGGGCGGGGCTCTGCATTTGGAGGGATGCCACAGACCTCAAAAGTATGATTTTTTTGACTGCTGCTAGGACAGGTAGCTGCAAAATTGCATAAAAATGAAAATATGACACTATAATGTGGTGTCCTAACTCGTACCTATATATATTGTGGTAAGAGAAAGTCAACTAGTGATTTCATTTAATCAGAGAAAAACAGAGATTTGGGGTTTTTTAATAAGAGAATTTATGTTTTTTTCGTCAGAGAATTTCTGAATTATTGTCGTGGGAAACTAGGAAACCTGGTCATAACGGAGCAATCTGTCTCCTGCTCCTCACTTCCAGCTGCTGAAAGTCAGAGGTCTCCTCCGCTGATCAGCTTGACTAATAGCCTTTTAGGGACCATTCCTCTAAGAACGTACCCAATCCTTTTTGAAAACCCGTTATCCTGCTAGCTTTCACAACACCCTTTAGCAAGGAGTTTCGCAGATTAATTGTACATTGAGTGAAAACCCCCCCCCCCAACTTCCTTTTGTCTTAAAACTGCTGCCAGTTAATTTCATACGGTGTCCCTTAATTCTAGTATTATTTGAGAGGGCAAATAGTAGTTTATTATTTGTTGAACACCATTGTTTTTATGAACTATCATATCCTCCCCCAGTTGTTTCTTCTTTAAGCTCGAGAGCGCTAACCTATTGAGCCTCCCTATAAAAATGGGCACTGCCATGCTTCCACACTTCGCTAAACCAGTAACTCAGGCCTTGTTGTGGATCCTTCCCTTGCTCAGATTATTTGAAGCTTTCCCAGGCTGCACATTTTCCCACCGAATTAGGCAGTTACAGATAAGAGAGAGGTAGACGCTTCCATAAATGTTAATACTTATTACAGGCTATGCCTGGTGCAGGTTGAGCTTAAGATGATGACTTTGTTGCAGGAGAGCATAAGAAGAGCCTCGAGCACCTCACCAACGCCATTTCCGTGTGCGCGCAGCCAGAAGAGGTCCTGCAGCTCTTGCATCATACGCTGCCGCCACAAGTCTTTGAGATGCTTATGCACAGAATTCCCTACGCGAAACAAGTACGTATGGCTACGGGTCTGGATTTTAAGCAGAGAAAATGACTGGTGTTAAGTGAACAGAGCAATAGCTCACCTAGCAGATCAACGCTCAAACAGACCAGGGACTTGCAGCTTGGTTGGCAGAAATCCAGTTTGTTCAGCAGCCTACGAGTTAGCATCACTTTTCTGCACCTTGGCTTGCCAGGTCTTGCGTTAATTGATGTGTTTAACTCATCCTGTGTTAACCGGTGCTGCTGTGACTGAAATCTTGGCCCATGGCGGTTTTATTTCTCCCCTTTCCAATTCCTAGATCCAGTCGTTGATCTAGCCCCTACCCTCGAACACTAAATGAGCGAGCTCAGCAACGTAGCAGGAATAAGGGCTTGCACTCCAGGGTAGGGGATAGATCCAGGACACAACTCCATGATCTGGATGTTCCCCTTCCTTCCCTGGCTGGATCACACCCCTACTCTCCACTCCTATCCAACTCGTGGAGTTTGTACTCATTTTCAAAAGTGGTCCACGGGAGGGTTTCCCCACCTCCGCAGTAGACTTTCAGAGAAGGTCAGTTCCTCGCAGGGATGGATTTCGCATGGGATGGCCAAACTGCTTGGCTATGTTAGGAAGAGACTACGAACAGCATTTTCCTGACTTTGAATCCTCTAAACCGGTGGCAAGTTTCAAAATGTTTGCTTGTGACACTCCATTTTGAGGCTTAAATATAATCTCATGACCAGCGAGAGCATAGACATGTGAACTATATCAACAAGCAATCAGATCATGACCACATCCACAATGTACAGATTGGGAATCCTCAACCCTTAATCTGGTCTTGCTCAACAACTGAAACAGTGGCCGAGTTATTGAAGCTAAAATAAGACAAACTAAAAATGACTGAAATAGTTGTGCCAAATGGAACACACCAGCCAGATAGTGCTTCACCTTTCATTGAATTTTGAACAGCAAATAAAAAGGTACAGCAAATGGTTGTAGGCAACCAATTAAAGCACCACCTAGTCTCTAAATAGATTCAGACTATTTGATAGTGAAATAGCAATGCATTTTCAGTCCGCTACTGCTTTCTTCTGCCATTTTAAGATCTGCCAAACTGGATCAAACCAGTGATCCGTATAGCCTAGCCTCAGCTGCTTCAGAGAAATGCACAACCGGTCATAATGGAGCAACTCACTTCCTACTGTTCACTCATAGCTGCCACCAGTCCAAGTTCTCATCCCCTGACCAGCACCTATTAACGGACCCGTTCTCCACAAGCTTATCCAATCCCTTTTTTGAACCCATTGATTCTGTTGGCCTTCAAAACGTCCCTGGGCAACTGCTACCACGGGCTAATTACCTACTGAGTAGGGCTGCAACCCGACTAGAAATTTTAGTTGATTCATCAATTAAACCTTTTGTCGATTAATCGATTGAAAAATTGTATAAATTTGCAGATTCACCTGACTTGCGTGCGTCGGGTAAACTTGCCTTATTCTGGAGCACGTCCCCCTTGAGCTACGGACTCAGAACTATGAACTGTCAGAAAGTCCCGGCAGCTAACCGATCAATCAGAGGGGGAAAGGAGGAACCGACAAATCTGAATCGGTTTTAGACAGATCGATCAATTGGTTCGATTAATGGTTGCAGCCCTACTACTGAGTGAAAAAGTCCTTCCTTTTGTCTGTTTTAGACCTGCTGCCAGTTAAATTCATAGCATGCCCCTAGTTCTAGTATTTTGAAAAATGGTAAATAGCTGTTCCTGCACCACTCAGCACTACTGTGCTCATAGTGCGAGGACAGTTGTCATTGGGGGTCACAGCAAGAGATAAGTGGTGGCCAGGGGCTGAGGTGCTTACTGCCCTCCGACTGGTGATGGGATAGTTAATTAAGAGGCTTTGCAAGAAGAAAAAAACCAAGCCTCCCATATTCCTAGTTGTGAAGATTAGTAGTCACTAATTGGAATCTCTTTGCCAGAGGCTTGAGGCAACACTGAATGAGCAGGACAGCGCAGACGATGAGGAATGAGACCCCGCAGCTCCACACGTGTGTACTCAAGGCAGGGCTTTCTACCGACTATGGCCTATAAACACCTGCTTAGAAAGGACAGACAGACACAACCTGTATGGTTTCCATTTCTTTTACTTTGATAAAATAAAAAAACCATTTTAAAGGTATTTTGTATATCAGTTTAAAACACAATGACCACAATCTATGCACCACTTACTCCAGAGTTAAAGGCTTCAATAGGATTACTCCAGAGCAAGCAGTTTGTAGATCGTTGCCAAAAGGTTGAATGAAATTAACAGTCATCGTGAAAGAAACAATTCTTTTTCTCTCCTTCCTGCTCCTAATCCAGTGACCAGTATAACCAGTCTGCCAGCCTCCAGAAAAGGAGGATCAACATGATTCCAATGCACAGTAAAAAAAAAATCAAAAAAAAAAAAAATCAAAGGACCCCAGGAATAGGCTCCATTCAGGACAAGGCCACTACTGGCACTTGCTGTAGCCCATAATGGTTTCCACCTTCTGAGTGGTCTCTCAAACTCTGGTCTGATCCAGTGGCTCCTCTCCCAGCAGCAGTGAAGACCAACACACTTCCAGTTCCAATGCAACCAACATTGGCACTTGCTTTTTAGAGAGGTCTAAGGAAAGTGTTCTCTCTTCTAACGAGGTTGGCCAAGAAGTCCTGCTCTGGCAGCCAGAGCTTCGTTCTGCTGAATATGGTACTCCTGGAATCTCATGGATATCCTCCGAGTCATTTTTAAATACTTCTGTAGGCAGTTTTCTGAGCAGGCCATCTAGAGGAGAGAGGGAGAGAAGCCAAAAACAACAATTAAGGAAATAATTACACAAGATAATTTATGCAGTGGCAGCTGGTGGGTTTCAAGGCTGGTGGGGCACAGGGCGGGGCCAGAAGTGGGAGGGGTCAGACCAATGGTAGGCGGAGCCTAGCCGTTAGGCGGAGCCAGCACTGCACATACAAACACAGAGCGAGCAAAGCAAACCATCTTAAGCCAACAATATTATGTGAAGTCCTTAGCACACCACAAAAGCATCAGTGTGGAGTTCCACTTGTCCCCAAAACATGGTACACAGTTCTATTGCAATGTAAGAGGCAGCTGCTGCAACCAGAGACGGAACATTAATGCAAAGACTAGCCATTAGTGAACCAACATGTGGCATGGTGGCCTTCTTGCAGCAGAAAAGCCTTGGAATTGACACTGCAAAGGGGTCATTTTAAGTGCAGTGAACATTCCAGGAAAGATTAGAAACCCCCTCCAAAAGCCCCACAAAACAAACAGAAAGCAGACAATTAGGGTGGCAGGCTCTCTCACACGGTGAAAAACAGTATGAGCCAAGAAAATATTGTAAAGAATAGGAGGCAATGCAGCACAGCCCTTCCAACTGGGCTCACAAAGTTAGTCCCCCCCCCTGCCTGTAATGCATTGGGGGGGGGAAGGGAGGAGAAGAGGACAAAAGAAAGCACAAGCAAACAAACAATGATCAGGGCAGGGGATTTGTTTTTTCAAAATTTCCCAGGTTTCTGAAAGGATGAGTACTCCTGATTGCTCTAGTCTGACTCTGATAACCATCTTCTGTTGTTCTTCCCTCCAAACAATGAGGCCAGGGCCTCCAAACAAGTCCCTGGCCCCTCCCCTCTTGTAAAAAAAGAGAGGGTCCCCCTCCCCTCCAGTGAACTTAGGGAGGAAGGCGCAAGGAGGAGTGAGCTCTTTCCCTCCCTCCTCCCACTCTGGTAGGGGAGGGGGCAGGGGAAAAAAGAGGAGCTATGAGGTGGCCAGAGCATTTAGAAAAGGCGCCCGGACACGCCCCCTAGGCCTTGCTGATTGGCTGGGTTTCTCCATAGGAACCCAGCCAAGGAGCACATGGCACCTCCCCCACTCCCGCCCCAATCCCCCAGAAAGCACTGCGTTTCTGGGCTGGCACCCAGTGCATGCTCCCTGAGGGCTTGGGGAGGTGCCTCTCTCTAGCTCTCTAGCCAGTGAGTAGAAAGCTAGAGAAAGGGGGGAGCAGCAGGAGGAGGAGGTTTGTCCCCTCCCCCTCCTCCCCTTGCAGAGTGACTCACAAGCACGGGCAGTTCTTTCCCTGCAGGCTTTGTTTACATATCAGCTGTTCGCTTCTGGCTGCCTGCCAGAGGGATGACTCATCGGCTCTGCAGGAAGCCAGGAGCTTAAGCTGCCACTGGATCAGCTGAGGAGCAGGCCCTGGCTCCCCAGCAAACATGGGAGGACCCCTGCCCCAACGCCCTGGGGGAGGGGCCACCACTGAATTTATGGCAATGTATAAAGGGGCTACCTGTTTATGTCCTGTGTTTTGTGCTGCTCTTCTCCCCACCCTGGTTTATTTACTTCACTTCCATACGGTCTCTGTTTTTCCATTGGGAAAAAGGTGTTAAATATTCAACAAAACTGGGAACTTATCTTGTGAATTTTCCTTCTATGGGGCCTCCAGGACAGGCATTGCCTAGATACTGGGGTTAGATCCCACCACTGACCACCAAGAAACAGACACATGCTTTATGGAGTGTGCGTATGAGGGACCTAGCCCTGCATCTCCAGTCATATAAAGCTAAACTTACTAAACCTAAACTTGAACTGTAGCTGCTAACTTTGTAGGAGTCCTGAACAGTGTGGTAAAATACCAGTCCTAAAACCTATCTTAAGCACGCTAACTGAAGCACTGACATTTTCTACCCTGGGCACGTCGATGGTTGTCCTGGAGTCCCCTTAGAAGGAAAATTCACAAGGCAAGTGCACAATTTTCCTTTCTCCCTGGGCCTCCAGGACAGCCATCGCCTCTAGACATAGGGGATGTAACTAAGCAGTAAAAATTCCCCTGAAGCTACTTGGGCAGGGTAGATAGTGAAAATAACAGACTCCACAGAACAGCTTGGGGGACCCCTTCTGTCGAAGGCTGCCTCCGCCAGTTGCCATAAATCAATTTTATAGTCCTTCACAAAAGTATGTTGTGAGGACCACATAGCTGCACTACAAAGCTTCTCGTAGGAAGATGGGACTTAAATGCCCATGAGCTAGCTGCTCTCCTGAGGGAATGAGCTGCGATAGCCTTAGGAGGAACCAGATCCCTCGCCCTGTAAGACTCTTGAATGTAGCAGCATATCCATTTGGATAGGTTGGTTTTAGATGCTCTCTTTCCTATGTAGGAGGCATGGTACTTCGCAAATAGTGATGATTCCCTAGTCTCCTCTAAATAAATTTTGACCGCCCTCTTAACATCCAATGTATGCCACAGTCTTTAGCTAGGATGGGAAGGGCAAAAGAGGAATTGGGTTCCTTACCTTGGGAATTCCTTTTCTATTCCCTCGAGGGAGGTCATTCGGACACTGGGAGCGATCTCCCCAACGACCACTAGGAGGCAGCACAACTTTGCTGGGAGCACGTGGGGAGAGCGCCCCCCCGCCCTCCCAGAAGTAATAAGCCGAGGACGAAGCTTATCTGAAAAACTTAACAGAGATTAGTAACAATCCCCCGAAGGGGTAACATACAACTAAACATCCCAAGAGTTAATTCAGCGCCCAGGAAACTCTGGGTGGGCCGAATGACCTCCCTCGAGGGAATAGAAAAGGAATTCCCAAGGTAAGGAACCCAATTCCTCTTTCTATACCCTCTCGTCCGGTAATTCGGACACTGGGAGGTACCAAAGCAGTAATTTATTCGATGGGAGGGACTGGGCGCTTATTGAGGATCTAAAACCCCCTGCAGCACCCGCCTCCCAAAGGCGGCTTCAGCAGACTCGAAGCGATCTATTTTATAGTGCCTCGTGAATGTGTGGAGACTTCTCCACGTAGCCGCTCTGCAAATTTCTAATGTGGGAGCCCTGGCCCGGAACGCCCAAGTAGTGGAGGCTGAGCGGGTCGAATGAGCTAGAACTCTAGCTGGAGGGACCAAGCTTAAGGCTCTGTAGGCGTCTGCTACACAAGCAGAAATCCACTTCGCAATGATGGATTTCGAGACTTTCTTACCCTTGGAGTGAGGGTGGTAGCTCACCAAGAGGGAGGAAGTTTTCCGAAAGGGAAGAGTACGCTCCAGGTAAATCTTGAGTGCCCTGCGTACATCTAAAGTGTGCCAAAGCCTCTCTAAGGAGTGGCGAGGCTTAGGGCAGAAGGACGGGAGGACCACCTCCTGTGCTAGGTGGAACAGGGAGGAGACCTTAGGAAGGAAGGTTGGGTCTAGCCTAAGTAGCACCGATTCCTTTCTGAAAATGCAGAAAGCTGGGTCGATGGACAGAGCTCCGATTTCAGACACCCTTCTTGCCGATGTTATAGCAATAAGGAAGGTCATTTTGATGGATAAAAAGTAAAGGGACACCTGGTGCAGAGGCTCGAATGGAGGACCCATTAGTGCCTTAAGAACCACATTGAGGTTCCATGTAGGAAAGCGGTGTACAACCGGAGGGGCTACACGCTTGGCTGCCCTCAAGAACTGTTTCACATGCAGGTGAGAGGAGAATTTATTGGCAGAAGACGAGGAGATGGTACTGTCAATGGCCGATAGCTGTCTAGCCAGTGTGTTGGGACGAAGCCCCCTATCGAGGCCGTCCTGTAGGAATTGGAGGACTTGAGGAACGGAAGGCTGACGAGGTGGAACGTGATGGGTGTGACACCAGCGGACAAACATCGCCCATGTAGACTGGTAAATTCTCCTTGTCGATTGTCGCCTGGAGGCGAGGAGAGTCCGGACTACTGGAGCTGAGTACCCTTGGGCTCGGAGAGCGTCGGCTTCAATAGCCAGGCTGTCAGTCTCAGGAACTCTGGCCGATCGTAGCAAAGAGGTCCCTGGGTGAGGAGATCCGGCGTGACTGGTAGAGGGAGGTAAGTTCCTCTGGATCGGCTGAGAAGGTCTGGAAACCACGATCTGCGTGGCCAGAACGGGGCTATCAGAATGACTGTGGCCCGCAGTCTCTTGGCTCTGCTGATCGTTCTCGCTAAGAGAGGAAAGGGAGGAAAGGCGTACAGGAGGCCGTGGGGCCAAGGGTGGCTGAGAGCGTCGTGAGCCTCTGCCAGCGGATGTGGGCTCCTGGCGAAGAATCTCTGCGTCTTGCGATTGGAACTCGACGCAAAGAGGTCCACTACTGGGGTTCCGAAGGAGGTCATCACGTGATGGAACGCTTGAGGGGACAGAGACCATTCCGCCGGGTCTAGCACTCGTCTGCTGAGCCAGTCCGCTTGAACATTGTCCTGGCCCCTGATATGTCTGGCTGACAGGGAAAGAAGATTGCCCTCCGCCCATCTGAACATCAGGGTGGCTTCCTTGTGGAGCGACGAGGATCGAGATCCCCCTTGATTGTTCACATAAGCTTGTGCAGTGGTATTGTCTGTGAAGACCAGCACATGATGGTTGTGAAGCTGTGGGAGGAAGTGGAGGAGTGCTAGACGGATCGCCCTGAGCTCCAGCCAGTTCATGCTGTGCGCCAGTTCGTGGTGTGACCATGACCCCTGGACCGTGTGTGTGCTGAGGTGGGCCCCCCACCCTAGGAGGCTGGCGTCGGTGGTGAGTATGAGTCTCTCCGGTTCTAGGAGAGGGACGCCGGCGAGAAACCGGTGGGGTTGCTCCCACCACGCTAGCGAGTGGCGAGCGGCCGGAGTGAGAGCAATGGACCTCGGGCTGCTGTCGATTATTGCTGATTGCCAGGGCCGCAGAAGCGCCTGCAAGGGGCGAGAGTGGAAGCGCGCCCATTGCAGGTGACGTATGAGTGAGATCATCAAACCCAGGAGAGAAGCGAGGGTGAGGATCGGGACTCGTGGGCGGTCGCGAATCGTCTTGATGAGGGACAATAATTTTGCCTGTCGCTGGAGAGGGATGAACACTCTGTTCAGGGAGGTGTCGAACACAACCCCTAGATGTTCGAGACGTTGAGATGGGGTAAGATGGCTTTTGGGAATATTGATAACGAAGCCGTGGGTCTCGAGGTATTCCTTGGTGCGAGTGAGATGAGTGTGGGCCAGCTGCAGGGACGGAGCGGTAACTAGCAGATCGTCGAGGTATGGAAAAACCGCTATCCCCTCCAGTCGGAGCGCCGCTA
Source organism: Sphenodon punctatus (assembly GCA_003113815.1). Taxonomy (NCBI): domain Eukaryota; kingdom Metazoa; phylum Chordata; class Lepidosauria; order Sphenodontia; family Sphenodontidae; genus Sphenodon; species Sphenodon punctatus. Next base: position 1,814,035 of record QEPC01005386.1, on the reverse strand, counting down.
TGAGGGGGGCGAGAACCTTGGTGAAGGTCCGAGGGGATGATGCCAGTCCGAAGGGGAGGGCTCGATACTGCCAGTGCTGGCCGTCGTAGCAAAACCGGAGCCACCTCTTGTGTGCCGGAAGGATGGGAACATGGAGGTAAGCGTCCTGCAGGTCGAGAGATGCCATCCAGTCGCCTTGGGAAAGGGCTAGGGATATGGAGTGAAGTGTCTCCATCTTGAAGCGTTGCCTGCGTAGCGCCTTGTTGAGACGCTTTAGGTCGAGCACTCCCCTCCACGAGCCGGATTTTTTCTGCACGAGGAATAAAATCGAGTAGACCCCCAGGCCGCGCTCGTGCCACGGCACCCTCTCTATGGCCCCCAGTTGGTGGAGCCTGGTGATCTCCGCCCGCAGATGCCCGTGTTTGACGGGGTTGCGTGAACGAGGAGATATTCTGAAGGTCTCCCGCGGATAGTATTTGGTCTCTATCGAATATCCTCTGGAAACTGTTTGAATGACCCACGCATCTGATGTGTTCAGGGCCCATCTTGGTGCGAAGGCGAGGAGACGCGCACCGATCCGTGGAGAGACGGGGGAAGAAGCGGCGATACAGTCAGGATTCCTGCCTACGAGGCGGTGATCCTGCACGACGGTTCTGTTGGTGCTGAGGCGATGGTCTGGTGAACTTGCCTCCCCTGCCCCTCTGAAATCTATTGCGGTTAGCAGTGTTCCAGGAGGGTTGCGTGGAAGATTGGTAGCGCTTCTGGCCCTGTTGGAAGCGAAAAAAGGGGCGAAAGGGATTCCTGCCCGTCTGGATCTGGTTCAGCGAGTGCTTCTTGTCCTTGTTAGAAGCCTCCTGTAGTGCTTTGTCTAGCACCGTGCCAAACAGCTTGCCGCCCTTAAACTTGCTGTTAACTAACAAGTTCTTTGCGTGTGCATCAGCCCGCCACGAACGAAGCCAGAGTCTGCGTCTGGCTGCAACATTGGCTGCCATCCCTTTTGCAATCCAGGTCAGCATGTCCATTGATGAATCTATCAGGAAGGCCTGAGCGAGAGCTACGTTAGTGGCTAACTTCGTGGACTGTGCTCTAGTAATGTTAGGGTCTTTCCCCATCTTGAACCACTTCATCACAGCCCGAGAGACATATGACGAAGTGGTAGCCATGCGCAGAGCATTGGACATGGCCTCGTAACTCTTCCTAAGGCCGGTTTCCAGGCCTTTGTCAGTCTGATCTTTTGGTAATAAATCCCCTTCTGAGGGGAAGACAGACTGTCGGGCGAGGGATGCAGCGGCAGCATCAACCCGGGGCAGGGCGAAAATGGGCTTGCTCTGTTTAGCAAAGGCGTACAGAGTCTGTTGAGGCCTAGATAACTTGAAGGACTTAGTGGGGTGCTTCCACTGTGCCCTTATAATTTTCTCAAAGGCTTTGTCTAGGGAAGCGCCTTTGGAGGCCTGGCCCAATTTGGGAATATATTCCCTGTCTGATTCCTCGTCCCCATCGGAGGAGGAATCGGAGTCCCTTTTCTGGAGAGGTCTGGGAGTGACCTTTAACACCCTCTCCGCTCTCATAATTATTTTAGGGCCGTGGTCCAGGGGTAGCTCCCTGCCTAGGTCCTTATGGCCCCTGGAAAGGATCCGCTCCCAATCGAGGGACTTGTCCTCCAGCAGAGAGTGGGAGGCCCTGGATGAGCCAGCCTCTGACTCCTCCTCTGAGGAGGGTACAGGGTGGTAGCTGGGCCTAGTGGGGTGGGCCCGTGGCCGTTTAGCCGGGGGAGGGGAGTCAGCCTGAGAGGATCCCCCAGAGAACTCCCCTTCTTCAGGGGGAGAGCAGGGATCGTCCTCCTCAGCCGAGGAGGACCCCAACAGCTCTGAAAGGGAGGCATGAGCCCTGGGGGTAGGGGGGCCCTTACCCTTCCCCTTCCCCGCAGAGCGGGAGGCTCCCTTAAACTTTTCTTTAGGGTTTGGCCCCCGGGGAGAGGGTCTCGCACTGCGAGCCCTCTGGTTGCTCTCTATGCGAGAGAGAGCCCCCATCATGGCCCGAAGGGCTTCCAGCTGGGCCTGCTGGAAAGGATCGGGCCCAGCCCCCCCCCAGGTCCCTCGTACCTGCGAGGAGGCAGCCGAAGCTACCTCCCCCTCGATGTCCTGGATGAGGGAAGCCTGAGGGCTGCGGGCGTCTTGGGGCCGCCGGGCGGGGAGGGAGGTCTCGCTTTCGCTTTCCCCCTCCGCCGCCATTTCGGCTCTGGCCCGGTCAGCTTGCGGCGTGGCCGCGGCCGCATGGCCCTGCCTGGGCTTGCTGGCCTTCCGCTTCTGTGCCCCAGCGGCAGTTGGAGGCTGCGGCGCCCGTCCGGCTGCGGCGCGGCGGGTCTTAGCCGTCTCGGCCATTGCGGCGTCGGGGGGGTAGCTCCGTGGAGTCCCCGCTCCGAAAAAAGCCTCTGGCCTGAACCCGTGGGCCGGCCAGAGAGATAAGCCTCCTCCCGCCGTGCGGGGAGGCTGCGCCCGGGAATCGGTGCGGAGGCACCGGCAAAGTTGTTGTCCACGTGGGGGGTGCAGCGCACCCGGCTGCACGTCCTACTGAGTCGGAGGCAGACAACGAACTGGGAGGGCGGGGGAGCGCTCTCCCCACGTGCTCCCAGCAAAGTTATACTGCATCCTAGTAGTCGTTGGGGAGATCGCTCCCAGTGTCCGAATTACCGGACGAGAGGGCATAGAAAGGAAGGACTACTTCCTGTGCCCTATGAAAAATTGAATTCACTTTAGGAGAGAAGGCTGGGTCCAAACGTAGCAAGATGGACTCCTCCCTAAAAATACAGAACCGAGGCTCTAGAGAGAGGGCGCTCAATTCAGAGACCCTACAAGCTGACATAATAGCTATCCAAAAGGCTACCTTTAGAGTAAAGAAGTATAAGGAAACCTCCTTGAGAGGTTCGAAAGGCAGCTTTCTCAGGGCGTTTCGGACCAAATTTAGATCCGATGAAGGGAAACGGTGAGCTACAGGACAGCTCACTGCCTTTGCAACTCTACTGAACCTCTTAATGCGAGGGTGAGAAGCTAACCTGGTCCCCGAGGCACATGATAGTAGACTGTCTATGGTTGCAGTCTGTCTCACCTAACCCGTCTAAACCGGATTGTGTACCTGTACTACCCATACTCTAGTCAGTTTCATCTTTCTTTGTAGACACCACTTTGCAAAGACCTTCCACCTATGCTGATAAATGTGCCTTGTAGATGGTCTCCTGACTGACAAAGTGTTCAGCCCTGCTTTTGAATAACCCAATTTTTATTTATTTATTTATTTATTTTTAAGAGAGTCCACCATTTAGTTTCCATGCTGTCAGTGAGAATATCTCTGGGTTCTCATGAGCCATGGGACCCTGGCACAGCAGTCTGTCTAACAGCGGAAGGTGCAACCGGGGGAGGGGGGCTGACTGTAGTTCCAATAGGTCTGAAGACCACACCTTGCGAGGCCAGAATAGTGCTAGGAGGATCAGCATTGCTCTCCCCGCTTCTTCAGTTTGGCAACTGTTCTGCCTATGAGCGGAAACTGAGGAAATGCATACAGGAACGCTCTTGGCCAGGGTTGATTTAGAGCATCCTGTCCCCACAGTCCAAGAACTGGGATATGAACCGCTCCATTTTCTTGTTTTGAGGTGTGGCAAACAGGTCTACTGTGGCTTGTCCGAACCTGTGTACAATTAACATGAATGCAGGCAGACTGAGGGACCATTAGCCTGGACCTATTGCCCTGCGACTGAGCCAGTCTGTGCGTGTGTTTGTTCAGAGTCGCTTGAACGTGAAGTATTTTGACTGACATTACATTGTTCACCAATCACTATAGTAGCCTGTAAGCTAACTCCTTCAGAGACTTCAATCTGGAGAACCCCTGGTTGTTCAGATAGGCTTGGACAGTGGTGTTGTCGGTGAAGATCGGGTGCCATCCTTTTTTGTCCCCTATGAAGTATTTTAGGGCCAGGAGCACTGCCTTCCTCTTCAACCAGTTTATGCTGCACCTTACATCTTGTGGGGACCACTGTCCCTGAGCTACCCTGTCCTGTAGGAATCTCGACAGGCAGATCCACCACTGCAAACTCGCCTTCAAGCCCCTCAGGATTTCGATCCAAGGATTAAGGCCCCTTGTTAGAGAGTCCTGATCTGGGTAGAGAACCCCTTGTAGCATCCTGGTGTGAAACCTGGCCCAAGGCGTCAAGCATCCTGCCCCCCCGTATGCACGAGAGGAGGTGGCCCTCGAGTCTGGCCATCTCTTCCAGTCTCATTCAGTTATCAGGGACGTGATCTTTTGTTGTCTACTTGGTGGAACAAACACCCTGTGACTTTATTTATATCATTTATTTATTTATATAAAAATTTCATCCCACCCCTCCTGCCCACAGCAAATATAAAAACAATAAAACAATTAAAACAGTTATAATTCATAAATATGCAGGGAAGAAAACTCCCACCCTCACCCTCCGCCTTGCCAAAGGCCTGGCAGAACAGCCAGGTCTTTTATAAATGTCGAAGTAACAGGAGAGTGGGAGCCAACCGAGCCTCCTCTGGGAGCGAATGCCACAGCACAGGGGCGGCCACCAAAAAAGATCTAACGTTGGTGGCCACCCGCCTC
>QEPC01005386.1:1796061-1809296 GCA_003113815.1 Sphenodon punctatus | reverse complement strand
CACTGGTGTCATGTGCTCCCTGCGGCCCACCTCTGTAAGAAGACGGGCCGCGGCATTCTGCACCAGCTGCAGCCTCTGGACCAGCTTCTCGGGCAGCCCCACGTAGAGCGCGTTGCAGTAATCCAGCCTTGAGGCGTTGAAGGCATGTCTAAGATTACCTCCAGGTGCTCTAATTGCTGTGTGGATGTTAAGGCAACTCTTCTGAAGGTTCACCACAAAGCAGTGTTCCTGCAAGTATGCAATGGTTCCGTCCCGATCCTGCTCTGCCCTCTGACCGGATGGACACCTGATCAGCAGCCACGGATGTGAATGCCTTCCATCCAGAGGTTTACAATAGAAGGGATTAGTACCTTGGCAAAAGTACGAGGAGCCAATAACAGGCCGAAAGGTAGAGTCCGGTATTGTCAGTGCTTTGTTCCATATGTTAATCTCAGCCATCTGCGATGCACTGGGTCGACTGGGCCATGCAGGTATGCTTCCTTGAGCTCCGGTGAGGTTAACCAATTTCCTTTGGATAAAGCAAGGCAAATTGTCTTTAAAGTTTCCATTTTGAAAGGCTTCAAGTGTACTGATTTGTTTAGTTCTCTTAAGTTGAGGACTGCCCTCCGGTTGTCTTTTTTGCAACTAAAAATAAATTTGAATCAAGCCCCTGCCCCCAGAGGGATGGAGGAACTGGTTGTACTGCCCCCGTCTGCAGGAGCCTTGCAATTTCCACCGTCATTGCCGAACGCTTTTGTTTGTTCATTGATATGGGAGACGGCATAAAGAAGTCCCAGGGGAAGCCTTGAAATTCTATCACATATCCTCCCCTTATTGTTGCTTTTACCCAGCTGTCTTTTGACATTTTGGTCCCAAACATGAGTGAAATTTTGGAGTCTTCCTCCTATGTTTGGGCCCTTTATGCTGGGCTGGTCAGTGGCATCATGCCTCTGACTTGGGCTGACTGGGGCCGAAGCCACATTTTGGTTTGCTAGTCCCTCACGTACCCCATGGACATTGCCAACGTGGTTTCTGGAACTCCTGCTGTGGAACTGCTGATATCCCCTTCCAGATGAGCATTCGAATGCTCCGCCTCTGCCACAGGGGCGAAGGGGCAGTCTGGAGGAACTGACACTCGGCAGGGTGTGCTTTTTATTTTTATTGTAAGCTTCCTCCAGGACCGTGTCAAGGCATATACTGAAAAGTCCTCTCCTCCCCCCCCCCCCACAAGGACCAGAAATGAGAAGGTTCTTTTTGCATGGTTGTCTCCTTTCCAGGACCTGAACCACCATCTCTTCCTGGCAATCACATTGGTTGCCCCAGCTTTAATTTCCCATGAGAGAGAGAACTTCTGCAGTGGACTCTATTAAATATGCTGCTGCCAAATGTATCCAGGCTGCCAGGACCTTAGTTTTCTTCTTCAGCAAACGGGGTTCCTTGCCCCTGAGGAACCATCTCATGAGGGATCTGGCGCAGTAAGAGCTCACAGTGGCCCATGCGCACGAGAGCAGAAACAGCCTCAAAACCCCTTTTAAGCTAGCCTCTATGCCCCTGTCGGTGTGATATTTGGGGTAGATTTTACCTTCCGCAGAAAAAATGGATTGTCTGGCCAATGAGGCTGCGGCTGCATCCACCTTTGGTGTTTTGAATATTTGTCCTTATTTTTGCTAAAGACAAACAGAGATTCCTTGGTCTTGGTTAAACGCAGCGTTTTGGTAGGACATTGCCGTTCAACTCTTATGAGCTTCTCAAAGGTCTCATCCAGGATCGTGCCCTTATCTCCCCGCTCTGAAGTCTGGCAATACAATGCCTGGAGGAGTCCTTGCTCGAGGAATCTGACTGGTCCTCCTGTTTGGATTTGTCTTTTGGGTGGAGAGCCCTATGCATTTCTATATGAAAACATGACTTGTATTTTTTTTGGGGGGGGAAATTCCCTGTCTGGGTCTTGGGAGTCCCTTAGGGGTTTATCTGGCTCTCCTCCAGTTCCTGGTCAGAGGGCTGTGAACTATTATCTGGGGTATCCGAGGCCCTTCTCACTTCCTCAGAAGAGGATTTGGGGTGGGGGCACCTTTTGCACTTCTTTCCCCTATGATTTTTTGCATGGGTGGAAGACTCTGAGCCCGAGGAGAGAATGACCTCCTCCCGGGGTGTGTTGCAATTTTGTATCCTCCTCTGAAGAGCAGAGATGTAGGGCGGAATATTTTTCACAATGGAACATTTTTCTGCGGGAAATTTTCCAGGGCTATAGGAAGTTTTTGCACAGGAAAATTTTCCGATTCAAAATTTCCATATGCAAATTTAATGCAAATTAATTTTAATGCAAATAAGAAAATATTCTGATTCAAAGTTTTCCGGAAAACCCACATCATTGCCAAAGAGGATTCTGTTTCCAGGTGTGCATCCAGGGCAGGCTTGTTTCTTTCTCACGAACACCGCTGTGTCCATGCGCCTGGAGAGGGGCCCCCGCCCCTTCTGGTCTTGTCCACTTGCTGCTGCCCCGAGGGATCCCTGTTACTGGAATCCCTGCCCTGGTGTGTGTGTGTGGGGGGGGAGGGGGGGAGGGAGGCTTGTTGGAAGCCCTGTCCAGGTTGGGGGGCTTACATGCACTGGAGCCTGGTGGGCCGTTGGTGGGAACTGGATCTGCCCCTGGTTGTCCCTGCAGAAGGGTGCAGGTTTGGGGCTTCATTCCGTGCTCCCGCAGAGATCGCGTGCGAGCTGGACTGCCAGCGGGAAGTCCCCTGCACTTGGCCTTCCCCATCTGCCATGCCAGCAGAGACGGTTCGGGGAGAATCAGGAGGCTCCCTGGTCGCAGAGGCTTCTCCCTGTATCGGCTGCTGCTGCCACAACTTGTAACTCTGCCTCTTTGTCACGTTGCTCGGGAGCTAGCATGGTCTGCTCCTCTCTGGCCGGAGGCAGACACTAGACTGGAGATGCAGGGCTAGATCCCTCATACACAGGCTCCTAAAGTGTGTATCTGCCTCCTGGTGGTCAATGGTGGGATCTAACCCCTATGTCTAGGCGACGGCTGCCCTGGAGAAAAACGAGATTTCTTTTGGTTTTGCTCCAAAACAAAGCCACCATGGTGAATCTCCTTAGAAATGAAATAATTATGCTTCCTTCTTGTACCCTGTGCTCTGAAGTCAAGCCTACTAGAAGTCTCTTACCTTATGACAAAGACCTCATGTATATCAGGGCCGCAGTCCACAAATCACTTACTTGGGAGTAGTTCCATTGAAGCCCAATGGCAAGTGCTTTGTGGATTGTGGCACAAGCCTCTATTTCTTTCCATTCTGTTCTGAATTCTCTAACCACCAAACACAGGCCCTCTTCCCATCAGTAACTGTTAGGGCTGGTTGGGAAAGGTCATTCCAATTTTGCGGAAGTTCCACAAAATTGGAATGGTTTACCAAAATTCTGGTCAGAATACCAATCAAAATTATTTGCTGTATAGCAGTGGCCGTTTTACACGTGCACAAAAAAGCCATTTCTTCTTCGTTCAGCCCGAGTTCCATTCAGACCAAACGAAACACCCAGTTCGGACAGAATCGGAACTGGGACAAAATTTTGTTTTCGGCCCTAGTAACTCTATCAATTCTTTGTGGCCTCTATATGGACTACTTTCCCTAAAGCCACCGTGATGGCTTTTACTACAGTCCCAGCTAGCTGAGCTGCAGAATGACATGAACAATGTACCCATCCCACATACATCACTTTGCATAACTCCCCTTGGTTTACATTACCTAGTAACCACCATAGCATGACTCCAAAGCCAGCTATCATTCATAATTGAAGAAACTTTGGGGGCAGTTACAATGAAAGCAAAGCTCCCCACTGGTGAAACTGACATGAAACAGATGAAAAATGCAACATGCAATGAACATTTGTTTGCTGCTGCGCCAGCAGGCTTTTGTCGAGTCATTTTTCACCACAGGAGGAGCTCTGCCTTATAAGTTTCACCAGTGAGGCCTTTCAGGCTTCACCTATTTATGCCACCCATTTGGTTCCTCCTCTTGGTCGGAGTACATAGTGTGGCAACAAAATCACTGAGTGTTCATGCTGCTCCACCATGGGATGGCGTTGTAGGAAGTACCACAGGGTTGATTTCCTCCCTGGTTAATGCAACGGGTAGCACAACCCACTAGTTGGCTCTTCTCCTGCAAGGACGGAGGTGCCTCCAGAGAAAGGGGGGAAAAGTAGATTGTTCCAAAAATCAGAGGGAGATTGGTCAAAAATAGCAGCTTAGTCCTAGCAGGGCCCTAGTTTCCAGCAGGGAGTTAGAAGCCTGTGTTTAATTTTTCCCTATGAAAATCAACATCCCTCAGGACTCAACCCATTAAGAATTGCACTCTGGGGTCCAAGCACCCTACCAGGAAGGCAGCAGAATACAAACATGCCTGTGCCCAAGGGCAGCAGGTGGCACAAGCCAAGCCCTCTAGCCAACACTGCATGCCATGCCCTGCACAGTATTAGTGTCTCTCCCCAAACATTCCAGCCAGCTTCTTCAGTTGCACAGGAGGCAAAGCCCCCATCTTGGGAAGCCAGTTGAACATTATGCATTATTATTTAAAAAGTCTCCCCAAAACCATATGCAGCGGATGCTGAGAAACACTCCGCAGGAAGGGCCCATCCCTAACTCTTGTGGGAGAGCAAGAATCCTGCTGAAATGACATCTTTTGAGAAAGGAAGCTTGCTTCCAATTCCAATTCTCTGCCATCAGCCCAGAACTCTTACTTCAGAAGAGCAAGCAGCTTAGGAAGCATCCCAGCATAATAAGGTAAAGCTGAAAAAACAACAGAAACAAGCCAGGGCCAGCAACGAGAATAGGAAGGCTTGTAAAGAATACAAAACACAGGGCATAATTTTACCCTACAGGGCATATACCTTGCAGTATCCAGCCGAGGATATAGTCATCTGTGTGCCTGAGAGGTCAAAGAATTCTTTAAGTGCTGTGGGGGGGGATCTGCTATTGGCACACAAGAGAGCTAACGCAACAGAAGGAAGAATCCTTCGGTAGCAACATTTTTGGAAAAGCAGAATGCCCACAAGTCACTTTGCCATGACATCTTCTGTCAGCCTTTCTCCTCTGGAGGCTGCATGCCAAAGGGCTCTGTGCTCCAACAGTTGTTAGCGTAACTAATTTCTGGCTAATCAAATCAGTCAAGTTGCCTGTCCCTTTCGAAACACATTGTACAGCAGTTCCGCATAAGAAAACGCCACCACACAAGACAACAGTTGCCTACCTCTTCGGGTTTAACCTCTTTGCTAGTGAAATCTTTCACGCAATCCAGGAAACATGTTTCTGTAAGTTTATTGTAGGTCCCCAGAAACTCCTTGAACTGTGAACAGAATGAGCAGGCGTTACGTTTCCACACACTGTTTCTGCTTGTGCAGCTTGTGGCTGTTTGTTCAAAGCCACGAGTGAATGGCTTGTCGTTCAAAGTGAATATCCTGCCCTATCCTGCCCGGGCGGCTCACAAGCATCATAAAAACATCCATAATAATAAAAATCACAAGTTAAAAAACAACCAAGTAGAGCAAAACAACCCAGCAACGCCCCCCAACCCCCCTCCCTCGCTGAAAGCTAGGAGGCACAGCCAGGTTCTACATGAATGTCGAGACGAAGGGAGATCCAGGGCCAGCCAGGCCTCCACCGGGAGGGAGATCCACAGCCGTGGCGCGGGCACTGAGAATGCCCTCTCCATCGTTGACCCCCAGGGGACCTCAAGGAGGGTGCCCCCCCCCCCCCCCATGACCGCAGGGGTTGATCCAGAGCCCTGGGGGCAACTGAGTGAAAGCTACTGCTCAACTAGATGGGATGCAATTCCAGGCCTGCCCAGTTACTGAAATCTTGTCTCCGGCCATGTTCTTCCCAATTTGTAAAGTCTAGTTAACATTTCATCCGATTCTCTAAGGAGCTTGACGTTGCAAATCCCATTCACCTCTCTGGGGCTTGTGCTGCCACAGCACTTTGAAGATCAAAGCCTCGTGCAACATTTTGCTAACTAAGAAGGAAGTTGCCTGTCAAATATATAACTTCTCTACCTTTGAAAATAAGGTGTTTCATAAACCTCTCAAAACTAGCTTCTTTAGGACACTGCAGCTGAGCTGCAACATTTCCAGGTAACGTAAACTTCTCAGGAACATCATTTATTAATAGTCTCTTACATGCTTCATCTGATTCGATTCGGATATTTGCCCAGCCATGTTCTATTAGTCTGTGAATCAGCCACCTAATTTGAACACAAAAGTTACAGGTCACAAGTGAACACAAAACACTTGTGCATGAAACATAATAGTCAGGGGCTGAATCCAACTGCAGCTTTTAGGAGCAGGGCCAGGTGTAAATTCTTTGGTTTCAATCCAACAAGAAGGAATGGCGACTGTATCTTAGAACTCCGCCGGTGATGGGGGCGTTTTACATAGGCTTATCTTTCATCCAGAGTAGGGGTGGAGACTCTCCCGGCCACACTCCACTTCTGGACTGTGACACCCGGCCATCCCAGAAGCCCACCCCAAGCTTACTCTGCCTGCCGCCTGCCAGTCGTTTCCTGCACACAGACAACAGGAGGGAAGGCTGGAGAAAGCCCCCGAGTGCTCCTGGTGCGGTCCCACCCAGCTGCAAGCTATCCCAAGTTGGGGCCTGCCTCTACAAAGTGTTCCCGGCCCAGCTACATGCTTCCACTGCAGACCCATATTCCAGTCCCCCCCCTTGAGGGAACCGGCACCCAGCCAAAGCCCCTTTGCCGAGCACTGCTAGAGGCACGGATACTCCTTCCCTTCTTTCTCTGCCTGACACTAGCAGCGCTCGGCAAAGGAGATGCTTCCCATCAAAATTACACAGCGAATTTATGAATCAATGTTACATTTGCATGCGCACATTCAAACAGAACGTTAAATACAACTCATGTTAGCAACAGGGCTGGATTTCCTAGCCCTGTCATCCGTGATGAAAACTCACATCAATTTCACTTCCTGATGTGAAAAGGCACATGACCACATTGCACCATCTAACGTTAGATAGCAATTAACATCAGACTGCGCAATGTGGGCAAGCAGCCTCAGCTACGGTTACCATAGTGTCACTTAGAAAAACAGCAGGCAAGGGGGAAAAAAAAAGTAGGCAGAGAGAAAATATCAAGCAAGGAACATTTTGAATTGAACAGCGTCTCCTTATGCGGTGCTAACTGGATTGTTAGAGAGAGCTACATTTTGATTCTCTCAGAAAAGGGTGTTCTGTTCGGTTCCCTTAAAGCCAGTGTTTGTGTTTTAGAACATTTGTTTACGGTCCTAGTCAAAACAGAGGTTTAAAACCCCCACGTGAAATAGAACCGCGTCAACTGAATCAGTGAGTTAAAGCAGGAATTATAAGGAGGAAACAAGAATGGCCTTAGAGACATAAGCACTAAGTCAGTTTCAAGAGAAAGTTTAGAAAGCTTTTTCAGTTCACTCCCAGACATCCCTTAATCAGCACAATAAACAGTTAAAGACATGAGACTCACTCAACTTTCTAGAAAGCAAATACTCAAAAACATTTCCTGTCTCCCGGTTTCTGTATTGCCTGAGGCACAACTTAATCTCTAGGTGCACTGAGCATTAAAATGTGAAAGAGCAAGGATAAAAACCCTCACTAAATCCTCCCTCTCCAGCCCAGACAAGGCCCAAGTAAAGAGATCAGCAATACTCAATTAGACTTAACCCCAGGCCACTTTCAGAACTCAGTGGCAACAGGCTGGCCATTTGCCCCCTGAATTTGGAGTGGGCCTGCCATACCCATGTCCAGCGCATGGCACAAACTCTTTAGGAACAATCCACTTGCACCGGGGGTGCCCACCTCTGAGTGCCCAGCCACACTGAGCCACTTTTAAAACGAGGTGGTGTGGCAACCTGCAAAAGCTCAGCCTATACGGGGATCAACCACCCCAGCAGTGGACGCATCTCCACCAAGCAAGCTAACATGGACTGTCCGGTGATGTGGGTTTCCCCTGGAAGATTTTCCAAAGCAAATTTTCTCAAAAATGTTCCAATTGATTGGGATTTGATTGAGCATGTTTATTTGACTTGTACTTAGTAAACAAAACTCAAAAAGTGGACTGTGTTAATTTTATGTGCTGGAGATATATCCCAAAGTTTTTACAACAGCCAAAAGTAGTTGAACTGAAATATTTAATTAGGAAAAAAAAATGCAATAAAGCACACTTAATGTGGTTTTAAATGTTTGACTGGCATTGGTACCAATCCATTATGTTACTAATTAATTTTATGAAACAATGCATTTTTAGAACAGGACTATTTCCCCAGAAAAATAGAGTGAAAGATTTTTCTGGAAAAAAACCTGGACAGTACCCACATCATTGGTACTGTCCCCACAAGCCTCAACCAAACAGGAGACATCCCAAGCTGTAAGAAGAGCCTGCAGGCAGCGACACCAATGAAGATTACAGAATGCACAGGTCGGTAAACCTGGGTGATACCCTGGTCTCATTGGAGTATATGGGAATATGGGCAACACAGCCAGAGCTTCCCCCTTTGCTGGATGAAGATGGCAGGGGAGGAGTGAATTTCAGGGTGTCCTTATGCGCCCCTTCCTTTGACCATCCTAGACTGCAAGACCCTCAAGGCAGGAACCCATCCTGAATCACAACTGTTCGGTACTGGACACAAAAATTAAAAATAATAAGGGACTCTTCAATGAGAACATCCTGCTTTTGCTTCAAAACGTAACAGCACTGTCCCAGTTAACATCTTCAATCCACAACTCTCTCACCCTTATAGCCAGGCTGCCCAGAACGAGACACCTTTTTATAACGCGACTGCATGTCTTATGGGGTTAAAAGTTGCTCTTGGTTGTCCTTGCACCCCATCGTGCACGATCGGAACTCCCATGAAACGTGCCCCCACTGGAGCCCTGCTGACGGAAGGAAGAATGAGAAGAGGATGCATTTCAGCCCAATGTGCTAGAACCTGTCTGGCATGTGAGTCACGGTGCCCACGGGGTAATTTTTGAAGTGGCTGCTCTAAGCACTCCACACATGCCAGGCTCAATTCTCAACCAGCCCAGCCTAGAGAGACGGCCGTGGGCGGAACGTGACTTGGAAGATAATTGTTGCATTTGCTACGGAGATTCACCTCCAGGGAAGGCAGACAATGACTTAAGTAAACACCGCCCTGAATCTTTACGTCCAAGCTTCGCCTACAGATTTTTAAGAGGTGAGAGAGAAGCACGGGAATGTCACTGCCCTCCTGCCAAAGACCACCGGAGAAGTGCAGAGACCTGGAAAAACATCACTCTTTGAATGTTCTTAATAAAGCTGTCACAAAATGGCTTTTAGGGGATTGAAGGCGTTTGCTGAAACACACACAGTCAAGTCTTTTTCCCCCCCTCCTTTTCCCCCCAGAAACGTTATAAACCATTTCCCCCTCTCGATGCTACCAACAGACATTGATTGAGCCTGTTGGATCCCAACGTCAGTAAAGCTGCTGCCAGGAGACCTTATATTCCCAGCTTCTTCCACTCTGCTACAGAAACGCATAGCACTCGAATATTTCCTTCTGCCGGCTGCCACTCCCATTGCCATGAAAACGTCAGATCACCGGGTAATTATAGCTTTGAGAAACCTGCTTTTCTTTCTATAAAAAGAGCAATTAAATTAAAGGTTCCTAGCTAGTTTTAAACCAATCGTTTGTCTGTTTCCATAGCAGCAAAAGCAACAGCCAGCAACCATTCTTGGAACTTTTCTACGTTTAAAAGCCCGAGAACGTCATTTTCCAAGCTTCACCCACAGACTTTAAGAGGCAACAGACTCGTGAGCCTTATCGTTTTGAGCAATTTACGTGGATTTAACATCTAGTCCCCACCCCAGTCAAAGTAGGGCCGAGTCCCTATTGTCTATCAATTGTACAACAATTTATGATACCATGAGGAGAATTTTTCACTGGGAAAATCCGTATGTATCTATTAACTTATCTGCAAGGCCTTGCTCTATAGCGAGGCTTTGTAAGTGCACAGAAATATAGACAGCAGTCAGTGGCTGAAATAGCCTGAGCTCACGGCCTTGAGTCCCATTCCATTCCTCCTAAACCAAAGTGCATTAGAGTGTGCTGGGGTTTGTTCACATGATAGAGTTAATCTGGATTAACTCCCACGTACTCTGGCTTGATATCTAACATGTGCATGAAATTGTATTTGAAAAAGCCAAATTTATCCAGAGTAGCATCTCAGGTAATCCACAGGAAGAACCCTTGGGGAATCAAGGATAAGCCCCAATTCTGCACAATGGATCCAAACGGAGGTAGATGCCCTGGAATGCTAATGATCCAAACTGAGGTTACTACGCTGAAAGTAAGTCACTCTGGAGTAGACTTGTCATGTGCCCAAGCAGCTAAGTAGTGTCCTGGCAAGCGGAGCCAAACAGGCAGTTAGCTCCACTCCAGGGGAACTACCATTATTTCCTGCTGCACAGCAGCAGAGGGAGGTAGAGAAGCAGTTTGCCCAGAGCAGAGCTAACTGCCCATTTGCATCTGTCTCAGAAGGCATGGGCTTAGATGTGCTTGCAAATGGGCCAAGATTATTACCCTGGCTTGGCAGTGCCACAGGGAATTACTGGGTGAATTTGTTTTTGGCTTGCGTTATATGGGAAGTCAATCTAGACCTCCCTGCCTTAAAATCCACAAGCCAAACCTAGCTGTCGTCTAACAAAAGAGCACACTAAACTGTTATGCCAAAGGGAACCTTACAGTCACGGCCTAGTATGTGGGTTTAAAACTGGCAAATGTGTTACATGAATTAACTTTGCCTGTGTAACTAGCTCTAGTGCCAGACTTGTACCTCCATCAGTTATAGACTGACAATCAGCCACGGGGGTATCATAAAGGTAAGATTCTCTTTTGGAAGGGAGTGTCAGGAGAATGTGGGGAGTCCCAGGACACACCTGTAGAGTGCAAGTCCTCCATCCACTAAAGTCAATGGGAGCGGAGTGGTCCCATTCTAGGGGGAAAACGGATCTTAAGAGTGAATGAATCATTCTGAAGTTGGGTTCGCCCTGACAGATTCAATCCAATTTGCTGGAGTTTTAAAATGATTTTATTGAAAACAGTGAAAGTACAAGTACACAAGAAACTAGTGGGAATGAAAGGAACTAGCGCAACAGCTACACTAAGGTGACACCACTGCAAAAAGCTGCAAGTTGTGTTAAATGCTGTTGCACTTTACCTCCTGCAGCACCAGCATAGTAAGGAAACAGCTCCACAGCGCCCTCTTGTGTCTGAAAGACGTGACATTTCAACTGTGCCTTGGAATTATTTTAACTATTTCACACCTGTGTCATGCCCTTCCTTTCCATGCAAGATTTGCCTTTGAAGATTTGATTTATACATTCTATCCAGCCTACTGCCAACATAGGTGGGTGAGCTGAAAACGAGGAGCTAAAATGTGGCTTGATGGACAAAACATATTTGTCATGGGATTGGGGCCTCTATATCCTAGTACCTTTTCATGACCATATTTTCAGGCAGCAACAGCTGCCTGAAACTTAAATGCACGACCACTCTCCATTATAAAGAGAGGACTGCTGAACCCCCAATTTTGAGGAAACCACTTGAGCTACATTGCTGAAAATTTATCCATGGCTATAGGTTGTGAGGACCATCATGTGCACAAAGTTTGAAGAAGATCTATCCCGAAAATAAAATGTTATGACTGTTTTAACGTTCATTGGTTGTGGTCAAAATGCACAGCATCCTCACGATTTTGAATCATTAATATCTCCTCCCCCTGGATGAGTTGAGTCCCCAAACTTCACAGGATTGCAGCATGAAATCAATAAAAACAGCGCCTGAAATAGGATACTGATTGGTGCAGCTAAAACCGAGATATTAATGATTTAAAAAATAGTTCTGCAGCCTTGCACATGCGCACTTGAGCTCCCCTCCCCTGTCAGAGAGCAGGGGAAGCGGAACTCTATCAACACTTTTTTATTTCTTGACATTTCTATGCCGCCCCCTCATGCCCACGGCATCTCGGGGCGGCTAACAATGCAAATACTAACAATAACAAAACACTGACTATTGTAGTCTCCCCCTGACTTGTGCACTGTGCTGGAAGGCAAGCATACCTCGCCCCCACCAAGCCAAGCAGTCAGCACAGCTTGCTGGGGCCGGAGCCGGCACAGCTGCCTGGGGCCCCGCAGTTGCATGGCTGGGCGGCAGAGTGCAGCCAGCTTCTCCCCCAATAAGTTGTTCTGCCTCCCCTCCCTGGCTCCCGTCCCCATCCCTCACCTTCCTGTTTACAAAAGCTCCTCCCCTGATCAGAAGGTTGTTACCTTGTAAAGAAGGTTCTTCGAGATGGCTCCCAACATTCTCACAACTGGGTTGTGCACGCTCACCCTATTGAAATAATAGACTGCACGATGATCTCGAGCTCCTCTAGTATGAAAAGCACTGACTCTCCCCCTCAGAATGACAGTTCCTTTCAACCCTTTCTAGAAACATAAGAAAAAAATTCCATGCGGGCTGGAAGGGTGGGTGTTGTGAGAATGTTTCGAGCCATCTCAAAGAACCTTGTTTACAAGGTAGCAACCTTCTGTTCTTTTTTGAGTGGCTCCTCACATGCTATTTTTACATGGCTCCGCCGGGTTGGGGGGTCCGTGGGAGTGCCAGTGCATGGACTGGGTATGCACATGACTGCACATGCATCCCCACTCATCCACACCCACAGAGTAACCACCGTTTCCCCCGGTTGCTCCGTGCATGGGGACGAGTGGGGGGTGCGTGGGGAAGGTGCGTTGGGATGAGTGTTAGGCAGGCGCGCATGCACCCCCTCTCACCATGGGTGCGTGCACCGCATCATTCACATGGGGCTCCCCCACCCATGAACACACAGAAATCTGCATGTTCATGGGTGGGAGAGGCCCGTGTAAAAAGGGCCCCATTCTCACAACTGTCTTACTTATACTATCTTAGGTAGGAATTTAAGATGTAAAGCAATCTCTATTCTATCTTGGAAAATAAATCTGCAAATATGGTTCTGAGATTATTATGGCTGCTATTTCACTAACTTTTCTTAATGAAGTTATTGCTAACAGGAATACTGTCTTTAAACCCGCACCCCATAACCAGTTCATTTGCGCCCCATAATCAGTTCATGCTGCCCTCACCCCATAACCAGCTCATTTGCACCCCCGCCCCCATATAATGAATTCACGCTGCCCCGGGGGCACAAATTAAATGGTTATGGGTGGGGGGCAGCGTGAATTGATTAA
>QEPC01005386.1:1771114-1794987 GCA_003113815.1 Sphenodon punctatus | reverse complement strand
CCTCTCTTCTCCCACCCCAACAAAACATCTCCAACCCCCCACTTAGCCCCATCTCCCGCTCGTACCTGTGATCCCCCCACTGCCTCAAACTGATCCCCCACCCCCTACACCTATCTGTCACCTTGTCTCCATGACCCAAGACCTCCCTCCTCTTCCTATCATCCCTAGTGCTATTCAGTTAACATCATTACACAACTCACTTACAAGTTGTGCAACAACTAATATATTAATCTCCTCATATATCATATCCCACAAAACCAAGAAATTAACCAAAACAAAAAACTTAGCAGTTTAAAAAAGCCTTAAATGCACAAGTTTTCTTAAAATACAAAAACCCCCACAAACTCACTACAATTACAATTCAAAAAACCTTCCATTCCATACATAGCAACAAGACACAAATGCCAAAAAACATAGAAATTATTTCAGAATTTGAGCAATATTTATTTTATCCTCAACATACATGTAATCTATGTACTTAATTCCTTACCATACATACTTTTATTCATTTTTATCAATAACTAAACTTTCACATTTTTCCATTATTAAACTTTAATTTATTATCACAATTTTTTCAGAGTGCATTAAGTCTGTTATTTACATGTGTACAAATTGTATACAGTTCATACAATGAACTTAAGAATGTGAGTGTAGACATCATTATACAATTCATTCGACAGAATTAAGTTCTGTAGAAACAGACAATGCACTCTGAAAAAATTGTTCCTTGTCGAATTATGTTCTGGATAAGGAACAAAAAATTGTGCCTTATCCAGAAGGGTGCTCCCGGTTGACTGCAGGGGTCGATCCAGAGCCTGGAGAATGAGGCAGCCCCGCAGATAGGTAGGGCCTAAGCCGTATAGGACACCTTGAATCCAGCCCGGAAGGCTATAGACAGCCAGTGTAAAGAACAGATCACTGGAGTAATGTGCTTACGATTTGAGGATGGACTAGATGACCCTTGAGGTCCCTCTTCCAACCCTCAAATTCTACGCTTGCTGCAGTCTGTTTCTTTCCCATTCCCAAATAGTTGTTCCACGTGTATTACCTTCTATGGGAAGTAGTTCTACTTGAATCCCTTATGTACTCAGCTTGAAAATTATGGTTCAAATCTTCAAAGCGCTCTGCCTTCACAAGCCTCATCCCCCCTGCCTCATCTCAGCAACATGAAGATCCGCGCAAATGCTAACAGCAGTAAATTGAAACATGCATGTAGAACTTGTA
Source organism: Sphenodon punctatus (assembly GCA_003113815.1). Classification (NCBI taxonomy): domain Eukaryota; kingdom Metazoa; phylum Chordata; class Lepidosauria; order Sphenodontia; family Sphenodontidae; genus Sphenodon; species Sphenodon punctatus. The sequence continues at coordinate 1,793,763 of QEPC01005386.1, read as the reverse complement.
GGATCAGGACCTTTTAACTAAGCCCTTTGGGACAGAGTCTGATTTTTGGTTGTTCCTAGCACCTCAAGCCCTCTGCATGTGACTGCGGCTTACAGGCCTTGCCATAATAGTCTGTGTTAGTTATTGCTTACAAATTTTCCATCAAGGAGATACCCTACGACTCCTTTCTGCTACAGCCTAAGAGAGAGCATGGTTGCTGTGTCCATGCCTTATACTGTCTCCATGACTTATATTTGGGACCAAGTAGCTCAGAGGTTTTCTTTTCTTGGACCAACTACTGTTGGTAAGAGTATGCAAGCTTTCAGGCTACACAGGGCCCTTAAGCACGTAAAATCAACTTTTCACATGCCTAAAGAAGGGTCCCATGCAGACCAGAAGCTTGAATACTCTCATCAACGGATGTTGGTCCAATAAGAGAGATCATCTGGCTATTTCATCTCCATTTTTATTACTCCCTGCCAGTTCCTCAATGTTTGAAATACAGAAGAAAGCTTCTGCCATGTGCAATGGGGTGGCCAAACTTCCCAGCCCCACAGACCCAGGTACCAAAATCTTCATGTCACAGAGACTGGACTATAGGTCTGATAAATATGGAAAGCTAAAGGTTAAACATGTATGTAATGTTGAGAACCGGAAACTCACTTCATGTAATCATGTAATGTAAAACTGAGAGCTGGAAACGCACTCTAGGAAATGGAGAGAGATAAAAGAATGTGGATTCAGAGAACCCACTCTGGAGAGCCACACAGAAACCCCATGGAGTTGCAAATGAATCTGCATGTCTTCCTGTTTGCCTTTCTGCGGAGGTGACTGGGAACACGAAGGCTCCAGGCTTCTCTAGGCGGGCAAATCAAACAAAGGGATTGCAAAAGTATTTAAAGACACAATTGGAATTCAATTCAATCACTGACTTGCTGAGTCTCAGATCGAAGCTGGGGGAAGGCCAGCAGCCTGCCAGCCGCTTTGCTGAAGCGATGCTTTGAGAGACCTTGCTACCAGTTAAAAGACAAAGTGCCCAGTCCCAACATCAGGCTGAGAACAAATTCAAGTGCATGGACTTTCTATAGGGTAAGACTTATCTAGGGACTCACCCAGTTCAGATTAAGAATGCGTTATTTACTTTTGGTTTTAATTGCCACTCGGTGTTCAAACTATCTTTGCTTATGTGATCAATAAACTTTCTTCTTTCTTAAGAAGTACTTTCAGTTGTTGTACATTGGGGATCACAATCGGAGTACTCGTGCCCTCAAGCACGTGTGAACCCAGAGACAGCGAGTGTGAACGGGAAGCTTTTCTGGACCTTGGATGGCAAAAGGATTTCCCCCTTTGCAGAACTTGAATCAGCCAGAGAGAGAACTGGTTCAGGTGGGCTGCAAGTGAGGGAAATTGAGTCACCCAATCCAGGAAAGTGGGGTGTTGAACCCCAACCCTCGTGACACTTCATATAACTGAGAGCTGAGATTCAGCTCTTGAGACACTGAGGCATGACACAGGACCACTAAGGCAGCACAGTGCCCAGGACTAGCTCTGGCCACAAGCTGCACATGAGCTTCCCAAGATCTGCAGGTGGCTCCCAAGCCACAGTTTGCCCATCCCTGCCATACGGAAACGTGTCCAGAACATACTTCGTTGCTTCAGTGTCTCAGCAGCTGAATTTCACTTGCTCCTCAAAATCTCAGCAGCCAGGATTGTGAAGCACTGGCTCTGCCAACCAAAGGCAAAGGAGGAGAGGTTTGTGTGTGTCTGCATATACACGTGTGCGTCATTCAAACAAACATTTTGGTACATGGCTCTGGGGGCTGGGAAGTTTGGCCACCCCTGCCATATGGCATGTTTTACATATCTGGTTTTAAAAAAAAAAAAAGAACCCTCTCATTTTGGAGGCATAAACATGGGAAAATAGCACAACCTTGAAAGTTAGCCATTAAAGTTCTCATGCTTCCTAAGGTTCTTCTATAAGGAATCATTGGAAACATTAGCTGGTGAGCCAGCTCTCAAACTAGAATAATTAACCCTGATTTTTACTGAACTGCAGGCTGCTGTCATGCTTAAAGGACCAAAGGTCACAGCCTAGTTTCTATTTCCTCCCCCAGAGTACAGAATGCTGATGTGCATGTTTCAAATTCAAGTACACCCCCTTGATGAGGTGCAAAACCACCCTGGGAAAAATACTCAGCGGGAACATTTGCTACGAACCCCACTTCTATCCGATATCTACTCCTCCTGCAACTTATGTATCGTGACCCAGCTCCTGGATGTCATCTGGGCCAGTGCCACAACATGGAAAGACTCAGTGGTGCTCTGAGCACACAATTGCATCCTGACCATCCCAGCCACAGTGGATAAGTCTAACCTTCATGAATTTGCCTAATCCTAGTTTTGAAGCCAGTTTCCCCAGCACATTCCATCAGGGGCGAATCCCTCATTCAAAGGGAGGATTCTGTCCCAGAACACAGGCTGCCCTCCCCCTCATGTGAATACTCTCGGGTAAGTTACCTACTGGGTGTGAACAACCCCCAGTACTGCCGCCTACACAACACGGAACAATCGCAGCCCATTCCCTCCCCAGCTCCTGAGGAACTGGAAAGGTTTTGAGGTCAAAATATTATTAAGCCCAAGTCCCTCTAGCCCCAATGGGTTTTACGTAGCATCTTCTCTGCTCTGTAGGCTCTTGGGCAAAGGGCTACCACCATTCAGGGTTTGATCCAGAGTCTCAGGTAATTTCAGGCATCCAATCCAGGCTTTGGGTTAAGGCAAATCTTCAAATCTCTCCTTAAAACTCACCTCTTTCGCTCTGCTCTGTCTGACTCTTTATCCTGCTGAGCCACTATTCCTATACCTACGATCTGTTTACCCTTATCCTTGCCACATGGACCTGCCTGCTGTCATTCTCATTGTAACCAAGCCAAGTACGTGCACTTGAGACCTCGCATCTTCATGAATGTTAGACCCCTTGTCTCTCCCTCTGTTCCCCTTCCTAAGTCTCTCCCCCAGCTCCTGTCTCTCAGATTGTAAGCCCTAGGGGCAGGGACCGTGTCTATTTTATTACTTTGTAAAGTGCCATGTACACTGCTGGCGCTATATAAATGTTTGTTAATAATAATAATAATAAAGGCAGTCAATAATTCTCAGGGAGAGTCACCTATCAGCAACAGCAGCGGCTCCAGGATGCTGGATCAGGCAAAAGATGCAGAAGATCCAGCACCTCAAGTCTCTGCAAAGCAGCTGGGAGAGGGAAGTAGGCCGAGGCTTGCCCCAGGCCTCTGCGCATGGGGCTGCACCTCTACCCTTGCACCACCTAGACCTTGCCCCTGTGCCCAATCCCATATACCCTCTCATCTTTTCATTACCCCAACTGAAGTGTTCTTCCAATTTGCATACATTTACATGAACCAACTGAATACAAATTTATGCACATCCCGCTTTTCTTCTTCTCAGGGCAATCTGACAATCCTGTTTGGGCTGTGTCACACTGCTGAAGCTTCAAGCTCTCAGGAGGGGCATGAACTTTAATTCTGTGAATGAACATTACTCCAGGTGCAGGGGATTAAAACAGAAAACGTTATTACTTTAGATTTATACACAACCCTATCCCAAAGGCTCTACTCCCCACCCTATTACTATCGATAACTACAGAGATTGTTAATAGATATTGACTTATTTCAGTTTGTATCCCACCCTTTCCCCTTAGGCTCAGGGTGGCTCCCATTCCAACTTATTAAAAATTAACATAAGAACGTAAATATATATGTTTAGTTGATAAGATTATATAATTAGTTGAATGATTTAACACTTAACCATTAAAGTAACCTAGTAATCCTTACAACAACCCTGTGAGGTAGGTTGGGTCAAGAAATCTGTGACTGGCCCATGGTCCACTCTCAACACACCGGCGCTTATTATAGACCTGGATTTATGCCTAACCCTATCTTAAAAGCTCTCTCTTTCCCCTACTCTTATTGTAGGCAGAGCTTGCTCGGGATTATAATGTATAGATCACTATGGGGGCCATAGAGGATAGGATTGATACCCCACCCTACTACTATTCTATCAAGCAGCAATGTTAGTATATGGTTGGATTAGATTATCGAGTCTTACCCCACACCGATACCCCCCGCTATTATCATCCTGCGCCGGCAGCTGGCGACACAGAGGGTCACCCAAGGTCACCCAGAGCCCTCGCCTCCCCTTCCCTCCGTGGAGACAACGCTGGGAGCCCTGGGACCCACCCCTCATTCCCCCGCCTCGCTCGCGGCCGGGCCTGACGGACCCGCTCACCCCCGCGCGCGCGACTCTCCCGGTGCTGCCTGGAAACGCCAGCCTCGCGCCGCCTTGGTCCTCCTCACTCACCGCGTGGGAGCGAATCGGCGGAGACGAACACTAGGCTTAGCTTTACCCTCCGGCCCGGCCGGTGCAGCGCTGTAAAGCGTCCCCCGCGCCCCTTCATTCCCCCGCCGTATCACAGACAGCGCAGCGCGGCACGCAAACCAGAATGCGCGCTGCTCCCACATAGAAGAAAACATAAAACGGGGGAGGAAGGGGGGGAGAGGAAGAGAGATTTAAGCACTTTACGGGAGGATTTTTGGTTGGGGTGAATGTTTCTACCCGGTCAATAAATACAAGGGGACGAGACGACAGCGCAGAGCAGCCCCTTCCGCAGGCGCCTAAGCGCATGCGCAGCGAAGCGAACCTGTACAAAGGCCGAACTCTCCCGCTCTGTGTGCGCATTGAGCGTAGAGCGACGGGTTGTGTTGCGCGTGCGCATTAAGCGTAGAGCGACGGGTTGCGCGCGCGCGAGAGTCTCCCCGGACAGGAAGCTGAGGCTGCTGGTTGGAAGAGGCGGGAGTTTTGGGTGTAGGTACAGCTGTAGCCGTAGCCATGACAACTAGCATTTCCGGTGGTTGCTGCACAGGAGTGGAATTGGGTTTTTTGCCCCCTCGGGAGTGGGCATTTGGGGTGAGGGAGGTTTGCCCCCCCCGGGAGTGGGAATTTGGGGGGTGGGTGAGGGAGATTAGTGCCCCCCCGGAAGTGGGAATTTGGGGGGAGGCCTGTGCCCCCCCCGGGAGTGGGAATTTGGGGGGTAGGTGGGGGAGATCTGTGCCCCCCCCGGGAGTGGGAATTTGGGGGGTGGGTGAAGGAGATTAGTGCCCCCCCCCGGGAGTGGGTGGGGGAGGTCTGTGCCCCCCCCGAGAGTGGGAATTTGGGGGGTGGGTGGGTGAGAACTGTGCCCCCCCGGGAGTGGGAATTTGGGGGGTGGGTGGGTGATCTGTGCCCCCCCCCCCCCGTGTGGGAATTTTGAGTCAGGGAGTTGTGTTCTCCCCAGCGGGATGTGAGGATGGGGTGAAGGAGCCCTGTCTCTCTCCCCCCGCAGGGGGGTAGGGATTTGGAGGGTGTGGAAGCCCTGTGCCCCAGTTGTGGGATGGGGTGATGAACTCGATTACTATGCAAGTGGAAGGGATGTGGGATATGGGCTGAGGGAGGCCTGCCCTGTCCCCTGGATGAGGGAGCATTGTAGAGTCCAGATTTGGGCAGAAGGCCCCTGCACTCCACTTTGTATGGTGTACTTTGCTTTTGTTCTAAAATATTTGCTTGCATGGTCTAGGTGGTGGGTGATGGGCACATCTAAACCTGTCCCCTCCTGTTCCTGTGTTGATGTGTTTAAGGTTACGAGCAAGACCTGAACCTGTTTTAACTGGTATCAGTAGTAAGGTGATAATGCCCTGGTATCTTGGTATTGCATAAGCCCCACTCATTTTCCTCACTCCATAGTTCCCCACTTACTTTTATTTTATCTCCCTAATGTTGTTTTCAAATTCCATTAATAGATACAAGTGGTGAAAGCTGCATGGTGAGTCCCCCATGGAGGTGGAAGGGAATTCTAACATAAGCGAGGACTCTCTGACTGCTAGTGAAGTGCTTATCCGCTCCACCAGTCTCCACACAAAAGAAAAGCCCATTGATGCTCAGGGTGCAGCTACTGGGGCTGGCAAGTCTGACTGTTGCACTAAAAGAAGAGTTAAAATTTCGGTGAAGAAGCTTCGGGAAGTGGTTTCTCCCTACCAGACAGAGGATGCAGCTTTGCACAAAGATGAAACGTACATTCCTCCAGCATTAGCTGCGAACAAACCCATGGTTACTGGATCAACAGTGGATCCCTCTGGTGGAATAGCGAAGGGTATGTGATCCAACCTGAGTATTCTAGCACAACGTAGATGAAGACAAGCTTGTTGTTTTCAGGTTAGCTCTGGCCATATGCTGTGATTCACAAAGTTCTGATGATTTAGAGGTGCTGGCCATAGTCTAGAATAGTGCCCCACTATAAAGAGACTACTTCTTGATGTATCCTGTTTCTGTAACATTTTGGCTATTTTTACACGGGCACGGCTGGGGCGGGTGGGTTTGTGTGCGCTGCGTGGAACGCTAATGCCCGTCCGGTGAGTGGAATCGCATGGGCCAGGGATGGGGGTGTGCCGTTACCCACACATGGTTTGACCTGCCCCTGCATGGAGCATCCTGGATTTTTCCTTGATGCTCTGTGCGTGGACATGAATGGGTGATGCGTGGGTCACAGGAGCATGCTCCCCTCCCCCTCCGCCCACCTTTAGATGAACATCGGGATGGATGGGCCTGCTTGGGCACATCTTGTCTAAAAATGGCCTTTGTTATCTGAAATTCCCAACTGGCTTCACAGACACTAAAGTATACTTAAAAACCCCACCACAATCTCTACATAGATTTCCGCCCCCGGTATCATGAATGTGTATAATGAGTCTGAGTGTCTCTGCACAAGGGTTTATTTAGCATGTGTTAAATCGAGGTGGGGGAACTCTTCCCTGCTACGGTCCACTTTAAAAAGTACTACAAGCTCCGAAGGCCACGTAGAAGTTAACCCCTCAGAAAACCATACCCAGAAAGGCTTATTTAAAGGCCTTTTTTGTTTGTTTGTTTTAAACACACTCCCGCCGGGTGTGCGGTGGGGGGATGTGTGTGCGCCCGTGGAAACACGACAGACGGTAGGTGGGAGTGCATGTGGGTGTGTGCCCGTGAGAACGGGAGCACACCCACCTTCACCCACTGCTGACACACACCCATTCCTCCCACCCAGCAGCGCTGTGTGAAAATGGCTGAAGTCCTGTGGTGAGTTAGTGGTGCACATGGGAACAGAAGTCTGGACTCCAGTTCTCCAGTCCTAATTGCTAGGCAACATATTTTCAGAATGATTGTACAGCACAGTCCTTTATGGAGACAGTTTCCACGCTAGCAGTGAGCATGCATACAAGTCCCATCAAAGTGAATTAAACTTGTACCCTTGCTAACTATTAATGTAGGTGCGATTCCCTATGGAGGATTGCATCCATAATTACAGTAGCCACCACACTGAACATGGCATGGACTAGGTTTGTTTATTTATTTATTTAACAAAATTTGTACCCCGCTTTTCCCGCCACAGGCAGCCCAAAGTGGCTAACAACAATAGAAAAATATAAATATGATATAAAACAATTTAAAAACATTTTAAAAAATAATAATCAAAAACAGGGGGAAAAAAAACCCCACTCCACCCACCCGTACCCCTCTCCCTCTCCCAGTGCCTGACGGAACAGCCAGGTCTTACAGTTTCTATGGAAGGCTGGGAGGTCCGGGGCCAAACGGGCCCCCACCGGGAGGGAATTCCAAAGGCGTGGCGCGGCCACCGAGAACGTTCTTTTCTGCGTGGCCCCCCGGGAAACCCGAGGGACCTCCAACATGGCATCCACGGACGACTTCTGGGACTGATCTAGAACCCAGGAAGTGAGGCGATCTCGCAAGTAAGCAGGACCCAGGCCGTGTAAGGCTTTATCGGTTAAAACCAACACTTTGAATCGGGCCTGGAAGACTATTGGCAGCCAGTGCAGAGATCGGAGTACCGGTGTAGTGTGCTCCCGGCGGCCCAGCCCCACCGAGAGCTGGGCCGCTGCATTCTGCACCAGCTGCAGCTTCCAAGCCGTCACCATAGGTAGTCCAACATAGAGCGCGTTACAGTAATCTAACAGAGAGGTAATAAAAGCATGGATGATCGTGACCAGGTCGGGAGCTGAAACCAGTGACCGAAGCCGCTGCACCAGATGTAACTGGTAGAAGGCACTCCTCGCCACAGCCTCTACCTGGAGATCCAGGCGGAGCTGCGCATCAAGGAGCACCCCCAGGTTCCGTACCTGGGAAATCAACGGAGGGCAGACCCCATCAATTGATGGGGCTGTCAACACTGCCGACTTACCCACTAACATAACCTCTGTCTTGTCAGGATTCGGTCGCGGTCGGTTAGCTCTCATCCAGTCCCCCCACAGCTGCCAAACACTGCGTAAGCACCGACAGCCAGGCCTGGGTTGGTCGAAAATGAGAGATACAGTTGGGTGTCATCCGCATACTGATGACACCTCCCCCCAAACTCTCTGATCACCTTGCTGAGCGGCTGCATGTACACGTTGAACAGGAGATGGGATAAAATCAAACTCTGCGGGATCCCACTTTAGAGGTCTCGGTAAGATCAAATATAATCACCGAGTACCACCAGCTGATCAGGAATGAGCGGAACCATTCAAGAACAATCCCACCCACCTCTTCACTGTCGCGCAGGCATGTCGCCAACATCTCGTGTTCAACAGTATCAAATGCTGCCGACAGATCTAATAGGGTCGAACGACCCCGGTCCTTTTCTCGGCGAAGATCATCCACCAGGGCCACAAGTGCTGTCTCTGTGCCATGACCTGGACGGAAGCCAGAGGGTGAAGGATCAAGATAACCTATGTGATCGAGATGCTCCTGGAGCTGCTGAGCCACCACCCGTTCAATAACCTTCCCTAAAAAGGGAAGGTTAGAGACAGGCTGATAGCTGGCAGGGGAGTCAGTGTCAAGCGATAACTTCTTGAGCAGAGGCTGCACCACCGCCTCCTTGAGACAGCCCGGCACTCTGCCTTGTCGTAGGGAGGCGTTGACCACCCCAGCCAGCAACGGCCCTATTATCTCCCGGCAGCTCTTAACCAGCTAGGACAGGCACGGATCTAATTCACAAGAGGTGGCTCGAACAGCTCCAAGCACCCCCACCATGTCAGCAGGTGTCACCGATTGAAAGTGATCCCATAAAATCAGACAAGCTGTGGCTTCTACAACCTCTGCCTCCTCCACTGCATTAAGTGCGGCATCGAGGTCTTGGGGAATATGAGCGATTTTCTCCACAAAATAATCTGCAAAAAGGTCACAGCAGGCGGAAGATGACTCAACTCCCGGGTTGAGGGAGGGCGGACTGACCAGCCCCCGTACAACCCGGAACAGCTCCGCCGGACGGGATTTCGCGGACGCTATGAGGGCAGCAAAGAACTCCCTCTTTGCTGTCCGCATAGCCACAGCATAGGCTCGTAACTAGCTCTGTCGCAATCTGTCAGCTTCAGCTTGAGATCGACGCCACTGTCGCTCCAACTGTCGCCCCTCTTCAGGACCCGCAGTTCCTTGGAGAACCAAGGGGGCCTGTGGGGCGCCGCCTGGGCAACGGAAGCCTAGGAGCCAGTTGATCGATGGCCTCCGTCAGCAAGACGTTCCATAGCGTGATGAGGTCATCGATGAGACGGTCGTTGAGGTCAGAGGGTAACTCCCCCAGAGTGCCTAGAAACTGCACTGGGTCCATCAACCTCCGGGGGTGGACCATTGTAATAGGTTCCGCACTCTGCCGGGGGCAGACGTGCTAGGAGGGACGTCTGTAGGAGGTAGTGATCTGTCCATGACAAGGCCACAGTTGATATCTCCCCCATTAATGGAGCACCTGCCTCAAGGCCAGTGCAAAACATGAGGTCCAAAGTATGTCTTCCAAGATGCGGCGGGCCGTTGACCCTGTGGGACAGGCCCATGGCAGCCATGTTCACAAGTATTTGCACAACTGGGACCCTAAAGCAGTCCTATGGAAATTATTAATAACTTATTACAGGCTGGTTAGACCTGCCACAGGTGCATCAAATTTTATAATACTCCAGTAAAGTCCCTTTTCTTTTTAGGGGTAGGTATGCTGGGAAGAAATTCAGAACATCTGCCTTCAGCGGACAACATTGTTGAACCCCTGTTATTTTCACAGATGGTAAGTAAAGGCTCCCTTCCTGAGCCTACACTCCCACATATCATATTTTGGGGGAGAGGGCTATCCTTGGGACTGGGTTATTTTGTTTTCCAGCCTGCATTTACTGCTGCTCTACCTCATGCTGGAAAGGAAATTTTCTTGCATGAATTTAGATAATGCTGCAAAATAGAGCGACTCATGTTTGTGGAGTACTTGCAGAATTTGGCTTCCTCGACCACCAAACTTAGAACTGTTTGGTGCCGAGAACGCTGGTCTTTGACCTGCAGTTACTAGTTCTGTTCCTAGGCTGGAGTCATGACTGGAGGCCTGTTTATCAGCTATCTTCTTTGGTTTAGAGTCGGATATAAATATTATTCCCCTGCCATATCCGTGCTACTTCCAATCTGTACAGCACCAGGTCACACGACTGGTGCTGTATAAATGTTTATTATAATAATAATAATAATAATAATTGCTCATGAGTTGTTTATCCTGGTGAAATAAATTCCACTATATAAGCCAGATCCTTCTTTCCTTTACGCTTGTTTTGAACTTCATGTAGATGAGCAGTTTGGTGGAAATGAGTGAGCCTGCTGACACACAAAGATAAAGGCTACACATCATTTCCGCTATGGTTAATGGTTTGCATGTGTGTTTTGGCCACTTTGCAAACACAGACTCTTGAACCAGTTGATAGACTACTACATATTTTAAGCTGTACTGCAGAGATTACTTACGTTCTCATAAATCCTATTACAAGCATTTCTGCAATCCTGAAATCGCTTAACTCCAGAGTATTCCCAGTAACGTCAGTGAGAGCATTCTGGAGTAAGTGGTTCTAGGACTGCAGCCGTAATTTGTAAATTCTCCACCTTTTAGAAAAGCGCCATTATCAAGGGCATCCTACAAATGGTTAACTAGTCAATAAGGCCACAAATTACTGGCTCTGGAGTAGTCCCAGTGCAGTCCGTAGATTTGTAGCTGATGTGTGGATATGGCTCTCGGAACAGCAGCCTGTAGTATTTCAGCATGGAAATCTCTCTGCCTACCTATTCTGCAATCCTGGGCGGTGATGCAGATTGTATTTACAAGTGTCCTATGTTTCCTGCCTATATTGAACATAAAAAGTACTTTCTAATTAGTTTTAAAAAACTCTTTTTTGCGTACATTAGTTTCTTTTTGTGTAAATGTACTGAAGGCTTCTAATAATGATTATTCCCCATCCAACCTAACCCTACCCCCAAGGATTATTCTAAGGAAGCAGCAGCAAAAGGAGTTCCTTCACAGGAAACCAAAGATACCAGGAAACCAAAAGGTAAGTCAACAAGTCTTTTTCTTTCTTTCTTATGAAAGGAACGGTTTCTGCACAAAACTATAAGTGCTTTTGTTCCAATCTTCATTGTAAAAAAACCCCAAAACACTTTTAGCTAAGATGGTGCACGTCAAGAGTTTTGTCTAATAGATTTGTTAAACTCTTTTTAGGGTTTTAACTTGGGATTAAAATAGCTGCATACTTATTTTCCAGATACACTGGAATGTTGTGCTGCTGGCAGTATTTTAAATCTGAGTGGCTATTCAGTCTTCTCTAAAGAATGTCTAGTATTATTATTTGTTTTGAATCTGTTCCCTACTAAGAAAACAGTGACACCCCAAAATGGAACTCAAATGTTCAGTTGACCATATTTGATTCTGAACTTCTAAATGTTGCTTGAGGCTAGACTTCTGCAATGTGCTCTGTGTGGGGCTGCCCATGGTGACAGTTCAGAAGTTGCAGCTCGTGCAGAATGCTGTGGCCTGTCTGCTTATGGGGATGGGTTGCAGGGAGCACATTATGCTGGTTCTCTGGGCTCTGCACTGGCTGCCTAATGTCTTCCAGACCCGATTCAGGTAGCTGGTTCTTACCTATAAAGCCCTTCACGGCCTGGGCCCTGCTTATCTGCGGGACCGCCTCACTCCCCATGTGCCCGTGCGACCCTTGAGATCGTCCGTGGGAGCCTTTTTGGAGGTTCCCCAGGCGAGGCGGGTGGCCACCGATGTTAGATCTTTTTCGGTGGTTGCCCCTGTGCTGTGGAATTCGCTCCCGGAGGAGGCTCGGCTGGCTCCCACTCTTCTGTTGTTTTGTGCATATGTGACACCTGGCTGTTCCGTCAGGCTTTTGGCGAGGGGGAGGGGTGGGGTGGGGTGAGGGTTTCCCCACATATTGTATTTTTAAATTGTTTTAAAATTTTATATTGTTTTAATGAATGTTGTTTGCCGCCCCGGACTGCCCTGTGGGCAGGAGGGGTGGGATATAAATTTTAAATAAATAAATAAATGGCCTGGGCCCTACTTATCTGAAGGACCACCTCACTTCCTGGGTCTCGGGACGACCTTTGCGGTCGTTGGGGGCTGCCCTCTTGGAGGCTCCCCACTATAGCCTTTGTGGGTTCTAATGAGGCTACTCTGGAATCATGGCCTTCCTTTTTGGGGACCAACGACTTATAAAACATATTTTATTTCTATCCTTTTTCCACATCAGCTGACATATTTATTTCTCACTTTGCTACTGGACAGAAAGATGTGTTAAGATCTGCATTAAAGCAGAGGTAAGCTTAAGCTGTGATTAGTTGCCTCCGCTTTCTAGTATATTGTACCTGATTTCTTTTATTCTTAAAGTGATTCCTCCCTCTTAATATTCTGGTCTACATATCAAAGTATTTTTCAGACTTCATTTTAATTATTCTTCTAGTTTTATACTTTTAGTGTCTTTTCTATTTTATACAATTTTTTTAATACTTCAAGTCTTTTGGAATAATTCTTTAGTGATACAAACAATGGGGTAGAAATTATTCTGGTTATTTATTTGGGGGGGCAGTCACAGGAGATGGAAAAACCCACCATAAACGATTTCCCCTGTTTTTTAAAATTGTGTAAAAGGATTAGACCACAAGATGCCTCTGCAAATGACCTGCAGATGTGCGGAGGCATGTCTTCTTCACATGACCTCAAATGTGCAGAGACATGCGACTGCAAATGACCTCAAATGTGAGGAGGTGTGTCTTCCTCATGCATGCCAGCCAGACACTGAACAGCCACACAGCATCCTGGGATTGCTGCCAGTAGCAAAACTCAAAGTGTGGAGGTTGTGGGAGGGGAGATAAGGTGCAGTTGTTTTCTCCTGCAGGGAATTTAAAATGTGAGAGAAGACACTCCTGTAAATGCGCCCTTAGCGTCCAGCTTATCCTAGTTTTACAAACAAATGAAGAGAGAAGCTCCCTAGCCCAAGGAGCTTACAGTTTAGGACAGCGACAGTGAAACTCTGGCCCCAGGAGGCCTGATGTGGCCCACAGCTCGTTTTTATGTGGTCCCCAGCCAGGTTTTGCATCTGGTCTCTGGATCCAGTTTCTACTCTAAAGCACTGAAAGACTGAGCTTAGGATAAGAGAGCAAAGGTGAGGGCATGTGCACAAGGAGAGGGGACAGGTCCATGTCACAGGTCTGATCAGGACGTTTCTCTTCCTGAGCGCATCTTTAAGCACCCCAAACTCTCTGAGCTTGTACTAATTTTCAAAGTTGCCCCTGGGAGGGAGAAGGTTTTCCATCCCTGGTTTGAACCACTTACTCAGGAATAGTAACTCTGTAGAGTACTCCGGAATAAGAAATTTGTGGAATGCTGCCTTAGGTTGCAGTCCTGACTGTTTATTGTCAGTGTTAGTACTTAGTCCCATTGGGGTGACTGGGACGCCTCGCTAAGGGCTGACACTGGCGCTAATCAACAAGAGGATCGTTCATGCTGTCAGTGTGCACAGTCCCATTCATTTTAAGCGGACTTTCCTCAGGTGCATTTTTCTAAAATTGGGACCTTGGACTGTAGCCTAAGTTATAAATAGAAAACTGGGCCCTTTTTTGGTGAATTTTCTTTCTGTGTGGGTCCTGGACAGTCACTCTGATCAATCGGCATCCATGGGGAAGGTCCGCGTCACAGCCAACAGGAGGCACTTTTTACAAGACGGACTGCAGAAGGGGCAACTGCCTCTGGGCATGCCCGGCGTTGGACCGCCCCCAGATATCCAGTTGTAGCAAGCCTTAGAAGCACAAAAGAACTGGAAAGACAAAACTGTAAACCCCTCAACAATAACAAAACTAATGAGGGAAAACAAAACAATTGGTTAAGCAGCCAATTGAGTCAAATCAGAAGAATTGCAGACAGGGTGGGTCAAGTGACTGTCCAGGACCCCCACACAAAGAAAATTCACCGGGTCAGGGCCCAATTTTCTATTCTCTGTGGATCCTGGACAGTCATTCTGATCTGTCGGCACTCCTGGGGACATACAAAGGCAGTGTCCCTGACTGAACAAAGGGAGGGAGCAGATAGCTTCTTAAACAAGTCCTCTCCCCCGAGTACCGCAATCAGGCCAACACCTGTTGCAAGGCCCTCCTGCCAAAGGCAGCCTCAGCAGACTTGAGTGTATCAGTCTTGTAGCGCTTAGTAAAAATGTGCAAGGAGGACCAAGTCGCCCCCCTGCATGCTTCCTCATAAAAAGCTCTGGTATTGAATGCTGCCAAAGTGGCAGCGCTCCTCAATGAGTGAGCTGAAATCTTCTAAGGGGGAAGTTTACCCTGTGCCCTATACGCTTCTGTGATACAAGCTGTGATCCATTTGAAAATGTTTGCTTTAAATGCCTTGTCCCCTGACCTGCGGGACTTAAAAGTTAATGAACAAGGCTGTGGATTTTCTGAACAGTGCTGTACATTTAAGGTACACCTTCAGAATAATCCTGACATCTGAATGTTGCTATAGTTTCTCCTGCACATCTTTGGGATGCGGGCAGAAGGAAGGGAATGAAATTTCCCGAGCTCTATGAAACTTTGTATTCACCTTAGGAATAAAAGCCTCCTCTAGTCTGAGCAACACTGAGTCCTGTCTGAAAATGCATCTATTTGTGTCCACTGACAATGCTCTGAGCTCGGAGACACGTCTAGCAGATGTAATGCCAATTAGAAAAACTAATTTAATCGTTGGGAAATACACGGAAATATCTTGAATTAGGTTCAAAAGGAGGTCTCAGTAGGGCTTGCAACACTGTGTTCAGATCCCAGGAGGGGAAGCGATGAACCACAGGAGGTGAATGCAGCCTTCCTGCTCTAAGAAATTTCTTGATGTGTGGATGGAGTGACAGTCTATCTTGATCTTGTGCTAAGGGTGTTGTCCAAAGCTGCAACTAGGCGAGCCAGGGTATTGGGGCTTAATCCCCAGGGTATTGGGGCTTAAAGCCAAATTTTGTTAAGGGCAAATTCCCAGTTTGACCCAAGTTCCAGAATATTTAAATTGACAGTCTGTCCAATGTGTTAAGGTACCAATAGGCTAAGGCACTAATAGGTTAAGGACACAAGCAGTATGACTGGCAACGTCTCTATTGACAGTCTGACTGGCAATATTTCAGAAATATCCTGACCTCTGAGGGTGATCAGTCCCCAGGCATCTTATTGAGGGAGCTTAAAATACCATGCAAGAATGCAAACCACACAAAGCTAACCAATAAGACAAATTTTATTAAACAGATTTTAATAAAATTATAAATCTATCAAGCTAAAATAGGTTCCTAATTAGTACCTTTCATACTCACACAAAACAGGCAGACATCGGAGTTGGCTAAACTCAGAGCAGCTTGGTGCTTTTAGGCGTGAGTGTAACTTTGTCAAGCTGCCTCTGAAGGTGTCCAGGTTGTTGTTGTTATAATAAACATTCATACAGCGCCGGTCATGTACCTGGCGCTGTACAGAACATAGAGATAGATACGGTCCCTGCCTGTGACTTACAATCTAAAAGACAAGGAGGGGGAGACAGGGAGAGGGGACAGTGGGAGAGACAGGAGAAGACAGACAAACATTCAGGCAGATGCGAAGTCTCAGGTGCGTGTGCTTGGCTTGGTTACAATCAGGTTGGTTGCAGCAGTCTGCAGAGGAGGGCAGACAGTGAGTATATGGGAACGACTAGCAGGCATTGGGAAAGGCGGCGAGGGAAAAGTGGGTCTTGAGGAGGGATTTGAAGGAGCGGAAAAAGGGGGAGTTTGTAATTGTCTGAAAAGGGGGGGGGGTTTAATTGTCCTTTATATCCTGTTTTTTTGCTAATCACTCTGTCTTGGTAAAACATGATCTTTGTCTTGCTTCTTTTGCAAAGCCTTCCAGCAGTTCCTTGACCATTTTTTCTGTTGTTAAACTTGCTATCTTCAAGACCATTTGTTGCAAACTTCATCACTTTCCCAGCAGCTTTTTGTTTCACACAACAGTCAGCAGTTTTCTTTTTGGTCTTGTGAAAGTTTTGCAACTCTCTTATTTTTGCTTGCCCCCTTGTTCTTCAGTTCAATCCCAAGATCTTGCTTCAAAGTCCCAGAGGCCTCTGCTTCAGCTAATGTTGACCTAAAAACCAGTCACTCAAAACATTCATACAACACCCTCTTGTAAAAACTCCAAGATGTTCTTAATCCCTGAAGAATGAGGATCTATACATTTGACCCTGACTCCAAGTGGCGAATGTCTACCACGTGTGCTGGTATATACGTTGGGTGGACTTGCGTTTGTCTGCTAGCAACGTCCTGACAGCCTTTGAGTACCCCAGTCTACTTGGAGATCTCCGCTCAATTTCCATGCTGTTAGACTGAAGATGTGTGGATTCGGATGGCACATGGGTCCGTGTGTGAGGAGCTCCCGCTGGACAGGTAGAGTGAGAGGAGTGACTTGTAGATTCATCATATTGTAAAACCAGGGCCTGCCAGGCCATCGGGGTGCTCTTTCCCTTCTCATTTTGGTTATAGTCTTGGCTATGAGAGGCAAGGTTGGGAAGGTGAACAGCAGCCCCCGTGGCCAAGTCTGACTGAGCGCATCGCAGGACATTGCTCTCGGGTCTCTGAAGCGAGACCGAAATTTTGGAACCTTGTTCTTGCTGGAGGCAAATAAGTCGACCTCCGGAAGGCTGCAGTGTTGAATTATGAATGTGAACACGCTCTCTGAGAGCGACCATTCTCCGAAGTCTATTCTTCGCCTGCTTAGCCAGCCGGCATGCACATTTGACTGACCCTTGATGTGAACTGCCCTTAGGGATGTTTTTCTCCGCTCATGTCAGCAGTAGCGTTGCATCTTTGAAGAGAAAGCGGGACTTTGATCCCCCTGATTGTTTACATAAGCCCTGGCAGTGGTGTTGTCCATGTGGACTAGGACATGGACTCCTTGAATTTGAGGAGTGAAGTGAAGGAGAGTCAGCCTTATTGCTTTTAACTCTAGCCAGTTGATGCTGTTTGCTTTTTCTTTGCGGGTCCCGTTCCCCCTGCGCAGATTGCCCTCTCAAATGCACCCCCCCACCAACTGGATAGACTTGCGTCTGTGGTCAGAGTGGTCCTGTCGGAGCCTGACAGCGGTGTCCCCTGAGTCAGCCTGCAGGGGGCATGCCACCACTCCAGTTTCTCTTTTACATGTCTCGGTACCTGGCTGGAGAACTCCTTGCCCTTGTGTATCTGCGACTGGAACTGGTGGACGAAGTTCTGTAGAGACCACAGGTGGAATCCCATCCATGGGATCAGATGGATGCAGGACACCATCCTTCAGAGTAGACTTGTCCAAGTCTGGATGTTGGCTGGTGGATCACCTGTTGGAGAAGTGTTAATATCTTGTCTCTGGGGCAAAAAAATACAGTTTAGTTTGGTGTTTATTAACACGCCCCGGTGCTCCACAAAATGTGTGTGTGTGTGTGTGCATGGGGGGGGGAGGGGAAGAATGACTTTTTTCTATGTTGATGACAAAACCGTATTGTGTCAGGAATGTCATCTTCTGCTTCCGATCCCTCTCAGCCTGCTCTCGGGAGGATGACCTGATGAGCAGGTCATCTAAATGGGAGTAGACATTGATCCCCTCTGTTCTGAGCTTGACAATCAGCATGACGGCCACCTTGGAGAACATCCTGGGTGCTGACGCCAGCCCAAACAGTAGGGCTCTGTATTGCCAGTGCTCATGGTTGTAGGAAAACCTCAGCCATTGCCTGTGGTTTGGACAAATCGAGATGTGTAGATAGGCTTCTCTGAGATCGATTGAGGCTAGCCAATCCCCTGGAGAGATGGCCCTGCATATTGACTACTGTGTTTCCATGTTCACAGACCTGTTGAGGGACTTGAGGTACAAGACAGCCCTCCAGTCTTTGGACTTTTTCGGGACAAGGAAGAGGATTGAGTAAAGTCCTTATGTTCTTGTGGTTTCTGGGACTGGCTCTGTAGCCCTTATATTTTGCAGTCCCCTATTTCATTTTTCATGGCTAAATGTTTTTCCGGTTTTAGAGATAGTTGTGATAGGACGAAGCATGGATGTGGTGCTAGATGTAACTCTATGGAGTAGCCATAGGTTATTATGCTTAGTACCCATGCATCTGAGGTTCCCTCCCCCCATTTGTGGGCAAATTTGAAGAGGTGCCCTCCTATGCACAGGTGTGGCTTTGGTAAGGAAGTTAGATAGTCATGCTTCCTTATTGTTTGGGTTTTGTTTCTGTTGAAAGGGTTGTCTACCCTTGGTAGAGGATCTTCCCCTACGTTACCACTTAGAGCGTCGTTTGGTGTGTCTCTGATTGGATGAGGGTCCCCCTCGTCTGAGGAAATTGCCATAGGAAGTGGTGGGTCTAGAGTAGGGACGAAAAGTTCTCCTCTGGTTGCAGAATTGATGGAGGGATTGTACTTTGTCGAGGCACACCCTTAACCATTTTGGTCCCTGGAAGGGCTCTGACACTAGGAGGTTTTTTGGTGTGTGTGGGGTCTTCCTTCCAGGATTTTAACCAGAGGCACCTGCGAGCAGCCACATTCGTGGCCATGGCCTTGGTGGCCCAAGATGGGGTGTCTGTGGTAGAATCTGTTAAAAACAAAATACCTAGCAACAGTCTAGAGGATAAGATCCTGGCCCTTTTATTTGTTAGATTAGGGTCTTGTGCCTGGCGGATTCATTTTAAGAGGGCATTGGCGCGATATGATGGCATGATAGTCATTCTCAGGACCTTAGCAGAGATCTCGTAGCCCTGTTGGAGGCTAGCTTCCATCCCCCTGTCACAGGGATCTTTCGGGTATATGACCCCTTCTGAGGGAAACACCGATTGTCTTGCCAGGGAGGCTGTAGTGGGGTCTACCTTCAGGACCCTGAAAATATCTGCCTTGGATTTGGCAAGAGAATATATGACCTCTTGTTGGCTGGAGAGCCTTGTTGGCTCACCCGGGTGTTCCCATTCTGCTCTGATCAATTTTTCAAAAGATTTATCTACAGGGAACCCCTTGTCTGCTCTGGGAGATTTGGGGAGATATTCCCTGGCAAGTCCTCATCGGAGGATTCTGATGATTGTTCTTCCTTGCCTAGCTGTCTAGGATGTAAGGCTTTCTTAATGAATCAAACAGTGGCTCTTTAAAGGAGTTGGAGAATTCCTTGTCCCCTTCTCAGTCTTCCTCTCTCTGGACTGTTTGGGAGCTGTCCCTCCTCTGGTGTCTCGTTCTCCTCATCATCAGCATTGTCTGCCTGAGAGTGGTCATTTCTTCCCCTGTCTCCTCTTGCTCACCTCCATGTGGGGAGTGTGTTCTAAGGGCATCCAGGCCCCTCTCTAGGTCAGCCTGATCCTCGTGGGGAGAGGCCTCTTTATCAGGAGTCTCAAGTCTAGGAGGAGGAACTTTCCCTTTTTGACAGGAACCTTGGCTTTTCCTGCCTCTTTGGACCTCCCTTTGTAAGCCCGGGAGCAGGAGGAGGAGGAGGGGGATTGTTTGCGTTTCCCTTGTCCTTTCTGTTGGGTCCTCTGTGGAGAGTCTGTCGTTTAATTTCTCCAGGGAGGGGCGCATGTTGTTAAGGACGGCAATCTGGAGTGCCGCGGTTTGGAGTTCTTGCAGGGCGGGCCCTGTGGGTTCGTCCTCTCTATCCGAACCCCTATTTTGGGTGTGGAGGCTTACCGGCATGTCTTTCGCCACCTGGTAGCCTCTGGCTGGTGCCATTGCGGTGTCCTCCGGAAGTGGAGTTCTCCCACCGGGGTTATCGCTCACTGTGTTCCTGCTCAGGGGTAGTGGCAGCTTGGGTGGGGTTTCCACAACTGGTCTGAATTCCCCGGTGCCATGGCTCTCCATCCTCGCGCTGCTGGGTGGGAGATAGGAGAAGATGAAAAGTTGCAGCTGGTTGTGGGCTGAGAGCCCTGTCCGATTCCAGCTTCATGCCCCTGAGGGCCAATCGTCTCCAAAAATTGAGGTTCAGTGGGCTCTGGGCCTGCCAAGCAGCTCGTGCTACTCGCCACGCTCCTGCTTGGTCGGAGGCAGCAGACGAACTGGAGATCCGGGGGCAGTCCAGTGCCGGGCATGCCCAGACAAAACTCTACTACTGCCTTCTGCCGGCCGTGACGCAGCCCTTCTGCATGAGTGCTGACCAGAGTGACTGTCCAGGACCCACAGAGAAACCTAGTTTAGCGTAAGTCTTTAACTAAAGTAAGAGATGAGTATTGAGTCTAAAGAGAGGTTGGTTGCCATGTTGAGCCCAAATGTAAGAGAGAGAGAGACAGTAGCTCAAATGATCTCTGCTATTGGACCGACTGCTGTTGGAGCTACACAGAGCCCTTCCTTAGGCAATTAAGGAATGAGAAATACAGGCTAAGCAAACCTGGGACAATATATAGCAATTACTGGGGAGGGCATATAAGAAAAACACATGGCATTCCTAGCATTTAAATCCATGATAGATATGCAAAGGCTGGGAATTGAGCAGATGATAAACAAGGGGGCTGTAAGAAAAGAGATGTGGGGGGCAGGAGAGGGAGTGAGTCTTCAAGAGGAGGTAGGAGTAAATAGCAGGCTGGCTTCTTATCATATGCACAGTTCCTCGCCTTTCTATTGCTTGGTTTAAAAGCCAAAATATGCCATGAGTTTTTTTTTCTGTACCTATACACCTTTCCAAGTGGCTGCTATCTATTTCAAGTGGCTGTTTTTCAGCTATGTCTGAGGAAGGACCCTGGGGGGCCAAAAAGCGTACGTACTCTCGTTATCACCAGTTGTTCCCATAAAAGAGATCATCTGAATAACTTTATCGTTTCTATAGCGCTTCAGCATTCAAAGTGTTTTACAAACTGTAGCAGGTCCCCACTCTACTGTGGGGTGAGTAGTTGCAGGGTTAGGCCCAAGGAGAAGAATATCACTCTGTATCCAGCTCTATAACCGTTTATTGGATATCACAAAGTCCATCTCTCACACCATCCTTAAGTCAGGCTTAAGCTTCTGGCCAGTCAGCAGTCCATATCCAGAGTCTAGCTCTGTTAATTCACAACAGGCTCAAGGTCTCCTTCCTTCAGAATCCTTTTCTTCCTGTGTCCCAAGTCAGATGCCTTCTTCAACAACTTCCTGTAAAGATGTGCTCCCTTCGGCTCCTCGGAGCAGACTGCCTTCTCGTTCAGGCTGGCCTCTCTCTCATACTTGAGGTCACGCCCATCCACTTCCTCTTTCTCTCTGGCGGCCATCTTAAGTGATCCACATGGCAGGTGCCATTTTGTGGCACAGCCCTGCCACACAAACTTTATCAAGTTCACCCTCACAACAACCCTGTGAAGTAGGTCGTTCCCATTTTACAGATGGGGGAACTGAGAGAGAGTCTGGGAGTGCACTACTATATTTGCCCGCTTGCTGCCACGCCTAAATCTGTCTTAAACAGACCTGGTGGCTGCTGCGTCTGCTCATGCAGCTCCTCTCCCCCGCCCATAGTGTTGCCAACTAGAGCGTCCATAATGCTATGGTGTGGCCGGGGCAAGACCTGGCTAGGAGCAGAGCTGTAGCGGCCGTCCACTAAGCAGACTGACGGCAGCCCCACCTCTGGCTGGTGCCCCAGGTTTTGTCTGCCTGCTCTACTGGCCATGCTCCTGGATGTTCCAGAGCACTGCCAGTGGAGCTTCCCCAGAGCATGGACAGCTTGTCCCGCCTCTACTCCACCTGCACATAAATGGACGGGACTAAGGCAGGATTTGAACCCTCCTCGTCTAGGTCCAAGTCCAATGCCTTATCTGCTAGGCTGCACCGGCTTTCATGTCTCTAGGTTGTATTCAGACAAACTGGAACCATAGCTTTATAAAAGAAGAATTCTTTATTATCCTATAAGATAAAAATTTAAGTTTTTATTTCTTCAAGGCCTGCACTGTGGAGGGGTGGGTATTATTATTATTATTATTATTATTATAAACATTTATATAGCGCCAGTCATGTGGCCTGGTGCTGTACAGAACATAGAATTAGACGTGGTCCCTGCCTGTGGCTTACAACCTAGAAGACAAAAAGGTGGGGGGAAGACAGGGAGAGGGTACAGTGGGAGAGACAGGGGAGAAGACAAACAAACATTCAAGCAGATGTGAAGTCTCAGGTGCGTATACTTGGCTTGGTTTACAGAGAGGTTGGTGGCAGCAGGCAGCAGAGGAGGGCTGACAGTAAGAGTAAGGGGAAAGATTAACAGGCATTGGGAAAGGCAGCAAGGAAAAGGTGGGTTTTGAGGAGGGATTTGAAGGAGCGGAGGGAGGAGGCAAGGCGGATGTGGGCAGGGAGGGAGTTCCAGGCATG
>QEPC01005386.1:1706320-1762681 GCA_003113815.1 Sphenodon punctatus | reverse complement strand
CCCCCGGATCCAGTATCTACTCCCAAGCACTGAAAAACTGAGCTCCGGATAATGTGGCAGAGAGGCGGGCCTGCCCACAAGGGTAGGAGACCAATCCATGGCACAGATCTATGATCTGGGCCCTCCTTTTCTTGAAGACGCCCGTTAAGCACCCCCAACCTCTGTCGCCCTCGGAACTCATGCTCATTTTCAGTATGGCCCCTGGGACAGAGAAGGTTCTCCACCCCTGGTCTAGTGGTTGGCTCCAAAGTGTCTCTGCTGCGCCCTGACCAAGCCCTGGGATTTCCCTGCGCTGGTCAGGCCACTCTTCTCCAGCCCCTCATGGGCTCCTGGATCCCAGCCGTGTACGTGCTCCCCCCCACCCCTAGCTTCCTGTTTCACCTCGCCTTTCATCTCACTTTTTTGGTATGTCCTTCCATTCTACCCCATGTGCCTGCACCCCACCAGTCATCTGCTATCTCACTTGAATCACTAAAGCTCCTGTAAGCTGGGAAGCCTCCTCAACAGCAACCCATGTCCGGTGTGGCTGCAATTGTCCGCCCTCTGTAAAACTGAGCACATAAAAAGAATCCAAGAGCAGACCTTCCTCCAAGTCTGGGAGTAAGATACTTCTTACTCTCTTGCATCTCTTTTAGAGTCCATGTCTAAACATGTTCAGGGGAATCTCGGGCCCAGGGGCTAAATGCATCCCACAACTAGTCTCTTCTTTGGCCCCTGTCCAGTTCCTGGATCTGGCCCCTGGATCCAGCTCCTGAAGCACTAAAAGACTGAGCTCGGGGAGCAGAGATGAGGGCATGCACACAAGGATAGGTGACAGATCCGTGGCACAGGTCCATTATCCGGACCCTCCTCTTCCTGAGCGCACCCCTTAAGCACTCCGACCTCCAACTTCTGTGAGGCCGTTGGAGCTTGTAATAATTTTCAGCATGGCCCTTGCAAGGGAAAAGGTTCCCCATCCCTGCCCTAGTGGATAAAAGGCGTTGATAGTGGTGAGTTGAGTTGATAGTTTCTGGTATTGTGATGTCCCAATGTGTTGACTCTTCACACAGTACTGGACAGGCCACATCTGTTCAGTCTGTCCCAGCCCCTGCCACACCTCCAAGCTTCCTGATTGGCTGCCAGCCAGGTTATAAATGTGCTTGGTAGCAATAGGAAGCTGGGCAGGGCAACTCCTCCTTTCTATGTCTTGCCCCGTGTCTCTGTCTCCTGCTCTTGGTCCTACCTTGTTCCCATCTCCTGCTCTGTGCCTTGATCCTATCTCTTGTTCCTTGTTCTGCTTTTGTCTGCAGCCCTTGCCCTCTGCTCTAACCCCTGGTTCCCAACCGTACCTCTTGCTTCCCCTGCTTTTAACAACCAAATTGATTTTTAATAATTGTATTACAATAGTATCCATAATCTTTGTGATTTTTTTTTTTTAGCAAAATATTTTTCCCCCTAGAAATTAATGAAACTACTAAAATACTCCAGCCATGTTTGCCAATATTGTAGTGTATGTTTTCTCTATTATAGGTGGAGGGAGACTTCTGGAGCACATCCTGAATTCTCAAGAAACCCCATTGAGTCAAATGGGCTCTTCAGAGCACGCACCATTAACCAGTACCAGAATGGTTCGGCATTCAGAGACGGATGGGTAAATAAATGCAACTCATTTATACATTTACACTTGTAATTTTTAAAATAAAATGTTGACAGACATTTAATAAAATGAGACACTAATGGGGAAAAGATTTAGCACCAACAAAAGTGTGCAGGTTTGCTTTTCTCAAATTCAATACAAAGTTGTCTAAACTTTGGTGACTCTTACAGTCCAATGTCTAGCCAACTATCACCGTTTTATATCCCACAACAGATTATCCAAAGACCTAAAATATGCAATGCCTGCATTCTCCACCAGTCATGTAAGAGCAGACTATGCTCTCCTGGCCCTGCAGGGGTCATTGGAAAGCCTATAGGGAATTGGCTCTGCTGTCCTGCCTACATAAACACACAGCTTCTTCTATTAAGATGTCTCCTTGACAGACTGTTATATACCAAGTTCCTCTGATCCTCTTGCAAGTCTTCACCCCAGACTAGTATCCTGGGTGTGGGAATCTGGCCTCCCCCTCCCCAACAGCCAGTCCAAGCCACCACAGACTCTTAGCCAGCCTGTTAGCTTCACAGGGCGTGACCAGTTTCCATCATTCTTTAAGTCACTAAGCCCTTCTGGTCCTTAAAGTATAGAAAGGTCCTTCCTGATTCTAGATATGCTGCCTTCGTCTGCAGTAAAGTCCAGGATCTTGCTTCCACACCTTGGTGAGAAGCTTCATGAGCCAGGAGCCCCCTTGTCTCCCCTCTTCTGCTTCTCTGTACGCTCTCAGCGCCACGTCTGAACTCAATCATGCCCCCCCCCGCCCCGAAAGCAACCCCTCTATCTACCTCCTTTAGCTTTCCCAGCTGCTTCTTGTTAGGTGATATCCTTCAGCTGGTCAGCACCTGCTAGTTATAGCACCAGCCCAGGTGTGATCCTCCGATCAGTATGAGCACTTGTTGTTTTAGCTCTGCCACCTTCCTGCTCATTTGAAAAGCGCACCTGCACTCTTCTGTTGCCACGAACTCTTTTCCCTGTTGCAGACACATGGACACTTTACCCATATTCTAAATAAACAAGGAGACTGAGCTATAGGATGATCGCTTATTCATCTGACCATTACAAATAGGGATAAATACAAAACAGTCAGACAAAGAAATGGTCCTCCTTTTGTAGTCTCCTTTAATTCACATTAATATGTCTTAAGGCCAAATTCAGGGGTGGTTGAAATAATATTAGAAAACTGAGAAACGTCCCCCCTTTGTGACACACACATTTGTTGCTTTTCTAAAAAAAATAATTTTCTCTCTTTCCTATCAATGTAATTGCTTCTTCCCTCAAGGACTGCTTTTTAAACTATAATTAGAGCAATCTTCTTCTATGCAAAGGGCTATACACTTGTGTGTGTTTCAAATCTGTGTTGAGATGCTCAGATTAAAAATCAGTTACTTGTAAAACCATTTAAGAAGCCCTGAGATGGTTGGTAATCTGCATCTTCCCAGGAGGTCAGATGCCCTGCAGAGAGAGTCATTCCCCACTTTCAGAAGCTCCATCCAAGCTTTCAATCCCATTGAAAAAAGAGTGAAGAAAGCAGACGCTGTTCTCCATGACCTTGGACAGCTGAAGAGAGAAATGCGGGACATCCTGCAGGTAAGGAGGGTGACTGTATTGTTGGAAAGGTTAACGATTCCAATGAGAGAGCTTTTAACAAACTGCAAAGCAGAATTATTATGCTGTGCATCTTGAAAGAGGGTCACCGTTTCCAGTTCTGTAAATAGGTCTTTATAAAATGGCTTGGCTAGAAGCTGTCAACTTTTAACTGCCATGCTCACTAAGTTTATTATTTTATATAACGCCAGCAATGTGCCTGGCGCTGTACAATCATTAATTAGAGATTCCCCCCGCCCCCCAGGGGCTTACAATGTAGGAGAGACAAAAGACCTGTTAGCTGGCTCCAGGGGTGGGGGGACAGGGAGAAAGTAAGCAGGGAACTGTTGTGCCCTTTCTCACAATGAGAAGAAGGGGACACTGTGAAGCTAAATGGCAGCAGTGTTAATAATACTAACAAAAGGAAGGACTTTTCCCACACCGCCGACAATACAGTTGTAGAACTCTTTGCCAGAGGAGGCAGTGAAAGCCAGCAGCATAATTTCCAACATCTAATTTCAAATGGAAATTAGATAAATGCCTACTAGTTGGAACTTAAACCCCTGGCTGCCAGTAGTTGAGAGTGATTAGCAGGTGATGGGTCACACCTCCATGACCTGTTCATGTACTTCTCTTGGCCTACCGGAGCTGGCCGCTGTCGGAGACAGGACGCTGGGCTAGATGAACTGCTGGTCTGACCTGGGATGGCACGTCTTATGTATTAAATTAATCCCCTTTTTTCAGCCCTAATTGTAAGCCTGAGCCTAATGTGATTAGTAAATCTGATAAACTCAAGGTAAAAAAATGAATTAAAATGTTGAAAACCCGATCTACTTCACTTTTAGCAAAAAGACATTGACATTGCACCTAGTGTTACTGAGCCTCATCGTGCTTCCAAGCCATCCATTCTCCAGACGGTTAAAGCGCCAAAATCCATTCTGAAAGAAGCTGAGCGGATCCTGAGAGGAGTGCAAAATAATAAGAAGGTCCTGGAAGAAAATCTGGAAGCCATTATCCGTGCAAAAGATGGAGATGCCATATACACCTTTATTAATTCCTTGACTGCAAACAGGTGGGAGCTTGACTTTGGTTTTCCATGGTACACCCATTCTAACTATTTTATTCGTTCAATTTTTTTTACCCTTTCCTTCCTACAAAGGCTCAGGGCGGCTTAGAAAGAGATAAATATATGAAACAAAAACCCCTGTCCTCCAACCCTCTCCCTAACCCTTCCACCCATCCTTATCCTAGCCCACCAAATGCCTGGCTGCTCAAGAAGGTCTTGTATCTCTTCTGAAAGGTGAGCACCCATGCCTCACTTCACCCTTGCTGCTTTTTGATTTTACTGTCGGAATTCGAAGAACTGTTGAGATTTCCTTCTAAGCCCACGAATCTACTTCTTGGTCAACTGGAAGTATTCATCTTCCGGTTTCAGTCTTCCTCCCCCCTCTGTGTCTGAAGTGAACTTAAATAAGGTTTTCAATATTGGCTAGCTTGTGAAGCTTGGCTTCTAGCTAGAAATCAAAGTTAAATTCTGGTTTCGCACTGAGCCGTGAAGTTCCACCACTACAATGAGTGACCAGGTGACTTTATTGGAGGATTGGGGAGAGGCACAATTGCTCACAGCTTGGTTTTTCCCCAAGACTAGCAACTGTATTTTTGTTTTATGGTGTACGTTCCCAAACTACGTTCCATGAGGCCTGTGTTATTTTGGTTACATCTTGTCTATAGAAGCAGCCGCAGTAAAGCAAGGCGGTGGGTGGGTGAGTTTACTTTTGGTCGATACTGGCTCTGCAGCGAACTGCAGGCACAGTGAATGACCTTAATGCTCGCATGCTAGCTGTAGCTAACCCCCCAATCCCAGAGATGGCCATTACACCAGTGGGTACCAAATTCTCCCCAACCCCCAATGCGTGTGTGCTAAGCTGCAGCCGTTTCCAGCAGGGGCTTGGTAATCCAAGACATTTTGAACAAGTGTGTGTGTGTGCGTTCGTTCGTTCGTTCGTTCTGGGCCAGTGGACCACAGTCAACATAAAACTTGAGTTTGAGGAAGAGGGTAGCATTGTATGTGGCAATACCCCTAGATACTTCCTTCAGTGGAACAGCCTTGATCACTGTATGTTACTGAGATCACGACTCCAGGCCATCGGAGGAGGTGCCAATCCACGAGCGAGGACAGGGACTTTACTCCATCCTATTTCTGGTACCAAAAAAGCCCGACGAATGGAGAGCAGTCTTAGACCTGAAGATCGTAAACGAGGTTCTCCAGGTACAGAAATTCAGGATGGAGACCCTGCAGTCAATACGGACAGCAATCACCCAAGGGGAATGGCTGACGACGCTTGACCTAAAGGAAGCCTGCCTCCATGTCCCCATACTGGCCTCCCACAGACAGTGGCTCCGATTCAGTTATGCCTGGCAGTACACAGCCCTACCGTTCGGCCTGGCGACTTCACCGAGGACGTTCACCAAGGTGCTGATTACCCTTGTAGTGAACCTACGAACAGAGGGAATAAAAATACACCCGTACCTTGGCAACATCCTCGTCAGATCACCGACAGAAGAACAAGCGCGAACAGATCTGCACAGAGTCATCTAATATCTACAGCAACACTGTTTCATAATCAACGGCAAGAAGAGCCATCTGGTTCCATCACAAACCCTGGAACACCTGGGGGTGGTACTAGACAGCAGGAAGAGTAGACTGTTTCTCTCCAAACAGAGACAACAGAAGCTAATCTTGCTGATGCAGCAAGTCTCAACGACACACAAGTCCAAGCTGAAAACTCTGGCGAGCCTACTGGGAGCCATGACATCCTGCTTGGGCATTGTACAATGGGCCAGGTTCCATTCCAGGACCTTACAACGCTTCATACGACTATGGCAGGACGAACTGACCCAGGGAGAAAATCCGTGGACCTTAATGCCGACTGCACTGAAGAGATAACTAACGTGGTGGTCACAACCACACAGGTTCGCGATCGGGATGCCACTCTCCGATCCGATAAGAACAGCGGTGCCAACAGACGCGAGTCTCCAAGGTTGGGAAGCACACACCAAAGGTCGGACAGCACAAGACAAGTGGCTCCCTTGGGAGAAGAGACACGACATCATTTGGTTAGAACTGCAGGCGATCTACCTGGCCCTGAGAGGCATGGCACCGACGCTGAGAGGGAAAGATGTAATAGTATACACTGACAACACGGTGGCAAAGGCCTACGTAAACCACCAAGGAGGTTCGAGATCTGAGGCGCTCCACCAGATGGCGACCATCCTCATCAGATGGGCAGGGAACAACTTAGAATCTGTCAGAGCGATTCACGTCAAGGGCCAAGCCAACTCCCAGGCTGATTGGCTCAGCTGCATACAACTGGATCCGGGAGAATGGTCTCCTCACCCCAAAGCATTCAAGACCATAGTCAGACGGTTCGGAACCCCCTCAATAGTCCGGTTTGCCTCTCCAGACAACACGAAGTCGGAACTCTTCATATCCCGACATCCGAGCCACAAAGCGATCGCCTTCAACGCACTGAACTGTGTGTGGCCTCAGGGCCTCCTATATGCTTTTCCTCCGTTTCCGCTCATCCAACGGACAACAGCGAAGGTCAGGAAAGAGCGGGCAATCACCATTCTGGTCGTTCCCTAGTGGCCACGGAGACCGTGGTTTGCGGACTTACAGGGCCTCAGCCAGGAACCTCCACTCAGACTACCATTCAGGACAGACCTCCTGTTACAAGGTCCGGTCCTTTACGACAAACCAGTGTCTCTCAAACTGACAGCCTGGATATTGAGAGGAGAGCCTTTGAAAAGCTAGGTTATTCCAGTAGGGTCTTGAACACACTGCTCCAGTCCAGGCGTCCAGCAACTAGGCACATATACCAGAGCACCTGGGCCTCCTTTGCGAGGTGGTGCGAGACTAAACTGTTTAGTTCAGAGAGGGCATCAGTTAAGATAGTATTAGATTTCCTACAGGAAGGACTGGAGAAAGGGCTAAAACCCAACACCCTCCAGAGGCAGGTTGCAGCCTTGAATAGTGTGCTAGGAACCTTAAGGGGTCACAAGATATCGGGACACCCTCGTGTAGTGCGTTTTCTGAGGGCGGTGAGAATCCTCTCTCCACCGGTAATCCATAGGTTCCCTTCATGGAACTTGAACCTCCTGCTCAGGGCACTTACTAAGGCCCCCTTTGAACCCCTTTACGAGGTTTCCCTATACTTTCTATCGCTAAAAGTGGCATTCTTCATAGGAATCACTTCTGCCAGGAGAGTCTCAGAACTAGGGGCTTTATCTATAGAACTGACCCTATGCTCATTCAAGGAGCCTTCCGTGACTTTAAGATTGGACCCAGCTTTCAGTCCTAAAGTGAACTCCCGTTTTCATAGGGAACAGGAGGTGATTCTACCCTCTTTCTGCCTGAATCCGTCTCACCCCTTGGAGTGGATATGGCACACTCTAGATCTCAGGACAGCCCTGAAAATTTACCTGAGCAGAACAGGGGCATTTAGAAAGTCTTTGGCCCTATTCGTCTCCTATAGTCCTCAAACAAAGGGACTGAAAGCTTCCAAATCCTTAATAGCTAGGTGGATAACACTCTGTATTTCTGAGGCCTATAAAGCGGAAGGAAAGACCCCACCAGCGGGGATGTTTGCTCACTCTCTTAGGGGTGCAGCAACTTCGAAAGCCTTTCACAACACTGCCTCATACGGGGAGATATGCTGCGCCGTGGCATGGTCTTCAGTGCATTCCTTTACAAAACACTCTAGGATCCCACTGCAAGACTCAGCTGATGCGACCTTCGGTAGAAGGGTGCTGCAGGCAGTTCTATAGAGGGTCCTCGCGTACCCCTTCGGGCCACAAGCATCTACCAAGACCTCCCTCCTTGAGTTTTATTTTTTCCCTCCTTCTGAGTAGGACTAGGGCACTGCTCTGATTCATCCCTACTGTCCTGACTGGACAGCCAGGAGGATCCCCCGGGAGAAAGGAAAATTGGGCACTTACCTCTGAATTTTCTTTCTGTGGGGGATCCTCCTGGACGGCCAGTCCCCACCCGGAGTGAGGTCAACTCTGTGGTGTATTCGGAGGAATAGGGACCAAGGACCCGGAAGTCTCTCAGAAGTTGAGGACGGGGTTACGGGTATAGTTAGCAGGGGCGAAATTAGATTAGCCTCGATAGTTTAATAAGGTTCAAGTTTAAAGATTATATCGTTAGAGGCAGAATAGAGCTCGACAGGACTGGGGAGCGAAGGATAGATCCCTTCTAGTAGGCTCCTCAAAGTTGATTGTCTGCCTCCTACTGGTAGTTGGCAGGATCTATCCTACTGTCCTGACTGGCCGTCCAGGAGGATCCCCCGCAGAAGGAAAATTCAGAGGTAACTGCCCAATTTTCCTATCTCTTATGACTTGAAAATCCATGATTTTACTGATGATACATTTTAATGTCCCTAACTTTTGAGAAGCCCCACCAACAAAGTACAGACCCTGGAGTGGGAACGTACCGTAACTGTATCTGGCATCTTTCCACAAGAATGATGGATCAGAAATAGTCCTGTGCTGTATTCGTAACTAAATGTTCTTACGCTGTTCAAGCTTTTCCCTCGGAAACGGCATCTTCCCCTCCCAACAGTTAAATCCATATAATTTGAAAAGCACCGCTGTCTAATAACTCTTTATTCTTTCTGTTTCAGAGATGCACTGGAGGCGATTCGCATCCGAAAGACTGTAGACGAGTGGATTGAAACAATCAGTATGGAAATTCGGGTACGGTTGGGAGGGAACCGTTGTTGTGAAGTCAAGCTTCTTGCAGTATAAGACAGTTTGCTTGTTATTTGTTGTTGGGTTTTTTTGTTTTGTTTTGGGTGTAGCTCTGATAGGGACAGTTGGTGGAACTGCATTGTGGCCCACACGCCTGGCCCCAGGTCCATGTTCCCTGGCACAGCTGTAACCCCTGTTGCTAGGAGTGGGAGGCATTCCCTCTTCCGCACCAGGGCCCATTCCAACCCAGCTGTGCCCCTGGATGTTGAAGAAGCATCTAAGTGATCTAATACGTTCTTATGGACCTTCAGTGGCAGATATGCTTCTAAATTGCTTTGGTGCTTCTGGACACCCCCCCGACCCCCCCCAAACTCTCATTCTGTGCATATTATTATTATCATTGAGAATGAATCCAGTGACAATTTACTCTTCCAGTTTGCAGTTTAACATAATTAAATATCATACCGATTTTAAAACTTGCTTCGCTTTAATGATTTTCATTGTTCGCCTGCTGCAGTCCGTGTTCAATCTCTTTTTTTAAAAAGCGCGACGGACCTCATAGACGGGCAGGCGTTCTTCTCCGCTGTGCTCCATCCCTCCGTCCCCATTCCCCCCCCCACCATGATGCATGTCATCCCTACCTATCTCTGGAGGCTGGGCTGTCTGTTGATCATGCTGCTTGCAGGGCTGTATTGGTGCCCTATGCAGCCCTGCAACATGCATAAATGACCACCAAGGGTGGTTAGCATCATGTCTGTTTTCACCCTATGGTGCTGCATGCACGCGAGGGTGCGCACAACCTAATTGACGGGATGCGGACACATGGGTGCACATTAATCTGGATTTGCCTGCATGCTTGGCCTGCAATGTCTCTGGACTCGGCCATGAGTTGGTGGGTGGTGGCCATGTAGCAGGTTGAGGCCAGATGGCGGGTGGAGTCTTAACATCTGGCGAACAACTAATAAACGAGTGGGTGGACACCCCACCGGTGTGGGCTATTATCTCATTTAAAAGCACCCGTAAACTCGCAACTTAAAAGCATGAGCAGTGGAATGTTTGTTGGAACCTAAGGGATGTCTGCAGGTGATCCTGGTAGATAGAGATGATCTTGTTTTGACTGTGTTCTATCCTCAGGAAGAAATGTTGGGGAATGATTTTGAACAAACAAAATATGATCCAAAAGATCAGAAGCCTTGTTGGAGGATCAAAAGAGGCCAGAACATCAAGGATGTGAAAGCCAACAAAGAAATGAAAACAAAATCTCAAAAACCCCAAGGAGCCTTAACAAAGAAGCCTTTGCCTGTAGCGAGGCCTTTCCCAAGACAGCCCGAAGATAACGTTAGAATGCAGAGCTTGAGGATGTACTCAGACTCTTTGCAGAAGAAAGGAGGGAACACGGAGGTGAGTTCCTAATGATTTCTTTTTTCTGGGGGGGATTCCTTGCAGTGTCTAGTAAAGTGTGTATCGCAAGCGTTAATGCTTGTTCAATTTGTAGCAATTAGCTGTAAAATGTTCACAAATGCAAGGTGAAATACAGGGATGGCGCTCGTTAAGGTAACCTCGGCTTTCTGTTTAATAGTGGATTCTTCTCAATCTGTGCTAAAATCCACATGCAGATTCTAATATTCTGAAAACTGCTGAGACTCCCCAGAGTCCAATGCAGAATTAATAATGTGAATTTAGAGTTTGCTGATAAAGGAGTTTCTGAGATGCATCATCTAGGAGAAACAGCCATACCAGAAAACTTTCCCCATTTTTCTGTTTCTTTGCCTCAACCTGTGAGTTGAAGCCTGTTTCCTTAAACCACCAAATTTAAAAATACCTTCAAAATGCATGTTCTGCTAACCCCTAGGAGCTACCTGTGCGGTCCTGCTTCGAGGCAGAGTCTGAAGATCAGGGCCAGAACAGCTGATCGGAGGAGAGGGGACCCAGAATAGCGCAAGTGCTCTCCCTTCCCACTAAACAGCTGATTGCGGGGGAGGGGGCCTGAAGGAGCATGTGCTGTCCCTGTCACTAAACCGCTCTTTAGCGGGCAGGAAGAACACACGCGCGCCTCCCCTGATCATCTGCTCAGTGGGTGGGTGGGGAGAGCGCACGTGCTCCTCTGCCCTCCCCCCCCGATCAGCTGTCTAGCGTGTGTGACTGGGTGTGGACTGAAAGATTTGGGCCGGGCCCCCTGCTCTCCAGAGCTTAAAAGTCTTCAGTCTCCTGCAGGTGGCTGCCGAAGTCCGGTGCCAAAGGCTAGCTGTTGTTTGGCAATCAGAGGCTGGGTTAACCTTTTTATGTTTTGCATTTTAATGCTATTGGGGGGAGGGGGGGATAGGTATGGGGTGATGGTGATGGTGAGCTGCCTGCTGGGAGGGGGACTACGGGCAGAGGTGGGGAGGATGTGGGTTGTGCCATGGCCCCCTGGTAAGAGGGGGAGTACGCGCCTGGGAGGTTGGGAATGGGGGATGGTGCCACGGCCCCCACGAGCAGGGGGTGGGGATAGGACTGTGTGGGATAAGGTGGACGGGTTAGGGAGAGAGTTGGCAGGTTAGGTTTAGGATTTTTTAAAATTGCTTTTATGAGGTTGTTTTTGTATGTTTTGTAAGCTGCCTTCAGCCTTGGCGGCACAGTGGTGCTGGGCCCGATCTTTCAGCCCAGCAGGAGTCCAGCCCCGCGTGGCCTGCTCCTCAGCCAGACCCGTGGCATGGAGGAGCTAGTGACGGCTGCGGGTGGGCTGGTCGTTTGAATTGCTCTCCCTGTCACCCCAAAGTGTGGCTGCGTTCGCCCTGCCTGGGGCAGCTGGGGGAATCCGGCTGGCCCTGTCTTTATTTATTTATTTTGATTTATGTCCCGCCTTATCCCCGAAGGCTCAGCGCAGCTCACAACAGCGGTATAAAATACAAATGTAAAATAATTAAAGCCCCACCTGTAACTTTACCCCATGTGTTTGCATTGCATGCGTGCGTTTTGTTTGTGTGACAGATGGACTGTGGTTTGGGGCCTCCTTCACTTCAGTATGTACAATCTGTAAACAACTTTTCTTTCCTACAGAGACCTCAGAAAGCAAGTGTAGTGGTAAAAAATGAAGAATATCTATCCCAGGTTTATGGAAAACCACTTTACCAGGGTCACCGGAGCACACTTAAGAAAGCACCCTATCTCAGATTCAACTCTCCATCTCCCAAATCTAAACCTCAAAGACCAAAAGTGATAGAATGTGTTAGAGGTGAGTAATTAAAAAATGTTTTTAAACTAGAAAATAGTGGGTCTTTATTCGTCACTCAGTCAGTGCCCCTTTTCAGAGACTAATGCATATTCTTCACTGGGAAACCCTCCAGCTTATGTAACTCTGATATTTTTATTTAATTATTTACAAAACATTTCTATCCCGCACCCCCCTGCAGCTTTGGACAACGAACAGCATAAAAACACAACAATAAAATCATCATAACTACAATATATAAAATCAACACATAAAATAGCAGTGGCAATAAAACCCCTACCCACCCCCTTCCCCGAAGGACCGGCGGAACAACCAGGTCTTACAACATCTACAGAAAGGGGGGAGGTCGGGACAGATGGACCTCCAACAGGAGAGAATTCCACAGCCAAGGTGCGGCCACGGAGAACCCCGTTGCCACTCGACATACTCGGGGGACTTCGAGTTGGGTGCCCCTGGCCGACCGCAAGGGCCACGAGATGACCCGAGGCTTGAGGCGGTCTCGCAGGTAAACTGGAACCAAGCAGTTTAGGGCTTTATAAGTCATAACCAACATCTTGAATTTGGGCCCGGAAGACAATAGGCAGCCAGTGCAGAGTCGGGAGCACCGATTGTATTGTGCTCGCGGCGGCCTGTCCCCGTTAGGAGGCAGGCTGCTGCATTCTGCACCAGCTGCAATGTCTGGACCATCGCCAGGGGTAGCCCCACGTAAAGCGCGTTGCAGTAATCCAATCGAGAGGTAATAAAAGCATGGATGACGGTGGCCAGATCAGAGTCGGAGACATATGGCCACAGCTGTCGCACCAGATGTAATTGGTGAAATGCTCCTTTCGTCACAGCCCCCACCTGACAGTCCAGGCGGAGCTGCAGGTTGAGGAGCACCCCCAGACTATGGACCTGAGCGGCCAGAGGAGGGCAGACCCCACCAGTGATGGGAGCCAGCACCCCCTCAGCCCTACCTACCAACATCACCTCCATCTTGTCAGGATTCAGCCTCAGATGGCTCGTCCTCATCCAGTCCCCCACAGCTGCCAAGCACCGGGTAAGCACCGAGACTGCTGGGCCTGGGTCTCCAGAAAACGAGAGGTAAAGTTGTGTATCATCGGCGTACTGATGACATCGTACGCCGAACCCTCTCATGACCTCACCCAATGGTTGCCTATACACGTTGAACAGGAGAGGGGACAAATAGAACCCTGTGGGACTCCACATGTGAGTTTCCAGGGGGACAGTGTACATTCCCCAAGAACCACTTGCTGAGTTCTCCCTGCCAGGAATGAGCAGAACCATTCAAGAACAATTCCGCTCACCCCAGCCTGGTCCCGCAGCCTCGCCACCAACATCTTGTGGTCAATGGTATCAAATGCCGCCGACAGATCCAGTAAGATCAAAATTGAGGATCTGCCCATATCCAATTCACGGCACAGGCCACAAATGCAGTCTCTGTGCCAAACCCGGGGCGAAAACCAGACTACGAGGGATCAAGAAAACTGACCTGGTCCAGATGCCCCTGTAGCTGCTGGGCAACCACCCACTCAATAACCTTCCCTAAAAAGGGAAGGTTAGAGACTGGCCGATAGCTGGCAAGGGAGTCAACGTCCAAAGATGGCTTCTTGAGCAGACGCTGCACTACTGCCCCTGAAACAGCTCGGCATCCTGCCCTCCTTAAGGGAGGCGTTGACCACCCCTGCCAGCAATGGCCCTAACATCTCCCGACTGGCCTTCACCAGCCAGGACGGGCACGGATTTAATTCACAACAGGCGGCCCAAACGGTCCCAAGGACATCTGCCGCATCCGCAGACGACACCAACAGAAACTGATCCCACAACAACAGACATGGTGGGGCTTCCTGTTCCTCTGATTCGTCCACTGTCATTAATGCAGCATCGAGATTGTGGTGAATCTGGGCGATTTTTATCTGCAAAAAAATCAGCAAACATCACAGCGGACACTGGAAAATTCCAGTTCCAGGTGGAGAGAGGCCGGGCTGACCAGCCTCTGCACCACCCGGAAAAGCTCCACTGGACGTGATTTTGCAGACGCGATGAGGGCAGCAAAGAATTCCTTCTTTGCTGCCTGCGCTGCAACAACATAAGCTCTTAAACTAGCTTTATGCTGCAATTGGTCAGCTTGAGCATGACTCCGGCGCAACCGTTGTTCCGCCTGCCGTTCGTCTGGCGCAGGTCCTCGGTAAACCACGGTGACCCCCGCCGTTAGCTCTCCGGAAGTAGACGCTTGAGCCGTTCAGTCTATAGCCTCAGCCAACAAGCTGTCCTAGAAGGCAGTGAGGTCATCGAGTGAACGATCATTAAGATCGGAAGGTATTTCCCCATGAGCATTCCGGAACCTCTCTGGTTCCATAAGTCTCTGAGGGCAAACCCAACGAACTGGTCCCGCATCTTTCTGGAGGCCAACATGCACCAGGAGACTGATCTGAAGGAGGTAATGATCCGTCCATGACAGGGGTAAAGCCGCTACATCCCCCACCACCGGATCCCATGCCTCAAGGCTGGTGCAGAGCATCAGGTCAAGGGTATGTCCCCACTCATGTGTCAAGCCTTTAACCCTCAGAGACAGTCCCATGGTTGTCATGGTGTCCATGAACTCACTCTGCCACCACCACCCCGACCACAGTAGGCAAGTAGGCTGTTCTAATGCGACGGCACTCTTTACACCCAGTCAGGCAGCCGTTCCCCAGGTGGTGTTGGCACTTGGTGAAATCCCCAACTTGCAGCCTGGGCCAAGTGCCTACACTGCTCAGGGAATGGCCCGGGCTAACATCTGGCGGCAGTTTCTATAGCCTGCATTTCCAAGCGGGTCAAAGTGTGGAAATGCAGGCTTATCAGAACATGTGACAATGCCCATAACGAGGAGGTAAAAGGGGGGGGAGGGGGGAGAGAAAGAAGGGAGTGAGGGAAAGGGGTGGTGGTGGCAGGGGCCAGGGGCCGTGGCAGCTGTCATTGGCTGCCATGGCTACCCGTCAGCCAGAGGGGTGGAGCCGGGCCATTCCATGAAGCATGGGAAGGTGTGGATGCATGTCTGTGCATCTCCCTGGCCCGGCCGCTGCAATGTTCGTTTGGCAGCCAGGCTTAGTCCCAGCCGGAGTGACACCTCCCGCCACTGCCCTGAGAAATCAGTGGCAGGCTCTGTCACCTTTTGAAAGTACCCTATGTAAGAGAGAATCTTTTTAAAATGCACTTCCCACAGCAGATTTTTTTTTTTAAAGGTAAAGAGCTATATAGTATTATTTTTGTTCCTGATGTTTATGCTTGACTCTTTT
Organism: Sphenodon punctatus; assembly: GCA_003113815.1. Classification (NCBI taxonomy): domain Eukaryota; kingdom Metazoa; phylum Chordata; class Lepidosauria; order Sphenodontia; family Sphenodontidae; genus Sphenodon; species Sphenodon punctatus. The sequence goes on along the minus strand of QEPC01005386.1, from coordinate 1,747,227 downwards.
TCACACAGACACTCTAACACTGATAAAATGGGTGTTACATTTTAGTATACATTTTGCAGGGCACCCATAGAGCACACCTGCAACTTGTATAATAAAATGTAACACCCATTTTATCAGTGCCTCTCTCACACTCTGCGCCCCTGCCTCTCTCACACTCTGTGCCGCCCCCCCGCTGCCTGTCAGTCTCTCGGCCAGGGGAAATGAGGGGGAGAGAGGCAGAGGCCCCACCTCTCCTTCATTTCCCCTGGCCGAGAGACTGACAGCAGTGGAGGGGATGGGGGGGGCCTAAGCCTATCCCCCGAGACCAGGCCTGGGTACCATGCCTCCCCCGGGCCGGGGCGCACCCGCTGAGCTGGGGAGCGTCCTTAGGTCCACCGGTGGAAGATATGGGGCCCCGCATTTCTTCCCTGCCCTGGGCCCCACTTAGGTTAAGTCCGGCCCTGATCTCTCCAGGACCCGAGGAGTGAGGCATTTACTTTTTATAGATCTTTTTTTTCTAAAGTCTCATTGCAATGAAAGCTTAGTTCTCCATGGCAAATTCAGCATACATTTAATGTGTCATAAGAACTTGATTTTACATTATTGTGATGGAGTTGTTGTGCTTGTGCCTCTATCGCTAGGATTCATTTTGGAGCAGGCTTCTAACGGCACCTTCATTAACCGCTGTCTTCCTTTTACTTGGAAATGGCCTTTCCGTGTGAAACTTCATCTCTTGTTTGTTTTTCATGCCCTGCATGTCGAAGGATAACCCTATGACACTTGAGGCATAGCAGGATTCAGACTAACCTTAAGGTTGCGAAAGAGCAGTAATGACTGGTCGTGTTGGACAGTATCGGTAAAACATGCTGTTAGCTAATGTTGTTCTCCTCATCTGCAGTTCATCAGGAAGAATGTAGGAATGTCGTACTGGAAGATTTAGGGTTGGGAAGTATTTGAAGATCGTGTCTTGGGGAAAAAAACAGGTCACAAACCTGGGGGTGGGAATTATGTAGAGCTGTCGGACTTTACTTTATTTTGGAATAGCTGAAAAAAGGCACGTGTCACTGCTTGAAACAAAATTGTTTTGAGGGGAAAAATTAATATGCAGCAGTGATTGAAAGAAACCAAGTAAATTATATGCTCTGTGCAGAAGGAAACCTTTCCAGTTAGCGTTTGCTTTGAAGAATTTTTCCTTTATTACTGTAAAATAAATGTAATATAATGGACTCAAGATACAGGAAGGTAGATTTCAGATAAATATTTTGTTATAAATTTTTTTATATCCCACTTCCTCCTGCCCACTGACAGCTCGAAGTGGCGAACAATATAAATGATAAAACGGTATAAATATTACAATATAAAACATAACCTCAAATATAAAATAAGACAAAAATAAAATACTGGACCCTGAAAAACATCCATTACCCTCAACTCCCCCTCCCCCGACTACCATCCGCTTCACCAAATGCCTGGCGAAACTGTCTGCGGAAGGAGGGGAGATCCGGAGAGCGGCAAACCTCCACCGGGAGAAAGTTCCACCACCTCGGTGCAGCCACCGAGAATGCCCTCCCAGCCATCACTACCCTGGGGACCTCCAAGAGGTAGTGGTAGACCCCTGGTAGACCACAGGGGCCGATTGAGGACACAAAGGATGAGGCAGTCCCTCATCTCTCAAGGGTCTTGGGCCAGGTAAGGTAATATCACCGTAACAGCTGTTCAGCAATGGAAGAAACTGCCTAGGGAGGTTTTTCAAAAAGAGACTGGATGGTCCTCTCCTTTTGGGAATGTTGTAGCTGTCGTCCTGCATCCAAGAGGTGGTTGGACTAGATGACCAAGTGGGATCCCTTCCAACTTTAAGATTCTATTACAATCTTTTGGTTTCCAGGAAAAAAAGACAGAGGGATGGTGTACAAATCCTGACGCTCATTTTAATGTGAGCAATTAATCCCATCACTACTGACCCTGCAGTGAGATCAGAGGAGACTAATGCATCTGTTTGAACAACCTTATTATAGAGAAAAGTCTGCAAGGCCGTGTTGTATGGAAAAAACATTAATATGTTCTTAATGACAATGTAGATATTCCTTCCTTAGGTGGTGGTTTTTATTATTTATTGTTATGCTTTGGAATAATATTTCAAATGGTTGACCTGTTTGCACTACTGAGTTTTCTTTCTTCCAAGGCTTGGTAAGGCATGGAGGAAAGGCACAGCTCATTTTAATGTATATTTAATGAAGAGTTGTGCTTTTGCCTTTTTAAAAAAAAAATCATTTTTCTTGTCTCTCCTGGAGGAGGTTGAGACTTTGCAAGGAGGGACCGCTAGCCTCGCTGTTTCAGAAACAGTGCTCTAGGAATCCAGGATACGTCTTTTTTCTTTTTTTTCTTTTTTCCCTTCAACTGAGCAGGAAATGAATAAAACATTAGAGGCAGGTCATTGACGTTAATGGCTTCCTACCAGAAATCTCTGTAATTTAGTGGGTTTGGGTCCGATTTAAAGGTATTGCTGTTGCACATGGGGTGTGATCCTAGTCCCTTAAAATCAATGGGAGTCCGGCCATATATTTCAATGGGTTCAGGATTTAATAAACTAGTCCTGTGCTTTAACATGTTTCCTGCTGAGGGTGGAGAGTAAATGAAAGGGAGCCGAGTACTTGATTCAGGCTACATTTAATCTTCTAGAGCTGTTGAAGAATGTGATGAATAATGTGTTAAAAAGCCATTTCCCTGAAGACAGAATGAACTCGGAATAGCCTTTACCCAAAGCAATTCGTTTCACAGGTATCGAGACAGCGCTAATACTGCAGCTTGCTGCAATAAAGATAACCGTTTTGTTTTTTACTCTGACAGGTTTTTTTTTGTTTCTGTGATTTTTTTAAAAATGCCCCTAGGTTTAGAGTCCTGCGCAAGTTCTATTTACCTCAGTAAAATAAAACTTGCTTATTTAATTTTTTTTTTTTTTTTTTTTTAAAAAAGAGGGGGGAATATAGTGTGTCATCTCATGAGCTGACATGAGCTCATGGGAATATAGTGTGACATCCCTTAATGAACTTCCAGAAAGAGTCAATCTAAGCTTTTTATAACAATTAGCTGGAGAGACCTACGCTGCTGTTAGTGATGCCTAGCACTTGCCATCCAAACAATAGCATTGCTTAATCTTACTCTAGCGTGTGACATTTGATCTGCTGCTTGCACACACAAATAACTTATAATGCAGTTGTTGTTCGTTTCAGGTACAAAGGTAAAATCCTCAAGAACGCAGACGAGCCCTTATGCACCCAAAGTAGTAACTAGCCCTAGGAAGCAGAGCCCGCATTCTGTGCCGCCGTGTCAAGAACACCAGTACATCTTCAGCCCAAGCAGATCGGCGCCTGCTGTTTCTGGTCCGATGGAAGGTCACCTGATTCCAATGGCTATTCCATTAGGTATGAACTTCTTTATTTGGAAAAGGATTTGGTGGACGGGGATAGGGGCTGGTATGTGTTAGGGCAGGGGGTGTTTTGAGGTGAACGTGGGAGTTTTTATTTTGTGGGTTTTATTGTTTTATAGATTGTAAGCCGCCCTGAGCCTCTCTGAGAAGGGTGGCATATATAAATAAATACTGTATTCACATTTTATATGCTGCCCTTCCCGCTGAGAGTCAGGGTGGCTTACAACATATAAAAGAGCTAAAAATCTCCTTAGCCCCCTATAAGGCCCTGGACCTTGCCTCATTTCGGCGACAGTGCAAGACCTGGCTGTTCCGCCAAGCCTTTGGTGAGGGAGGTGGGTGATGGTGACTGGGGAGGATGGCTTTTTATTTTCTTTTATGCCTCCCTTTTATATATCTTATATTTATGTATATGTTTAAATATTTTAATTTTTGTAAGCAGCCACCTTGAGCTGCTTAGGCAGGAGAGGCGGGATATAAATGGTGGAAATAAATAAAATAACTCTTCCTCCAGTCCCCCCTCCCCTCATCCCACCCAACCGTAGCCCTGCCTGCCAAACGCCTGGCCAAACAAAAAGGTGGCTTCCTGCTCTGTCAAGGAACAAGCTGGTCCAGCAGCACGGAGCAAACTCCAGCCCCTCCCAGCGGTTCGCTCTGTGCACCCAAGTGTGGCTGAATCTCGGCAGCCCTGCGGGGAGTTGCACCAGCCCATGCACAGGGAGGTGCCACCGCCTAGCCAGAAAGGAAAAGGAAGCAGAGATGATGATTGCAGATTGAGTGATCGAGCTTTCCTGCCCCTGGCAGGGTCTCGCTCTCCCGGGTAATGCCCCAGCAAGGCCCCCCGGCAGCAGCTTGGTGAGCATGGGATACCCCACGTGTTGGACCTGGGAACCGTTAGTGCCCCACGCAGCCCGGAGCGGCAGAGCTCTTTCATGTTGTTGAAGATTCGAGGCAGTTGGTCCAGACCAGCTGCACCAGTCGTACACGTTTGCCTCTTCTGGAGCACTGGCGAAGCGAGTCTGTGGGAGGGGCCCTGATAGAGTGGCCAGACCTCCCCTTTAAAAGGCACTTCTGAAAAATACGTGGTACAGGGCTGCACTGGAACCACCTGCACCATGTATTTTCCATAAGTATTCTCTTTTTAAAGGGGTGATATAGGCCTAGGCCTCGAGTTGAGTAGCGAGGAAGCAGAGCCAGGAAGAAGCCATGATCCCTAGCCGTAACCTGGGTGGAACTTGGAGAGAAGTCGCCACACTCTAACATGGCGGCAGTGAGGTGCCTGGGCAGTGATTGGGGCCGAGTGCAGGGGTCACTGCCGTGGAGGAGGTTTGAGCCCCCTCTGAAGTGGAGTTTGCTTGGTAGTGTGGCTTAAGCACCAAGAGCCCTACTGCTCGAGTTGGAGCTGGGGGGTGTTGATCTTGGGGTGTTTTTGATGAGGAGGCTGTGGATTTTTTTTTTTTTTTTGAGGTTTAATTGATGTTAAGTCATAGTTTGTTTTGGACAATAAGTTACTTTTTTTCTGCAAACACAGACCATGCTGTTATACAATTAAAAAAAATTTTTTTAGTCAGTGTTACTACATAGAACTATGTCGCAGCAGAAGAATACTCAAATGGTTTCCACTCCAATGTTGGACTCATCAAAGGACAACTTAAAATAACTAAATTTATCGTTAAAAAGGTTGGCCGCTTCTGCTGTGATTTTATTTGTGGCTCTTTTGAGGAAGAGTTAATGACTTTTTAATAAACCTTTTATAAATTTGGTAACTCGAGATTCCTCTAATAATACCCAGCCAAGTCACATAGACTTGATTAAACTAGATCTTTCTTTGACTCTTCACCGTATCTTGGATGACAGTTTTTTAGATTTACCAGGTAGCTGTCAAATAGATGGTACCCAGGCTTCAAATAAACATAATTATTCCTCAATTGTAAAAAGATTTAAAACCACTTAATATTATGTCAGAAAAGCCTTTACGAAATGGCCAGACTTCTTATCCATTTTTAATGTCTTGATGAAAGAGACTGAAGAATTTAGATGTACTAATTCAATGGAGTTAAAAGGTATTTTAAAAGTCCTGTTTTGATACTAAAAAACCAGTTAGCGTGTCATGAAATTTTGTTCAATAACATGCTGGATTCCTTGTCTTTAGATAAGTCTATCGTTTTAACTGACTATACAATGGTAGATAACTGCAGAGACTCGTCAGTAGAAAATACTAATCCTTGCTTAGGAAATAAGATTAAATGTTTAAGGGAGCAAAATATAATATGATTTTGTGATTTTACAAAAATGAGAATAGGTTTTCTTTGAAGGAGATTAGTGAATTATTTGGCAAATAGATTTGATTATTATTTATCTTTCAAATGGCTGCAGCAGAATATTACTTTTGTGTCCAGACTTCATCAGTATAAAGATGCGTTCGATATCCCCCACTGCGAGTAGGGTTTAGGAGTCTGTGTTTACCACCTTTTTTGATTCTAAAAGACGATAAAGTGTTTAAGATTTTGGTTGGAAATAGGGAGGAATTCTTCCCTATTATAGAGAGGCGGGAGCACCTCTATAGTTAAGGTGAGGAGCAAGCTGCGTTTAAAGGCAGAACTGCTCTCCGTTATAAACAAGGGACTGCTGAAGCCCTGATTATTGAGGGAACCGCTTGAGCTATAGTTCTGAAAACCTATCCATGGCTTATATTTGTGGGGATCGTCATATGTGCAAAATTTAAAGAGGATCCAGCCAGAAAACCAAAAGTTATAACTGTTTAAAAGTTAATTGGTTGTGGATCAAAATGCACATTTCTGACTCTTTTGAATCCTTGATCTCTGCATGATGACTGCAACGCGCTCTACGTGGGGCTGCCCTTGGTGACGGCTCGGAGGCTGCAGCTGGTGCAGAACGTGGTGGCTCGTCTCCAGAGGGGGATGGGCCGTCGGGAGCAAATTACACCAGTGCTCCGGACTCTGCCTAGAGTGTTTTGGGCCTGATTCAAGGTGCTGATTTTGACCTTTAAAGCCCTACATGGTCTGGGCCCCTCCTATCTGAGAGACCGACTCGCTCCCCGGACCGTGGAGCGACCTCTGCGCTCTACCGGGTGCACCTTCTTGGAGATCTCCCGCGTGAACTGGGGGGCCACGACGGAGAGGGCAATCTCAGTGGCCGCACCACAGCTGTGGAACTCTCTCCTAGAGGAAGCTCACCTGGCTCCCAGCCTGTTGGCCTTTCGGCAGGCCTGTAAGACCTGGCTGTTCGTCTGGGCCTTTGGGGGAGGGAATAAGGGTGGGTTTTTTTTACCAGTGGTTTTACCTCTTGGTGGTTCTTATTGTTTTAGTAATCCTTTCTATGTATTGTTTTTATATATTATTTTAAATATTTTGTGAGCTCCCATAGGGCTGAAGGGAGCGAAATACAAGTCATTGACTGAATGAATAAAATATCCGCCCCCCCCCTCCCCCCCCCCCCCCCGCTGGTTCTGGAAACAATGAGAGGGGAGCTATTCTAGATCTAGTCCCGAGTGGCCCGCAGGACCTGGTGCAAGGAGTAACCACTAGGCAATAGAGATCATAACGTGATCACATTTGACATAATTTCTGGAGTGAGAAAGACAAACAAAAGTACAGCAGTAGCATTTAACTTTAAAAAGGGAGACTATGACAAAATGAGGAAACTAGTTAAAAAGAAACTAAAAAGCACAGTTGCAAGGGCTACAAGTTTGCAAGAGGCATGGAGGCTGTTTAAAAGCACCCTTCTGGAAGCCCAGATTAAATGCATCCCGCAAGTTAAAAAAGGAAGCAGGAAGACCAAAAGTCTTCCACTGTGGCTAAATGGGGAGGTGAAGGAGGCTATTAGAGCCAAAAAGGCATCCTTTAAGAAATGGAAGGCTAGTCCCAATGAAAATAATACGAAAGAGCATAAACACTGGCAACGTAAATGTAAAGTGTTAATAAGGCAGGCCAAGAGAGATTTTGAAGGGAGGCTTGCTAAAGAGGCAAAAACAAGCAACAAAAACTTTTTCAAATACATCAGAAGCAAGAAGCCTGCTAGGGAGTCAGTTGGGCCATTAGATGACAAGGGAGTAAAAGGGGCGCTCAGGGAGGATAAGGACATTGCAGAGAAGCTGAATGAGTTCTTTGCGTCGGTCTTCACTGCGGAGGATTTTGGGGAGGTACCCACGCCGGATCCTTGCTTTGTGGGCGAGGAATTGGAAGAGCTGTTACAAATCAATGTGACGTTGGAGGATGTTCTAGGGCAAATTGACAAACTGAATACTAACAAGTCACCAGGGCCAGATGGCATTCACCCCAGAGTTCTGAAGGAACTCAAATATGAAATCGCAGACCTACTGTTAGTAATTTGTAACCTGTCACTAAAATCTGCCACTGTACCCGAGGACTGGAGGGTGGCAAATGTAACCCCGATATTTAAAAAGGGATCCAGAGGCGATCCTGGAAACTACAGACCAGTAAGCTTGACGTCTGTGCCGGGCAAAATGGTGGAAACCATCATTAAGGACAGAATTACAGGGCATGTTGACAAACATGGCTTAATGGGGAAGAGTCAACACGGATTTAGTAAAGGTAAGTCATGCCTCACTAACCTGTTGGAATTCTTTGAGGGTGTAAATAAGCATGTGGACAAGGGAGACCCAGTAGATATAGTGTACCTGGATTTCCAGAAAGCATTTGATAAGGTCCCTCATGAGAGACTCTTGAGAAAATTAAAAAGTCATGGGATAGGAGGTAGTGTCTTACTATGGATCAGAAACTGGTTAAAAGATAGAAAGCAAAGGGTAGGACTAAATGGTCAGTTTTCACAATGGAGAGATGTAAAAAGTGGTGTGCCTCAGGGATCTGTATTGGGACCGGTGCTGTTTAATGTATTCATTAATGATTTAGAAAAGGGTGTTAAGAGTGAGGTGATCAAATTTGCAGACGACACCAAGTTATTCAAGGTAGTTAAAAGACGAGCAGACTGAGGAACTGCAACAGGATCTTACAACACTGGGTGCCTGGGCATCTAAATGGCAAATGAGATTTAATGTGGACAAGTGCAAAGTGATGCACGTAGGGAAAAATAATCCAAACCATGCAAATACAATGCTGGGTACTAAGCTAGAAGTTACCACGCAGCAAAAGGATCTGGGGGTGGTTGTGGACAATAGAATGAAATCCACAGCGCAGTGCGCAGCAGCAGTCAAAAAAGCAAACAATGTTAGGAATTATTCAGAAGGAGATAGAGAATAAAACTGGGGATGTCATAATGCCTCTATATAATTCAATGGTGCGACCGCACCTCAAATATTGTGTGCAGTTCTGGTCGCCCCATCTCAAAAAAGACATCGCTGAACTAGAAAAGGTGCAGAGAAGGGCAACAAAAATGATCAAGGGCATGGAAGGGCTCCCGTATGAGGAGAGGCTTGGTAGGTTGGGGCTCTTCAGTTTAGAGAAGAGATGACTGAGAGGAGATGTGATAGAGGTCTATAAAATCATGAGTGGGGTGGAACTAATAAACAAGGAGCAGTTATTTACCCGCTCAGCTAGTACTAGAACTAGGGGGCGCTCCATGAAACTCATGGGTGGCAAATTTAAAACAAATAAAAGAAAATATTTTTTCACTCAGTGTATAATTGGCTTGTGGAATCTACTGCCAGAGGCTGTGGTAAGGGCCAGTACTATAGCTGAGTTTAAAAGAGGTTCGGACAAGTTTCTAGAAGATCGGTCCATTAGCAACTATTAGCCAGACAGGATCAGGGAACATGACGGGAGCTGGGGGAAAACAACGGGGAATGGATCCCCCATTGTGACCTGTTGGGTGCTTCTCCCAAGCTACCGTGATTGGCCACTGTCGGAGACAGGATGCTGGGCTAGATGGACCATTGGTCTGACCCAGTATGGTGGTACTTATGTTCTTATGATCAAGTGCTGGTGCAGTGTGATCATGATTGGTGCAGCCAAAAATGAGTTATTAAACGTTAAAAAATCTGTTCTGCTGGCTGGAGCATGCAGAGTCGAGCAGCCACTGACCACCAGAAAACAGCATAAGGAAGGTTACGTGACCCTGCTTTTTAAAACCGTGTAACTTCATCAGTCGTCAGCTCTGTGCCCGATTTTAAGCTTTAGTCAGTTTTCATGTCAATTACCCACTTGCCTCAAAGGGCAAGAGGGAGGCTCTAGTCACTTTCACATGAATTACTTCTTGTTCCATCTGTACTTTTCACTCCCTATGAAAAGTCTGCACCCTTTCCTACAGAGTGAAAAGTTGCAGACTTTTCATAAGGAGTAAAAAGTACTGAGGCCAGAGGGTAATTGGCTGGCTCCTGATAAAGTTACATGATTTTAAAAAAGCAGGGTCAGGTAACTTTCCTTATGCTGTTTTTTTGGCCATCAGTGGTTGCTCGACTGCGAATGCGCCAGCCAGCAGAATGCAGTTTGTTGGTTTTTTTTGTTTAACTCGGTTTTGATCGTTATCTCACTACACCAGCCCTTGGTCTAGATCTCACGCTCCAAGACTGTGAAGTCTGGGGGCTCAAGCTGTCTGGGGGGGGGGGGGAGACATGAATCGCTCAAAATCCTTCCCAGCTCAGAGTGAGGCAAGAGGTAACTGACATGAAACTGACCAGAGTGTCCCTTACTGGCTTTCTGGGGCAAGTAGGTAATTGACATGAAACTGACTAAAGCTTTAAATTCTTTGTGACAGCTGGCTCCTGATAAAGGTACACGGTTTTAAAAAGCAGAGTCCTGTAACTTTCCTTATGCTGGTTTTGACAGTCAGCTGCTGCTCGACTGCATACGCCAGCCAGAAGAACAGATTTTAAAAAAATGTTTAATAACTTGTTTTTGGCTACGCCAGTCATTATCCCACTACATCAGCCCTTGATTTAGATCTCGCGCGCCAAGGCTACAGATCCAAAGACCCAGCTCAACAGTAGCTTGGGGGTGGTGGTGGGTACAAGGGATTGTGGGAAGGGTAGGAGGTCTCTGTCCCTGCCCTGTGTCCCCTCACTCTGCCCCCCATTTCCCCTTGGCAGAGCTGCCATTAGTGGAATCATTTTGCCTGGCTGCGTTTCCGCCACTTCCTTCTAAGTGGCATCAACAGCTGTTGGGGGAAGGGACAGCAGGGGGAGAGCCACCCATTCTAAAAATGAATGGGGGGAGCAGCTCTGTAGGTTCATCTCCACCCCCCACCCCCCGATCTTTCCCTGCAGCATTGCACACCTACAGCTGCCCCCTTGTGCTGTGGAGGCAAACTACAGATCTGGCTCATTCTGCACAAGGAACACAGACTGAAGAGGTGATTTGCATATATCTGCATATGATTTGCATGCAGCCCCAGCCATCCCTGCATGGGGCTGGAGTAGAAGGCTACAACTGCCCAGCAAAGCGATGAACCTGCAGCCAATCTGAGGGGCGGGGCGACGGCCCAGCCAGTTTGTGCCCCAAGCCTGGAGTTCCTGCCTTGCCCCATAGCTCTGCATCTCCCTCCCTGTTCCCTGTCTGGATCCTGCCCCTCGGGATATGGATAGGATATTTTAAATATGGGTATGATGACTTTTAAATATGGATAAAAACAAGGCAAAGATGGATATGACTTTCATGCTTCTAGTTTTCTTTCTATCCTTCCTTACTGTGTATCCACATGCGAACATATCTCATAACTGACATATATATCTTTTAACATTCTCATTACTATATTAATCGCATCCCCCCCCAAAACTGGAAATTTTCTAAAACAAAAAACTTTACAGTTTAAAAAACCGTTAAAGGTGCAACCATTTAATAAACAAAAAACTTTCCTTTTTCAAAGCCATTTCACAAAATACATTTTTCCCTAACTTAAACTCCCAAAACCATGAACATTAATTATAATTACAATTAAAAAACCATTTAACATAAATTACAACAAAAATTAAATGACAAAAAGCATGGAAATTTACAGATTTTCTATCCCATAATTTACCATCAATGTTTACGTTATACTTTCTTACCATACATACTTTTAATTTTATCACTAACTAAACTCACATTATTTCTTTAATGATCATTTATTATAATTCGACAACAAACAATTTTTTCAAACCGCTTTAACGCTGTTGTTTACATGTATAAAAATTGTATAGATGTTCTACAATGAACTGTTGACAGTGTCCGTGTAAACCACTTTACACAATGCAATTCTGCTCAAAAGGACAGAGTTAAGCAGTTTGAAAAAATTGTTTATTGTCGAATTTGGGTAAGAGCAGGAATGTGTCCAGGCTTGAAGCAAATTGATTGGGAAACAAAGGTGCAGCTGTTTAAACCTGACAGGAAAGAGGGCTTTTCCCTCCACTTGACAACTTTTGGTTCAGCCAGGGTTTCGTTGTGGTGGTGATGTCGCCGTGTATGGGGAAGAGTTAGAAAATTGACTTGTTGGGTCCTGCGTCCGCTTTTCTGTTTGGCTTGTCAACACGTTCTTTTAGATTTTGATTTGGAATGTGTTGACGTCGCCATGTTACGCTGTGAGTGGGATGCTGCAACACCTCTGTTTAACTGTTTGGGTAGAACATGGTGATGTCAGCCGCCCTGTTAGGGACTCCCCAGATGCTGGCTGGCGACAGTATGGATGCTTAGAGCCTCAAAGGGCAGCACGTATTGTCCTGAGTGCACTACAGAAGGGAAGGGTGTCGGGCTGCTTAATGTGGATGCCGTGCTGGAAGTGGGTTTGTGAGTGGAGAGATAGGAAAAGGGGGCTTAAAATGAAGGATCGATGCTGGGGTGCGGGGGAGGGAAGACTGTTTCTCTTTCCAGGAATGCAGACACATTTCTTTGTGGCAGGTTCCTCCCAGCCGTACAGTCTCCTATTGTGCTCACTTCCAACTTAGGCTCCATGCACCCACACTTTGCCTTGGTCTTTCAGCCCTAATCCTCTTCCTCTGCAGTTTGGGGGCAACAGTGAAACTGGGGACAATGCTATATAAATGTTTAATAAGAATTTGAAGTTGGGTACATATTGAAATTAATATCACAGTTTGCCTTTTGGATGGAATGGAGGAAACGGCAATGTCAGTTTGGAAATACAGATCCTATTAGGTGACTGTGAAACCATACAGTGGAGCTGTATCTTTGGGACTGAAGTGGGGAGTAGGATGATGTGCAATAATGAGGAAGGCACTAGGGAGAGAAAGGGGTGAATGAGGAGGGATGAACCAGGATAGGCTGCACTATCAAGGAACTGTGTACAATGACCGGAGCAATACTTTGTCAAACAGATGGAATAATAAGTAACTGAAAGAAATAACTAAGTTGAGTGATAGAATACCCTGTTGGTATTGTATCATTCATCTTGATCAGTTATTTCTTTCACTAGACTTGTCATTCCACCCTGTTTGCGTAACTGGCTCCCTGTTCTTCCAGTCTCTGTTGCTTCCCTCCCTGTTCTTCCTTTTCTCCACTTTATTTTTTGTCATTCCACCCCCCCACCCCCCTTTACTCTTGTTCCCTAAGAGAGATACAGCTGATTGTATTTCCCACAACTCTCTGTGAAACGAGGGGGCCCTAGTGTGTTGGGGCAGGCTGGGAGCCAGGACTCGTGGGTTCTGTTACACAGATGAGCGGTAGTAGACTAGTGCGTGGTGGCAGTGGGAAGGCTACGACTCCTGGGTTCTCTGGCAGGAAGTGTGGGCTAGGGGGCTACAGCAGGTGAAAAGCTGGAAGCCATGACTCATGGGTCCTGTGAGCGAAATGGGGGCTAGTGGGTTAGAAGCCACTCTTGCACACGTGGTTGTGATTGGAGGGAGATGCATCTCCATGTTTAGCACTTAAGTGTGGTGTGTGACCACTTGTTAGTGTGCTCCTAGCTAGAGGTGTGTGCCACATAGGCTCCGACTCAGATCACAATTTTGGCCGTGATTCCCACGCCTAGTGCAGCTGGGCTCTTCTAAGTCTAGGCCTATGCTGCATAAGGGGCAGGAGGGCTACATCAGAAAAGGGGTGGGGTAAGGCATTTCTCTGCCCCATTCTAATGTGGCCATGCCCCCTAAAGAGCACCGTGATGTGCCAATGCTTTGTAGGGGCAGCACTCAGTCTCCATTATAAAGGCTGAACATTCGATTGCTTATAAAATTGACACCATTTCTCCTGTTTTGTCTGAGGCTTGTAAGGGAGGTTCATTTGGGTGTAGGGTACAAACGATCCAAATCTTATGCAAATCGTACAAGAGAGAAACATGTTAGCAGTTGAAAACCTTGGTGAAGAAAGTGGTTTTTACTTCCAGGTTTAAGATGCTTTTTTGGGATGCCAGTACTTAATCTGCAGAGGAAGAGGATTGGGGCTGAAAGACCAAGGCAAAATCTGGGTGCATGGATCCTAAGTTGGAAGCGAGCATAATATGGGAGACTGTAAAGCGTCTTTACTGCTTACATGGCATGGACAAACCTTCTCCCAGATGTTGCGCACAATACTTGTACAGTGGAGATGGCGGGAGTGGGGATTTGGAAGGGGACAGCATGGCCTGGGGTTTGTGTACCACATTCGATATTAGTCGTATCTTTATTGTGAACCAGTAACCTGATCCCCCGGTTTGGGTTCAAGAAAGACTTTCATATAATGATTCGGGTTCTGTTCTGGTTCAAGAAAAACTAAAAGTTCATACAAGTTTTTGGTTCAGGTTCAATTCAACTCCCCCCGGCAGAAGGGCATTAATAACTGCACCCCCCCCTCCCACCCCCCTGCCTTTAAATTCTGGGAAGGCTCTGAGAATCTGTGCATCCTCTGCTGTTTTGTGCCATCCCCGCTCTCCCACTCAGCACTACTCGTTGTGGGAGCTGCTTGTCTGAGTTTCCTGACAGGCAGTTCATATCCCATCCCTTTTTGAACAGCTGGAGCTCTGCAGCTGGCTGTATCAAAGCCAGTACAGATCAGAGCGTGAACTTTGGACCCTGGAATTTATTGCTTCATTTGATAGACTACTGTGGGAATGGTTAGCCTGCATCAATAAGAGTGGGTAAAGTGATCTTTTCTAAACTGGCTACTGTGTGTTAATCACCACAGAGACGGGTCCCCTTTAACAGCAGATGGAATGTGGGTCTTGTCCGTGTACACATGGCAGTTAGTAGTAAGATGACCCCTAAAAATCAAAAATGTACCTTCCCACCCCAAAAAGAGCATACAATCCTTTTGTAGGATGTTATACTGCAGGGGTGACATACCACAGGCTTGGGGGCCAAATGTAGCTGGTGCCTAGTTTTTATTTTGGTCCCTTTGCATTTCCTGTATCTTACCCCTGGATCCAGTTTCTACCCTCAAGCATGGGGGAAGGGAGCAGAGATTAGGGCATGCACACAAGGATAGGAGACCGTTCCGTGGCAGGGATACGTGATCTGGACCCTCCTCTTCCTTCTGCCACCCAGAGCACTCTTCTTGAGCAAATGTTTGGATGTATTTGGAACTTGTGCTAATTTTAAAAAAGTTTCTTTACCCCTGTTGTACTGAATCCAGGCCACATCTTGTTGAGCTGCTAATTGCAGGTAGGTTGGGTTGGGGATGATTGCGTGGCAAAGGTGATTGGTTAAATTGATTGTATTCCTTGGACTATAGCTCAAGGATTAAAAAAACGTGAGTTAAAGTTATGAGAACCTAAGTTACTGAGTGGCATGGATAAGTGAGCTGTTTTTTGTTTCTCATCACTAGGTGTCACTGTAGTCAATGAAACGGTTTCAGAATACTAGGCATCAAAATAATCTTGCCGAAATGGGGAAGAAATGCATAATTGTTTACATTTAACCAATAATGTATTAAATTTTGACTAGCTTCATGTCTGTTCTTTCTGAGCAGCTAGAGGGGGAAAAAAGTTAGCTGTGGGGTGGGGATTGAAACCACATCTGTTAAAGGTTTTATTCTCTGGAGTTGGTTTATTAAAGCTTTCTTTGTGTTGACAAACGTTCTCTAGGTCAAACACAAATGAATGGCATTTCACCACAACCTGCTACAGTGATCATAGGTAAACCACACCCTGTCACAGTGACGACCTCCATTCCTCCTGTTTCCCCCAAACCGCAGCCTAAGGTTAAGAAACCCAGCATAGCAGTAATAGAGATGAGATCAGAAAAAAAGGATCCTCCCAAACTCTCTCTCCAGGTAAGGAGTAAGAATAGACAATACTGAATTAATACCTTAGTGCTCATGCATCTAGAAATAAAAGTTATCATTATTAAAGTATCACTGAGCTACTGGACAATTCTGTTTACTCCATCGATAAGGTAATACACTGGTATTGATCAATGCTTTTTCTCCTCAGACCTCTGCATCCTTCTCCTGCTGGGTAGTTCTACCATTGACCACTAGGAGGCAGATGATGATTTTCTTTTCATTGCGCATGCATCAATTGGAGCTACCGGACTCTCGCCAGTCTGTCGTCTGCCTCAGGACTGCTAGGATACGCTTCAGGATCCTCTGGACCTCCCCCCCCCCCCAAAAAAAAGAAAGAAAGATTAGGAAAATCGGCAGGGCACTAAAGGGACCACGATCCCGGACACGGTCTCGGGATCGCCAGACTGGGCCACGTTAAAACTTATCCCTGCCGGCTCCCTTGCATGATGCCTGGGAGCAGGGGAGGCTGCTCTCTTCCCGCCTAACGGGANCTGGACCTCCCCCCCCCCCCAAAAAAAAGAAAGAAAGATTAGGAAAATCGGCAGGGCACTAAAGGGACCACGATCCCGGACACGGTCTCGGGATCAGCTGTGACATGATTAGAAAGAAACTCGGCCAAAAAATCATTTCCCTGCAGTACACAGGTTCCGGCCAGCCTTTGCCCCCCCAAACGAACAGGGACAGCATGGCTGGGCCCTGTTCGAGCGCAATTTTCCATCAGGTGAAATCCTGAAATTGAAAAAAATGGAGAATGAGCGCATCTGGAAAAGTTCCGGTACCCCCCCCTTCACCCCGGTTGGTGGGTCAGAGGTGGCAGCAACAGAAGGAGGGAGCCAGGACACTCAGGTACACTCCCTCGCCACAATAGCTCAGTCAGTGGGGGAGATAATGGCCACCTTGAAGGAGCTCTCACAGGCCGAGGCAAGTGGGAAGAGTGCCTCTCCCCCTGCTGACGGGACCACCGGAAAATTGATGAGGGCGGGAAAACCCAAGGCAAAAAAGGGGGAGCTAGATGCCAGATATTACAATCCCCTCAGACTTCTGAGGGGGAAGAGCAGCATCAGCAGGGAGAGAGCAGTCAGGGCCTCAGAGACCGGCTGCTGATGCAGTCAGATTCCGCTTCTACCGGGGAGAGATCTGACATAGAGGAGGGGGAATGCGTGGAGCCCACGGCAGACCCCAAGGACAGGGAGAGACAGTTCCCTATCCACTGTAAAGAATTGCTGCTGGGGCAGGTGATTAAAACACTTCAACTCAGGGAAAAGCCCTCTAAGGAGGACTCTTCCGATTCACAAGATGAGGAAGGAGACTAGGGGTTATATCCGTACAGTCCATGGCAGGGATCAGGGCCTGCCCCTGGACACAGCCTTTAAGAGGATAGTGCTTGAGGAGTGGAAGCACCCCGATAAGGCTTACAAGATGAACAGGGCACAGGACTCGCTCTACTTCTTCTGCAGAAGGAAGAAACCTCTGTTCAAAGGCCCCAAAATAGATGCAGCAGCTGCTTCTCTGGGACCCGACAGACAGAGGTGTGGACCTCTTAGGAGGGCGATTGATTTCACGGCAGCCTCTCTTAAAATAAATATCGTGGCCTCGTATGTATCCAGGGCTCTCCTTGCGTGGAGGCAGGAAGCCCAGGACCCTGCGCTATCAGAAAGAAAATCACAGAAGCTCTCATCTCGCATTTGCATGGCTACGGCTTTCTTGACGGATGCGACAACAGATGCGTTAACGTGGTCAGCCAGGGCTATGGCCAATAATAGCAGCCAGGCGCAGGGTATGGCGGCGCTCTTGGCAGGGGGACACAACGGCTAAAAATCTTCTCACTTCGGCCCTCTACAAAAGATCCAGGCTCTTCGGGGTATGTCTCGAGAAAGTGCTCGAGGAGGCAAACGTCAAAGATAAGCCTAAGACACTGCAGCAGGTGGCACCAAAAAGGGGTTTTTGGGGGGGCCACTCTTTCAGGTTTAGGGGATTCGGTGGCACCTCCAGGAGGGGTTACAGCCAGGGTCCCTGGGACTATGCAAATAATTTTTCCTTTCGAGGGAGAGGATACAGATGTGAGAAGTTCGATAGGCGAAGGCAGAGGGGGTTTGCCTCCGCCCAAACAAAACAGGACGCCTGACTATGCCTCTTCAGACGTAGGGGGCAGACTCCAGCAGTTCCGGGCAGCGTGGGAGGAGTCCGTCACAGACTCTTGGGTCCTCTCCTGCGTAACAGAGGGCTATCACATAGAACTGGAATGCCCCCCCAAGGCAAAGGTTCATTGCCTCCCCAGTACCCAAAGTCAGACTGAAACACATGGCCCTGGCAGCCGAGATTCAAAGACTCAGAGATACAGGCAATAGAAAGGGTTCCAGAGCGCGAGCGTTTCTCAGGCATTTATTCCATCCTGTTCCTAGTGGCCAAGAAGATGGGAAAATGGAGGGCGGTACTAGACCTCAAGGCTCTCAACAGATACGTAAAGAAACGCAGATTCAAGATGGAAACAGCGGCGTTAGTGTGCCAAAGCCTGCAGAAGGACGATTGGGTGGCGTCTCTGGACCTCACAGAAACCTATCTGCACGTACCGATCTGGGGCCGCACAGGAAATGGCTCAGGTTTGCCTACAGCGGGGAACACTGGCAGTTCAGAGCCCTGCCTTTCGGTTTGTCGTTGGCCCCCAGGGCCTTCACGAAGATCTTAGTCCCCCTCATCGCCAACCTCTGTAGTGAGGGATCCACGTGTATGCTTACCTGGATGACCTACTGATCTGGGGCAACTCCCCCAGCAAGGTAGAGTCGCACCTAAGCAAGACCGTCCGGTAGCTGGAGAGACACGGCTTCGTGATAAACAAGGAGAAGAGTCACCTCACCCCAAGTCGCAGATTGGAGCATCTGGGGATACTGTTAGATACAGATACCACCTCCGATCTCGCATTCGTACCACCAGAGCGACAGGCCAAGATACAGACACTAGTCCGGCTGCTGAGGCGCCGCAACCGCATGAGGCTAAAACAACTAGCAAGGTTTCTGGGGTTACTGATACCTTGCATAGGTCAAGTGACGTGGGGCCGGTTCCACCTGCGTCCCTTGCAGAGGCAGCTAAGGGGTTTTCAGAGAGAACTCGCACTCGGGCTCAATCCATGGGTCCCCATTCCACGAAGGTTAAGGGCCTCAATGTCCTGGTGGTTAAAGCCGAAAACATTCTAGGAAGGAGTGCCTCTCACGGAACCAGCAAGATCGGTGTTAACAACAGATGCCAGCTTCTGGGGACTGGGGGGGTGGGGCACTCAGGGCCTCATTCAGCCCAGGGGCTCTGGTCACAGAGAGATGCAGGCAGGAAGATCGACTTCCTCGAATTGAAGGCCATTCGCCTCACCCTACAACACCTGTACCCAACGTTCTCCTCTTGCCATCTCCTAGTGTACACGGACAATGTGACGGCAAAGACCTATATCAACCACCAGGGGGGTCGAGATCAATAGACCTACACTGAGAGGCAGTCAAACTCTTTTCATGGGCTCAGTCACACGTGGAGTCCGTGAAGGCCCTATACATCAGGGGCCAGGACAACACGCAGGCCGACTGGCTGAGCCGACAGACCCTGGACCCTCACGAGTGGGTGCTGGACAGATCCGTATTCCGACAGTTAGTAACATGGTTTGGCCTCCCGCAGGTAGATCTCTTCGCAACGAAGGGGAACGCTCAGGTACCTCGCTTCATGACACGCTCACGATGCACAGAAGCGGAGGGGGTAGATGCGCTAAACCATCCCTGGCCCAGAGGCCTCCTTTATGCCTTTCCCCCTTTTCCATTAATTCAAAGGACAATAGTCAAGATAATCAGGGAACAGACATCCCTGCTTCTGATAACACCATGGTGGCCCAGGAGACCGTGGTTCTCCAAGCTGATAGAGCTCAGCCACACACATTGCCGCAGGCTACCCCTCATACCAACATTACTCTCCCAGGGTCCAGTATGCTGCACAGAAATACAGACATTAAAACTGACAGCATGGAGCTTGAACGCTCAGCACTAAGGGCAAGAGGCTACTCTGAGGCAGTTCTGGCCACGATCCAGCTCTCCAGGAGGGCTGCTACTAGGAGAAGCTACCGGGCCACATGGAAAACTTTCGCTATGTGGTCTCTTCAACAGAACCAGGACCCTACCAAGGTAGGGGTTTTGCAGCTCCTGGAGTTTCTCCAGCAGGGCCTAGATAAAGGGATCATGGCTAACACTCTGGCTCGCCAGGCAGCTGCTGCCATAGACTCAGTTCTCAGGGCAGTTTCAAGTAGGGTGATCTCCTCCGACAAGAATGTTAGGAAATTCCTCCGAGCAGCCAGAATTATCGCTCCCCCAGTGGTGCATAGAGTCCCCTCTTGGGATCTTAATTTGGTCCTGGAGGCCCTTACCAGGCCCCCATTTGAGCCCCTTAGACATGTATCCCTCTATTTCTTGACATTAAAGGTAATTTTTCTCGTTACAGTGACGTCAGCGAGACGCATTTCTGAGTTAGGGGCGCTGTCCATGGAGGACAATTTTTGCATCTTCCAGTGTGACTCAGTTACCTTAAGATTGGATCTGACTTTTCTACCAAAGATCAATACCATTTTTCATAGAGCTCAGGAGGTGGTATTACCCTCTTTTTGCCCTAGACCGGTGCACCCAAAGGAAAAGGTCTGGCACACGCTGGATGTCCGGCGAGTACTAAAGGTTTATCTGTCTAGGACTAGGGGGTTTAGGCAGTCGACTTCTCTTTTTGTGAACATCAGACCTGGGCATCCGGGGCGCAAGACTACAAAGACCCTGATCTCTAAATGGCTGAAACGGGTTCGTAGAAGCTTATAGGGCAAGGGGCAGGGTCCCTCCCCTTCAAATTTGGGCCCATTCTGTGCGCAGTACAGCCACATCATACGCCTTTAAGACAAGAGCATCTTACGAGGAGATCTGCAGGGCTGCCACATGGGCATTAATTCATACGTTCGTTAGGCATTATAAGATTAATGTTTTTCAGTCAACAGAGACTGCTTTTGGCAGAAGGGTGCTGCAAACGGTGCTGGACACTCCCAGTGCTGTTGGCTCCCACCCCTGAGGTTTGTCACGATGCTTAGGTACGTCCCAGCAGGAGGAGGATGCAGAGGCATGAGGAGAAAGGAGAATTGGCAGCCTACCTTTGGTGAATTCCTTTGTCTCCCTGGGGGTCCTCCTGGACGGCCAACCTTAACAATAGGGTAGATCCCGTCAACGTCCAGTAGGAGGCAGACACAATGATTTTTGTCCTTGGAGGCTCAAGGATCTTCCTCACTCCAGTTGTTTGTCTGCCTTCAGACTAGTAGGAAGCAGGCAAGCTGCCTCCTGATAGAAGAAGACAGGAAATCTTGGCAGCAAAAATAAACGGATAGTTCTAGGTGCCAGGGGCGGAGAAATTCCTCCCCTGTTCACCTTACCCCCCCAGGGGGTGGGTACAGAGCAGGATTCCGGGACCCTTCCCTTTCCCACGGGCAGGGGGGTCTCGAAGAGCGGGGGTAGCGCCGGACCTAAGTGGGGGCGTTGACCGATTCAGGATCACCCAACCCGCTAGGAGCTGGGACTGCACAGCCTTTACCGCGGCAAGCAGCCCGGTCAGGCGGAACCCGGAGCGCTCAATCACCCAAACCCGAGTTCAGCTGAGGAGCGCTTTCCGGAGGGAGTAAGGAAAGGGGTTGGAGGTTTTTTATTCCCGACCACGGCACTCCCGGTCATTCCCCGTCCCATTTCCCACTGCGGGACAAGAGGGAGGTCGGGTCCCAGCGGAAGTGGTGTCGGGGGGGCGGGCTCCCCCCGCTCGAACGCCGCTTCACTCACCCGGGGAGGAAAAAATCAGATAGAAGGGCGCCAAGGGGCCAGTCCTTCCCGCCCTCCCCCTCCCTCTCCTCCATCTTGTAAGGCCGATCCGGCCAGCAGCAGAGGGGACATTCTTTGTGCAGGCGCCTACGTGTGGGCGCCAAAAATGAGTCTCCGCCAATTTTTTCCCCGCCGAAGAGAGGGAAAGGACGCTAGTTCCCTGACTCTCAGCGTGGCTAGGCCTGAATGCTAAGTTCAGGTCCGGGAGAAAAAAGCATGTCGGCAAGAAAGAGGAGCGCGACGGCAGTGCCAGCGCCAGCAGCGGGAGCAGCGGCAGCCCCGGAGGGGCAAGAGACAACTGTGAGCGCCCCGCTCCCCCTGCGTCCCCTGCCCCAGCTCCCCAGGACCCTCACATGCAGGTCCTGCAGCAAATTCTCAGGGAGCTGCAGCGAAAACGCTCTCCCCAGAGGTCAGAGAGACCGGTTTATAAGGGAGGCTCCAAAGGGGCTGGTAAGGGAAAGAACCCCAGGCCCAAGCGACCCCGCAGGGCAATGAGACCCCTGGACTCCCCAGCCTCAGACGAGGAAAACTCAGAGGAGGTGAGATCTGTCTCCTCCTCGGATGAGGGTGGGCACAGACGAAGAAAGCAGCCCTCCAAGCGCAGCAGGGAGGTCTCTTCCCCCGTGCATGCAGAAGGGGAGGAGGTTGATGATATCCAAAGTGGGGAAGGGGAAGATGAGGAGCTGGAATCCGAAGAGGAATCAGCTGCCTCCGCCCCCGAAGAAGGGGAAATAGAGGAGCCTGAAATTGAAGCCTCAAAAGATCCTGATAGACAATTCCCTTTTAAATACAGGGATCTAATCTATGAACAGCTAATTAGAGCCCTGAATATTCAGCAAAAGAAGGAGAAGCAGGCATCCTCAGATTCCTCGGACGAAGAGGAGGGGGCAAGGGAGTACATCCCTAGGGATAGAGACGGGGGATGTTGCTGGACAAAGCGTATGAAAAAATCATAAAGCAAGAATGGCAACAACCCAACAGACTGTTCAAATTGAATAAAACACAGCACTCTCTATACTCCCTATCAAAAAAGAAAGAGGCACTCTTTGCAATACCAAAAGTAGATGCAGCTGCTGCCTCGCTAGCTAGAAACTCCGTATTCCCGACGGAGGGAGAATGCTTTCCGCGTGACCCCACGGATAAAGGGATTGAATGTAATCTCAGAAGAAATTTTGAGGAATCAGCAGCAGTATTAAAGATGGCAATTCTAACATCTTACTTTTCCAGGGCACTCATGACCTGGATCAAGAGGGCCAGAGATCCAAAAGTCTCAATGAAAATGACTAGAATTCTATCCACTAGAATTCAGCTGGCATACGCGTTCATTGCCGATTCGTCCACAGACATGATACGCTGGACAGCGAGATCAATGGCTTCTAACGTGGCAGCACGCCGCCGCCTCTGGCTTCGCTCGTGGAAAGGAGACCCTACAGCAAAGAATACCCTGGTCGGGGGTTTGTTCCAGGGATCGAAACTTTTCGGAGTATGCCTAGACAAGGTACTCACAGACACCGCGGATAAGTCGAAAAAACAAACACTACAAAGCGTAGGGATCACGAAGAAGAATTTTCGTCCCTACAACGCACGCCAGAACCAGGGAAACTCAAGACACCCCTTTTTCCCTAACAGGGGGCATCAAAGTAGATACAGAAGCAGATGGAACAAACAGAAGGGAGCAAATCCCAGAAGTAAGCAACACCAGGGACAGGGGCGCAGCAAGTCAGAGGCATGACTACCAGCCCTCTCTGGAATGCCACAAACTAGGGGGCAGACTCCAGGACTTCGCACAGCAGTGGAAACCTACTGTGCAAGACGCCTGGGTCACTCAAACGATACAAAGGGGATACTCCATAGAATTCGACTGCTCCCCTCTAAGCTGCTTTTCTGCCTCACCAAGTTCGAAAAACCCTCAAAAGCACGTGGCAATGTCCACAGAAATCAAGAGGCTTCTCTCAATCGGAGCCATCGAACAAATCCCCCCGAACGAACAGGGGTCGGGACTATATTCAATTCTGTTCCTAGTCCCGAAGAAACAGAACGAGTGGAGAGCCGTTCTCGATTTAAAGAGACTGAACAAATTCATTCGGATCAAAAAATTCAAGATGGAGACTCTATAGCCCATCAGGGTAGCGATAAACAGACAGGAATGGCTGACATTGCTCGACCTCAAGGAAGCCTATTTGCACGTTCCAATATTGCCAAACCACAGGAAATGGTTGAGGTTCAGGTACGAGAACCTACACTGGCAATACAAGGCTCTTCCTTTTGGTCTATCCACAGCACCCAGGACGTTCACGAAAATCTTGATTCCCCTCATCGCGAACCTGCGAAAGGAGGGGATCAAGATTCATCCTTACTTGGATGACATATTAATACGATCACCGACATACGACCAGGCACTGAGGGACACTGCCAGGGTGATATCCATAAGAGCCATGCATATACCGGGGATAAAGAACACCCAAGCCGACTGGCTGAGCCGCAAGACTCTGGATCCGGGAGAATGGGCGTTACATCCATCGACTTTCCAAGAAATAGTCAGGGAATTCGGGATGCCGGTGAAGGCGGTGATGGACCTATTCGCATAGGAGGTTTATGACCAGATTCCCTCATCCTCTGGCAGAGGACTTCGATGCTCTGAATCGGATGTGGCCGCAAGGGCTCCTATACGCTTTTCCACCGTTCCCTCTGATCCACAGGACAATAGCAAAAGCCAAGAGGGAGGGAGCAGAGCTGATTCTAGTGACCCCATATTGGCCACGACGTCCGTGGTTTGCAGGTCTTCTAGATCTATCAACGGAAACACCACTCAGCCTCCTCTCCAGACAGGACATTCTAACTCAGGGGCCTATCAGTCACAAGGACCCCGTAGGCTTAAAACTAACAGCCTGGAAATTGAGAGGGAAACCTTCAGAAAACTAGGTTACTCTCAACAGGTGCTACACACCATGCTTCAGTCTAGGCGACCGGCAACCAAGCGCATTTATCAAAGTACATGGGCTTGTTTTGCGGGGTGGTGCCAGGAAAAGGGTCTGAGATCAGACAAGACCACTGTTAGAGTAATTTTGGAGTTTCTGCAGACGGGCCTGGACAGGGGCTTAAAGCCCAATACACTGCAAAGACAGGTTGCCGCTATAGGTAGCGTAATAGGTACAGTGAGGGGGGAAAGAATCTCTAGACACCCTCACATTGTATGTTTTCTCAGAGCAGCTAGACTCATATCTCCTCTGGTGAGTCACCGTTTCCCCTCCTGGGACTTAAATCTACTCCTTAAAGCATTGACTAGCATCCCTTTTGAACCTCTCGAAGAGGTATCTTTGTTGTACCTATCTCTAAAGGTAGCCTTCCTGATAGGTATTACAACAGCGAGGAGAATTTCAGAGCTGGGGGCTCTATCAATTGAACCTCATCTTTGCATGTTTAGAGAATCGTCAGTTTCTCTCAGACTTGACCCTTCCTTCCTCCCCAAAGTAAATTCTTTATTTCACAGGGAACAGGAAATAATTCTTCCCTCTTTCTGCCCAAATCCTTCCCATAAAAAAGAAAAGATCTGGCATACCCTGGATGTTTCCAGGGCCCTCAAAATTTACTTGAAACGAACAGCACCGTTTCGACGCTCTACGGCCCTGTTTGTCTCTTACGGGGTACATAATAAGGCAATGAAGGCCTCGAAGTCAGTCATTGCTCGATGGCTGACTCGATGCATCAAGGAAGCATATAGGGCTAAAAGAAAAAGTTCCACCGGAAGGGATATTTGCCCATTCCTTAAGAGGGGCAGCAACCACACAAGCATTCAGGAATGCTGCTCCTTATGGAGAGATCTGTAGGGCGGCAACATGGGCCTCGTTACATTCTTTTACGAGGCACTATAAACTCCCCCTACATGAGTCAGCTGAAGCAGCATTTGGGAGAAGGGTCTTACAGGCTGTCCTGTAAGGAATATAGAGGTCAGGTTATGAAACTCTTCATTGATCCCTTCCCATGATAGTAAGAATGAATGTAAGTGGGAGGGATACCGTTTGGGGAAGTCCCTGTTGTTAAGGTTGGCCATCCAGGAGGACCCCCAGGGAGAAAGGAAAATTGGGCACTTACCTCCTGAATTTTCCTTCTACTGGGGGTCCTCCTGGACGGCCAAAACCCACCCGGAATGAAGAGTAATTCTGGGGGGAACAGATTAGAGGAATCTGGAGTTTAAGTTTGTATTGCCGGTTACTGTCAGGCGTTAAGAGGTGTACGAATAGCTTATTATTCTCATAAAGAATATTACAAATTATATTTTATTAGTCTCATATTATTCTCATAGATAATAACGTTGACAATGCATTTAGTTATTTGTCGTTAATAGCAAGTTCTTAGACAAGTTCAAAAGGCTGAAATACTCTGGAGTGAGGAAGATCCCTGAGCCTCCAAGGACAAAAATCATTGTGTCTGCCTCCTACTGGACGTTGACGGGATCCACCCTATTGTTAAGGTTGGCCGTCCAGGAGGACCCCCAGTAGAAGGAAAATTCAGGAGGTAAGTGCCCAATTTTCCCCTCTCATACGCTCTGCATACTCCTTCGACCCTCCCTGCCAAACAGCATGATTAGGAGGGCGGGGAGCGAGGGATCAGTACCTCAGTTCAGTTAACAAGTTGTGGAATAGGTTGGAAATAATGATTATAGGCATGTGTGTTATAGTTTGGCATTTTTCGTGGGGTGAGCGACGGGAGGGAATCCCGGTTCTCACAATTATTGCTTCTAGTGTTCATCGGATGGCGGAGGATAGATCTCTCGGCTTGGGAACGGACTGGCGAGAGCCGGGTAGCTCCAATTGACGCATGCGCAATGAAAAGAAAATTATCATCTGCCTCCTAGTGGTCAATGGTAGAACTACCCAGCAGGAGGAGTATGCAGAGCGTATGAGAGAAAGGAATTCACCGAAGGTAGGTTACCAATTCTCCTTTCTCTTCTATGGTATAATAGACATCAAACACGGTTTCTCTCTTACTGCATAGGTTTATTGAGAAATCATTTTTCTATTTACCCTATAGTAGAAGAATTATTGGGCGTGGGGGTGGGAATAAGCTGTCTGCAGATCTGTGCCCTGGAAACAGGAAGTGCTAATCTGGTGGTGTGTTTCAGGGATTCTTCCATTCAGGTGCAAACTTGAAATAGAGAGTGTTTCAATATTAAGTATTTATATAGCACCAGCACTATGCCTGGCTGTTGGGATTGACCCCTGTGGCTTGACCCGATAGCCAGCCCACAAGGGGTCAGGCACAGAGAGCCAGACACAAGGTGGAATGCCCCAAGTAAAGTAAGTTTATTTACCAGAGTTGGATCAGGTTGTGATCAAGCTCCAACACTGGGTATCTCAACAGCTTATGGGAAAAGAGTCTGGGGTATGGGTGACACCCCAGGTATGTTTGTAGGTTTTAGACAAATACCCTAAAACTGGCCAATAAGAGAGAACTCATTGGCATATCCTAAGATACGCATGTGAGGTTTTTTTCATAATTTTACAAAGTAAGTTTTCAAGTCCTCAAACAAACCTTGATGGAATTAGTCATGGGTACCATTTACACAGCAACAATGTATCCATATAGCTCTTCATGACTCCAGCTTGGCTGAGGGAAGAGGTCCTTATCATGGATATTCATCATCAGTTCCTGCTTTCTCTGCAGCTACGAGGCCATGAGGGGGCTTTTATTGTACTTGTTGCTAGCCCTCTGGGAATAGGTTTCATTTCCCAGGAAATGGTCCCTTTTGCTTAGGCTGACCATCTGTGAGTAAGTTTTGTTTCCCTGTAAAAGGCAGGCCCAAGCCTTTAGCTATAGTTTGGCTCACTCTAGTTGCCCAAACATGAAGGTCCATCCCTACACTGGCACTTCACAATTATTAATTATAGAGAGGTCCCTGCCCCAACGGGCTTACAATCAAGGAGACAAATCCCTTCACAAGGGACAGGAGACAAAGGGGTGAGGAACAGAGGGGGAGACAGTTACGTTGACAAAGTTGAGAAGCTGCAGGTGCACATGCTTAGCTTAGTTAAAGCAGAGAAGGGGACCCTGAGTAAATCAGGGAGCAGACTAAGGGAACGAGTAGCATGGGGAAACGTGACCGAAGAGGCAGGTTTTCATGAGTAATAGCAGTTTATGAGGCTGAGCACTTTGTTTTCCCACTGCCATTTTAAGGCTTTTGTTTGAATAAGATCTTTTCTCCCAACATGGTTTCCTTTCTGAGGAGCCTTCCATTGAAATCTTAAGCCCATGTTTGTGGGAGGAGTCTGTTGTCATGGTAATGGCAATGACTATTTTATCACAGATTCACTATTCTGAATGTATTTAAGGATCAAACTGAAGGAAAAGATGGGCTAGGAAGGATTCTCTCCCTCTGCTCTCACCACAAACACATGTGTCTTTTACAAAGACGGTAAGAGACATGATAGACCATATCCTCCATCACCTTACCGAATACAACTTTTCCCCTCAACACATCTCCATAGTGCTTTGCCCACTTCAGGTTTTAATGCTGTGTTAAAATATTTAAGTTAGCAGTTAAATTTCCTTTTAATGCCTTTGTTAGACCTGTTACCCCCAAATCTTTGCAATCGCAAAGAGCACGGTGGTTCTCGCTTAACGATAATGCGCAGAAGTTGCGCCAGCGCTGCTCTCTTTAGGAAGGTGCCAAACTAGTTTCAAATGATACTTAAGCATTTGCTATATTGAACTGTGAAAGCAGAAAATGCGTCTTTTGTAAGAAAGCGTGAAACAAATGAACTGGGACTTAATCACAGGATTCTAACCAAGGGACATGGATTTGGTTGGCCAGGGGTGTAGCTATCCCAAGGACTGGAGAGACATTTGTCCAAGGGCTTGGGGGTGGGGAGTTAACACAAATCCTGTTGTGGCACGGCCAGGCAAAGACTGAGCTGAGCAAAAACATAAGCGCCTGCAGCATGTGAGACCCACCCAGCACAGGATGGAGCAAGGACCGCCGGTGGCTCAAGGCAGGTGGTGCAGCCGTAGCCTCCAGGGCTGCAGTAAACTGGGGAAGGAAGAAGGGGAAAGGGTGTGACCGGGCCGGGAGGGGGCAGTTTTTCTTGCACCTGGGCCCATTCCAATCTGTGGGTGGCATATTTATTAGATAAGCTATCTGTAAGCATGTAGGATAGTTAAGAAGATGAGGAGCCCTAAATATTATAGAAACTTGTGTCCCAGCCTGAGTACAACAGGACCCGTACCAGTTCCACCAGGCTTGGGTTGGATCAGGTGCTCTATCAGCCCAAACTGGGTTCTTCAGCTGGGGTGGCCCTACAGCCATCTGGTGTCACGTTGGAAAGCTATGGAAGAGTGCTTAAGCCTTGCCCCTTTTGCCATGGCCATGCCCTTCATCGGGCCTCTGGATGTTGCAGCCCTTTGCTAGGGGCCAGAACCTGCCCCCATGCCTCAGAAGAGCCTGGCTGCATTGCGCTCTGGCCTGAGCAGGGGCTCTATAATCTCATACAGACATAAGGCAAGATTTAAGGGCTCAAATTGTAATTCCTGTTCCAGGAAACACTTAATGATCATCGTTGACTACAATAGGATGTAAACACGTGGTTGAAATTCTCTAAATTGGGGGCTCTGCGGAGAGAGGGAATGGCTTACCTGCGTTGGCTTGTATTTATGACTCTTCTTACTGTAGTGTTTGAGCATGTCCATATGCTTTTAGTGCAGGGTGGCCAAGAGATAGATCATGATCTACTGGTAGATCACAAGTTAGTCTCCAGTAGATCCCAGTGTGGGGATAGGGACCAACCCCTTGGAGATTGCCTCTGAGGAGGATGCTGGTACCAGTGCTCCAGGGAAGCTGGGTAGGAGAGTTCCTCTCAGGGCAACGTGGAAGACTCATTCTAAAGGGGGATGCTTCTCTCTACTCCTGAGACTGGTTGCTGAGGTGCTGTAGAGCTGGGAGCAAATGGAGTCCTGGCCTGGAGCGTTGGAGCTCGTGGGAGGAGGCCTAGGTTGACACCTGGATCAAGTAGATCATGTGTACTGCACGTCTGGCCACCCCTTAGTGGATTTAGCTTTAAGGTAGGAAAATACTCCTTTACCTATTTTACAGATAAGGAAAACTGGGTATAATGGGTGCAGGCTTGATATTAAGGTGAGGAGGCATGACTCTTTCAGACAGCACAGTAGAATAGGAACATGCAGCATTTCTTCACTCTTTGGATTCTACTCTGCACCACCAGAAAGGGAGAAAGTGGACTTCAAATGGAGGAGGGATGAGAAAAAAGTCTGCAGCAAGATCTTGCACAGGGATGTCAGATGCTTCATCAAAACTGTTGTCCATTTTTTCAAGTCTATGAGGACACTAGTGATTCGGTCTCCTTTTTACTTTGTGACGGGGAAATTTCATGAGAGCCAGTGTCGTGTAGTGAATAAGGTGTTGGACCTGGACCTTGGCAAGTATTAACACTAAATAAATGACGATGAGAAAAGTGAATCAGAACTAAATGAACCCTAGTCACTAGGATTGTGTGTTAGTTCCTAATTGCTAGCCCAGCCTTCTCTGCTGTAGCCGAATTAGGAGGATGGAGGAATTGGGTTGGGAGGGCAGTTTTAGCATGTTGATTGTGTTTGTGTGTTCATTGTAAAAACCCATCCTGGCTAGATGGAGTGATGAACCGCTCTGGAATCTAGCAAATGGAATAGTGTGGCCTCTGGAGGCAGTGGAAGACATTTTTATCTGCCAAGCATTCAGCAAACAGGGATAGGGGTTTTAGAGGTTCGAGAGATGAGTTTTAAACTTGATTTCTTTTGTCTTTTTTTCCCTTAATTTTGTGTGTTGTAACCTGGCCTGAGCCATCGGGATAGGGCAGGATGATGAATTTAAAGAGGAGAGGTTTTGCGGAATGTTTTGTGTAAAATATTTCACATTTTTGTAAAATATTTGAACATGGGAAGATCAACTTAATGAAAAGCTGGGTGTCTGAATTTTGGTTTTTGTACTGTAGGTGCTGCCAAATGTCGACATCAACAGTATTACAAGTGACAGCACGAGTTTGAGCCTGGTTTCTCCAGCTCCTCCCCCTCCTCCCAAGGCTTGGATACAGGTATGTCTCAATTTGAATGAATTGCTGCTAGTTTCTGAAGAAGTACATACAAGTGTATTGGAGTTAAATTTTTAAGAAATTATGTCCTCTTGTGTAGTTAGAGAAAGCTGGCCCTCTAATAAACAGAACTGGACAGTTATCCTGCAAAATTATGTATGAAAGGGGTGTTTTGTCACTTTCAAAAAGCATTCAGGAAGGGCCAGCACATGGCTCTGCTGCCCCAGGAGCCACTTAGGAAGAGAACTGTGGGTTTTAGTCCTAGATTCCTTTTCTGGTTCCCCCCACACCTCTTGCTCCTTTATGGGAAAATAATCTGGAGTAACCCCATAGCAAGTACTTCCCATGCTGTTTTATTTGCATTTCCGGTGCAATGCGAAGTCCATGTCCAGAATAAAGAGTAACGGGGCCGATCCTAAGCCCTGTGCACTGAACATACAATGTGCGCGCAGCACGTGCACAACACATGCGCATCCCAGATATGGGGACAGCGATGTGCGCGCACATACACAGGTTTAGGATTGGCCCCATAGTCTTGTAGAGCAGTCTTTCCTTTGCCTTTTATGCCCTTACTGGTCACAGTGCGTCCTGGGCTTGTTTCTTGGAGCAACTAGAAGTAATGAAAAGGACTGAATTCCATCCCAAATGCTGTATTTAAAGAATGTTAAGGTTGCAAGATGGAGCGTATGATTGCTTGACCACTTGCTATTTCTTCTGCAGAACTCCTGCCTCACTGGCTACGCAAGGCTGGACAGTGTGTGCTGAATAAGCCAGCTATTAAAATGTTTTCTCCTCAGCTGCTCAATTGTGCCTTTTCATTATGCACCGGCCCGCCTTCTTGCTGAATGAGCTAGGAGTTGGCCTCATTCACTGCAAGTCCGCTTCATTCACCGTCCAGCCAGTACGCTGAATGAAGCAGGGTTCTGCAGGGGAAAAAGAGCTTTAAATTATGTAACTGGCCATCTTGCAGGGTGTCAGAGTGGTGGAATTGGTCCATATTAGACAAGGATCATGACATGATTTTAATTTACCTCAGGTTTTCAATTTTCCCCATCTGCAAAAAATGGGAGTGCATGTGTGTCCGTCTCCCTGTGTTCCCCTCACCAGTGTCTATCTTAGATTGACATGGCCTTGTCTCCAAAATCTGTGACTGTCAAGCACTGCGTATGCCTAGTAATGCTATAGTAGTAGTAGTAGTAGTAGTAGGTTATCGTGAGAAAGAGACTTGTCAAACAAGAGGTTATATTGGAGCAAACGGAAGATTTTTATTTAACTTTTAGCACCACACTTTAAGGGAAGGGGGGAGATCAGGAGGAACATGGGGTGAGATAGCTGAATAAAATAGAGTTTAAACTACTAACTACTGGATACTTAACTAGGTTTCAAGCAGCTGGCTTGCTATTGCCAGGTTCAGGCAGGCAAGTCCTCTCCTCGGGCTTTAGTTGGCCTATAAGTCCCTAAGGGGGAGCCCATGTTTTCACACATGGTGGGCTACCTCTGCCGCCACGGACTTCTCCGGGTGGTGGAGGCAGCCCTCGCCCCGGTTGGGATTGCTGGGCTGCCAAAGAAGCGTGACGGCGGGCCGGGGGTGTGTCCGCAGATCCCCACGCTGTGTGGGATCTTCGGGGACTGACCTGGTGGCCAGTGACGGCCACCATGATGCCCATCCCCCACTGCCACTCCAGGCCGGGCTGAGTGAAGCGGGCTATCAGGCGTGACAGCCTGCTTTTCTCCGGGTCCAGCGGCTGGCTCGTGGAACATGGGGTGAGATAACTAGGTTTCAAACAGCTGGCTTACTATTGCCAATTTCTGGAGCTTAGCCTGGGCAGTGGCTTGAGGATTTCCCTTCCTCACAGCCCAGGCTAAACTCCACCATAGTCGGGAGCCAGACTGTGGTGAAAGCAGGCGGCAGTTTGTAAATGTGACGTTTAGAGCCGATTAATCCGTGCCAAAGTGGATTAATCCATGCCCAACATGACCTCTGAAAACACCCTGTAACAAACCCTTCTTCCAGGACATGTTTCTCTGCCTGGATGTTGGATGGGCACAATGGAGAGGGCGTTATCAGTGGCTGCTCCAAAGCTGTGGAACTCCCTCCCGGTGGAGCTTCGTTTATCCCCAGATCTTACCTCTTTTCAAAAACCATGTAAAACGTGGCTGTTGCACTGGGCATTGGGCGAGGGAAGAGGGAGTGGGTGGGTGTGGGTAGGGTGATGAAGGGGGGGATTTATTGCTGGGATATCTATTTATTGTTTTATGATGTTTATTGGTTTTAGTAATATATTATTATAGTTGTATGTTTTATTGTAGTTTATATATTTTATAAAAATGGTAAGTTGTCTCGCGCCGCCATCAGGCGGGAGGGGACAGGATATAAGCTGCAGAAATAAATAATAAATATAAATATTAGAACCAACCATCACTCTCAACTGCCATTTGCTAACTGCCAGTCGGCAGCAGCCATCGCCCTCCCTTTCTCCTTGTGAACTCCACAGTGACAGGGAAAAGCTGCTGCATTCAGACCCTAGACCATTAGCAAAATAACACCCAAACTGCTTTCCGTTGCCGTACAAAATGTATGCACTTCCGTTGAAATACAAGAAAGAACTATATACAGAACTCCATCACACAGCGTTTATCAGTAAGCCTGAGCATTTTATTTTAGGCATTTCCATATTTCTTTTCAA
Organism: Sphenodon punctatus; assembly: GCA_003113815.1. Lineage (NCBI taxonomy): Eukaryota > Metazoa > Chordata > Lepidosauria > Sphenodontia > Sphenodontidae > Sphenodon > Sphenodon punctatus. Next base: position 1,714,074 of record QEPC01005386.1, on the reverse strand, counting down.
TGCTTCACTTTTCAGGCTTCTGTCCTTCTCAGTGGAAACTGATTAGGGTAAGGCTTTTCGGTTAAGTCCTACATCCAAGACAAATGCTAGTATTAATTCACCAGAATTATTTAGTGGATATTTTTCACTTCCTAGTCTGTGAGGAAAAATTCTGTTCACTGTCGAAATAAAAAAGTGTTCTTTTTATTATATCAGCAACGTGCCTAGTGCTGAACAGTTGTGATTACAGATAGGTCCTTGCCCTGAGGCGCTTGCAATATAATGTTTTTGTTTGCAAAGTAATTAATATGTAACAGAACTGTTGCCATAATTGATTATATTCTCAATATAAAGGTTTTCTACAGTGCACCTCAAAGGATACATAATATATTCAACCAGCCTTCTTTTTTTTATATATATATAAGACTCCAGAAAATACTCAGCATGAGGAAGAGAATATAAAGTTTCCAGGCACTAATTTCATTGATGTTACTGATGTCATGCAGGTAATTATTCCAAGAGCTTCCTTCTTATGTATATATTTAAAAAAATAAATATCTAATCACACTAAACTTGACTTTAATTGCAGATTTTAAAATATTGTTCCTACTTGTTGAGTAATCTTATTATCAGTAGGCTGGTATCATAAATGTCTAACATATTAAAGAATAAAGAACTCTGGTGAAACAAGATGAGCAAACTTGTTTTAAAAATGAAGGTTTTGATTTTTCCTGCTACCGTGTCCCTTAAAGTTAAAGGCCAGTCATCTAAGAGCAATGTTATGACCATCAAAGAAAGCAAAATATATAGACAATTTTTACATTGATGCCCTCCCCACCCACCCCGCTCAGTGTTCGGGGGGCAGGGGCGTTTGTGTAAATGGCCGGCAGTGGGTGGAGGGACGCGTGTCCGCTCAGTGTTCGCCCGTGTGAACAAAAAGCAGCATGGGTAGAGGTGCGTGCAGACTCCTGCGCAACACCCACCTCCACCCACGGAACCCTCCGGAAAACCGGAGGTGGCCTCGTGGCTGTGCGCCCATGTAAAGGGACAAACACCCACCACGCCGAAACACCCATCCACCCCCGGCTGTGTAAAAACGGCTATCGTTGGTATTCACTAAGGGTATTTTTAGAGAAACGCCTCCCCACCCATTACTCCCCCATCTACATGTTGCAGGGCTGCATAGGGCACTAATGCAACATGCATAACGGGTGGGGAGGAGCTTGTCTAAAAATGTCCGTTCAGACAGCTGATAAAATTTATCTTTATTTCTGTATCAAAAAAATGATTTTGTGTGTTTGTGTTGTATTGAAGAGCACACTCGTGAGGGGTTAGTATATAAGTGATAATGTCTAATATTTGAATAAATAAAGTGTACATTATTTGGGGTTGTATCCCTTAAAGCTGGATGCTTGTGTAGTCTTGGTACTAAGGCCCTTTTTGAATGGGCGTGGGAGAATGGACGGGCGGTGCATGGGGATGCGTTCCCATGGACCCCCACCCATCTCCACGCATGGAGCATCCGCCATTGATACATGTTGCTCTGTGCGTGGGGGATGGGTGGAGTGCAGGAGCATGCATGCACCCCCACCCGCCGACCGCGGAGTTCAAATGGATGCCTCCCCATCGCCCTCGCACCCGCTGCCGCAATTGCACAGACACCCCACACGCGAGGGGCTGTCCGTGTGAAAAGGCCCTAAGTAGTAGTTGTAAATTAATGTATCGTTTGACAGTTTTTCATGCTGTTACTGAAGGTAGTAACAGTAATTTTTGCCTCACTGACAAAGAACTCTAGCCCAGGTCCAAGGTGCCTCAGGTGCACGCGCAGACCCAAACTTGAATTATGTGCCCGCAGGGGAACCCAGGGAAAGTCTCCCGACTTCGCGGCAGTCAGGAGAGGGAGAAGTGGGGCTGCCATGGTGGCGGCGTGGTCAGCAGGCAGGGGATTGGGGCTTCTGTTTGTAACCAGTAGTTTAATTCTTATAGAATTACTGGCAATGCCAATTAAATTTTATAACATAGCTAAAAAGTGGCAGCTCTGTCAAGAGGAAATTGACACTATATGGGGAGAAAGTTACCTGAGTTCAGTGTTTTATTAATAATAATAATTAATAAAACAGTTAAATCTACTTGTACTGCTTTGGTCTGTTTGCAAATTCTTATACTGCAAGGGTGAACAGGAAAACAAGTCATGAAACAGCAATAAAAGGAGCCCAGCAGCATCTTAAGTTGGCTTTTTTTTAAATGCTAACAGGAGTTTTTCACCACATTTTCATTTCTCAGCAGGATTACTTTTATCTTGTATTGTTGGCAGTGGGCTGCATTTTAACCACAAAACCTTCAAAAATGTTCCAAGCCCAACATATGTTTGGCCCAGGATAGATTCTACATGATGTGCTAGAAAAAAGAAACCCTAACATGGGAGCTTAAAATCTGTTCTCTAAAGTGGCAAAAGTATTTAAGACATGAAAAGCAACCCCTGTTTATATTAACAGCTTTGCTGAAAATGCACTTTGAGAACTACCCATCAAATTCTAGGCAGGACGCTTGGTTTTTCTCATTGGCTAGCCATGAAAAATGCACTCTTTCAGGAGTCAAAAGGATTTGCCTTAGTTGCATCTTGATTTTTTCCTCTTCCATGTGGATTGGAGTCCTTTATTCTCTTCCTAGTATTTCTGTCTTGTTTCTAGTGGTAGATGGATTATTTTTTCCCCTGAAGATAGAGACTTCAGATCTTAAAATGCTAATTTTAATGAGTAACCTTGTCATTGACTATTGTTGCATTCTACAAACCTTTGGACTCTTGAGTCCTCCACCATCTTCCAAAGTAAATGAAACTACATGATAGGAACTGTATGCAGGCCTGACTGTTGTAAAGGCCTGTCCGTATGAATTTACACGTCTTCTGCCTCTACCTTTCCCCCCTAGTGCATCTTTAATTTTGGGAAATGGTGGATCTCCATAAGATCTCCTCCCCCCCCCCAAATGCTTTAATGATCAGTAAAATAGTTAGCATAGATATTAAAAGTATCATCATTTGCATTGTGGGTAGCCCCATAGAAATGAAGGGGCCTAGTACACTCCAGAGCGGTTGCCAGGCTTTCTGCAAATGTCATCACTCAGTGGAGTAACAATTCCTCAAAAGAAAGGGGCGGGGGTCAGGTCACCTGATCCCCCAACTTGAGCCCAGAAAGTCACCCCCACACAAATGCATCAACCAAAATTCCTAAAATTCCCAGCATATCTGAGCATTTTCTTGAGGCAATGTAAGCCCTACTTTATTTGACCAGGCATTTAGCAGGCAGGGATAGGATTTGGGGGGTGGAAATGGTTTTAATGAGGATTTTATATAGTTTCATATTTTTACTGGGATATAATTGGTAAAAATGTAGACAACGTGAAAGAAAAAATGTGCCCCATGCACGTATAATGCCCCCTCATTTAAGCCATACTTGAACCTTGGATCTTCAGAACCCCAGCTGCGAGCTGGAGGATAGGACCATTAACCACTACAATGGGCAGGGGATATAACCTTTATGCTTAGAATGTCAATAAATCTCTGAGGGATACATCACTCCTAACCCTGCCTTGTGACTTTTGGGACACTTCCTCTGAAGCACCTGGTGCCGATTACTGTCTGAGATACGATCCTTGTTTAGATGGGTCATTATTTTAACCCAGTATGGCAGGTTTTCACTTCTGCCATTAATTTGCACAAACAAATGCTAGCCTAACTCTAATTCAGCCACTAGAGAAAGAGTTGACATGCACTTCCTCAGCATGTTACAGATATTTGCTAGGAGGCTGAGTAGCCTGTCTTGGGCTGCTTTGTAAGAGTCCTAGGTTTTATTCTTCAGTTTCTGTAGCCTGTTTTTTAGAAGGAAGTATCGCCTCCTATTCTGTTACCTTGTCAAATAGGACTTCCTGGTCAAAAGCAGGAAGGTAAGCAGCATGGAAACAAGAGCCAACGTCAGCAGAGACGAGATGTGAACTCGTGACCTCTTCTTTCCCAGGGCAGGGAATGTTTCTCAAGGCTTCAAGGGGGATGTGCTGGCTTGGATCCATCTCTCTCCTATTCTTGAGAGAGATCTGTTCCAAAGAATTTGGGCTGAGACGTATCCCTATGTCTACTCTTACTGTAATTTATACCTGTGGGTAAACATCACTGTTTTGGTTACTCTCGAGTAACAAATAGGAAATTTCGCCCCTAACCTCAGCATTTGACATAAATAACTTTTTCATGTAAACAAAAGGTGAAACTTTGAATAACTGAGAGGCCTGTCCAGTCCTCTTCCCCCAGGTAACCCTTGCATACAGGGTTTTCTATGACCTTTCTTGTCTCTCTATGGCAGTGTACTCCATACTTTGGAAAACAGATGAGTAATGGGCATAATTAGTACTTACTGGAGTGAATGAAAAAACAGAAGGGGAAGGGCTTGCTGCTGCAATATCCCCTCCTAACAGTAGCATACGCCACACTTTTACCCCTAAGCATTACATAGAGTCGTAGAGTTGGATCATCTAGTCCAACCCCCTGCTTGGGTGCAGAATGACTACAACGTCCCCGAGAGATGGGAATGCATTTTGCTTCTGCAATACTCCTGCGATGGAGAGCCTTCAGCCTCTTCAGGAAACTTGCTTCACTGCTGCACGGCTCTTACTCTTAAGAAGTTTCCCCTGATATTTAACTAAAATCGACCCTCCTGTAACTTGAACCCATTATTTCTAGTCCTGCCCTCTGTAGCAATAGAGAACCGCTCCTTGCCATCTTTGCGACAGCCCTTTAGATAGTTGAAGACTGCTGTCATGTCTCCCTTTGATCTTCTCTTTGCTAAGCGGCACATGCCCAGTTCCTTCATCTTTTCCTTATGAGACTTACTTTCCAGACCCTTTATCATCTCTGTTGCCTTCTTCTGAACTCGTTCTAATTTGTCAGTGCCCTTATTTACATTTATTTATTTAATTAATTCAAACTTTTACACTACCCTTCCGAAATAGGGTTAGGGTGGCTTACAAAATATAAAAAATGTAAACCAGCATAAAAATCCCCTGCCCCCGACTTTTCCCCTAACCCCTCCACCCAGGCCTATCCCTGCCTGCCAAATACCTGGTTAAACAAAAAGGTTTTGCATCTCTTCCGGAAGACGAGCAGATTCAGGCTTAGGCGGATCTCCAACGGAAAGGAATTCCATAAATTGTGGGGAGGCCACTGAGAATGCCCCTCTGTTTGCCTTTTTGTGAAAACTTCACGGGCAGATAGTACCCACCAGAGGGTGCTCCCTGCCAACCTCAGAGGTCGCGATGGAACGTAAGGGAAGAGGCGGTCTTTCGGATACTTGGGGACCGAGGTCAGAACCAGCATTCTGAATCGTACCTGGAAAGGTATTGGCAGCCAGTGCAGGCTCTGGAGCACCAGTGTAATGTGCTCCCAACGACCCGCCCCTGACAGAAGGCAGGCCGCCGCGTTGTGCATCCGCTGCAGCTTCCAAACAGTCATTGAGGGCAGCCCCACGCAGAGTGCGTTGTTGTAGTCTAGCCTTGAGGTTACAAAGGCATGGATGACGACGGCAGGAGAGTCAGCATCAAGAGATGGTTTCATGAGCAGGGGTCAGACAGCTGCAATTTTGAGGCCTTCAGGCACCCTGCACTCCCAAAGGGAGGCATTGACAACTCGAGCCAGCAACGGTCCCAGTGTCTCCCAGCTAGCTTTCAGTAGCTAGAAGGGGCATGGATCTAGTTTGTTTGTTTTATTTATTTTATTTTTATTTTCACAATTTATAACCCGCCCCCTCCAGCCCAATGGCAGCTCAGGCATCAAACAATAAATAATACAAACAAAAATATAAAATACAATATAATATAAAATATCAGTTCTAAAAACCTTAAAAAACAAATGAGGACCGAATAAATAAATCCATCCCCCTCACCGAACGCCTGGCGAAACAGCCAGGTTTTACATTGTCTACGGAAGGAGGAGCGATCCGGAGAGAGGTAAATCTCTACCGAGAGAGAGAGTTCACAATTGGTTACCTGCATAATTCCAAACACAGCCTCTGCATCAGTGGGCAAGACTTAATTGAAGCTGATGCAAGTGAACCGGACAAAACAGAGCCTTCCCAACCCCGAACTCTGACTCTGCCCCCAAACTGGCAGTTCCCAAGTCATGCCAAATATGAGCGACTTTATCTGCAACGTAGGCGGCAAACCCGTCCCAGCGGGCAGCTAATTACTCTAGCTCCAGGGGGAGACAGCTAGGATTTAATGAGCTATTCACCACCCAGAAGAGCTCTGGTGGCTGGCACCTTGCGAACGCTATGGCAGCAGTAAAGAAAGCTTTCTTTGCCACTGCCACAGCCATGGCGTAGTTCTTCAGAAATGATCTATGCTGCAGTCAGTCGGCTTTGGCACGAGTTGAGCACCGCCTGTGCTCTAGCTGCCTATCCTCTTGTTTTAGCGACCTCAGGCCCTCCATATACAAGGGAGAGGGAGACTTGCGCTGCCTCAGTGGAGGAAGCCGATGCCTAGGTGCCACTGTGTTGATGGCCTGGGTCAGCATAGTAGGCCACACATCAGCCAGATCATCGACGGCTAAGGTCGGCGGATAAATCACTCAGAGAGTTCTGGAATTCTATTGGATCCATTAGTCTTTGGGGGCGGACCGTCCTAGCTGGTCCACCACCCTGACCGAGGCAAAAGAGGACAGGAATCAAGGTCTTCAGAAAGTTGTAGTCTGACCATGACAATGGTGTCATAACGACACCCCCAATAATCCGAACTCCCATTTCTAAGCCAGTACGGAACATGAGATCCAGTATGTCCAGTCTCACGTTTCAAGCCAGATATTTGGGATAAACTCATGGTTGTCATGGCAGTCATGAAATTCTGCTCTGCCCCTGAAAAGCCAGCCTCGGCATGACTGACGAAATCACCCAAGATTATAAGTCTGGGGGATCTCTACACCAATTAGAGCAGTCAGGGAGTCTGCTGTGCAACACAGTGGTCAGTACACCAGCAGAATCTCCACTCTATCCTGGCCCTCAAAGATGAGGTGGGAACACTCAAAGATGAGGTGGGCAAGTCAGACATTGAATACCTTTGATAGACCAGATTGACTTTACAGATCACCACCATTTGCCCCCTGATCCCCAATCCTAGGTTGATGCTGAATTGAGGTACCTGGCTGGAACCATCTGGGCCAACAGAGGCCCAGAAGCCTTCTCCAGTCAGGTCTCTGTAATATATACTAGGTCAGCAGCCTCATCCTGAACAAGATCATGGATGGTGGTAGTTTTAGCCACTGACCTTACATTAGGCAGCATCATTGACAGATCAGAGGCTCCACTGACCTCAGCCCCCAAATATCCCAAGACAGGGAGAGGAGGACGGGGAAACAGAAACCAAGTGTCTGCCCCTTTTACTCAACATGACTTTGCCTCCCCACCCATCATAACTCCCCCATGCCTAGCATGACCCCAGTTGGTTCAGCAGCTGCCCCAATGTCTCCTCCCCAAGGAGATCCCCCCCTTCCCCCCTCCAAATGAGGCTGGACACCCCCCACCCCCCTGTGCCCAACATCCAGGGAGGATAGTTGGCCAGGAAGGCAGGCAGGGAACCCCCTTCTACCTCTGTATGCCCCTAAGTCCCCAGGGGGCCAAGACACCCCCTACTCTGGCCCCATGCCTATACAGGGGGCCATGACACAGCCCTCCTCACCACCCCTATCTCCCTCCACCCCTGCCTATACCCCTCTCGCTTGTGCCACCCCCCCCCCCCCA
>QEPC01005386.1:1689433-1706311 GCA_003113815.1 Sphenodon punctatus | reverse complement strand
CCCCCCCCCCCAATTCCCCATGCCTATACTCCCCCTCTCACCAGGAAGTCATGGCACAATCCCCCTCCCCCCCCCAATCCCTGCCTGTATTTCCCCTCGCACTGAGTGGTCATGGCACCACCCCATCCTCAACCCCCATGCCTATACTCCCCCTCTCACTGGGAAGAGCTATGGTTCTGCCCTCCACCTCACTCTCTCCCACCAAAATTCTTTCAATCCATTTCCCGTTAAAAACCGTTAAATGAAAAATAAAGTAGACCAAGCAAGACCGCAGATCTTTGGCTGCCGAATGGCTGCCAAATAGTGGATAGCCTTCGGCAGCTGGTCCTTTATAAACCCTGAGGGAGGTGTGATACTGGTAGCCCCAGGTGGTAAAAGGTCCTGCCCCTTCCAGCAACCGCCTTCCTCTTAAAATGAGCTGCCCAAGATTGGACACACTACCCCAGGTGAGGTCTGACCAATGCTGAATAGAGCGGACTTATTACTTCTGCTGACTTGGGAACAATGCTTCTGTTAATGCAGCCTAAAATTGCATTGGCTTTTTTTGCAGCTACATCCCACTTGCTCACGTTCAGCTTGTGACCAACCACAATCCCTAGATGCAGTCTCGTCAAGGATATTTATGAGTTACACAAGCTGTTCCTCAGTACAGGGCTTGGAGGAAAGTCTGAAGTAGCCAACACGTAGGCTCTCTGTGGGTTTAATGAGTGCAAAAAAGACCCATAACTAAGTTGTTGGACAACCTTGATAACAGACTTTGATAAGCTACTATTTATATCTTTTTCAATAAGGTAACTTCAACTTGTCATTTTTATCTTGTTTTTTAGAAAATAAAATGCATTCAGACAGCATTTGAATGAGCTGAAAGTCCCACAACTTGATACTTTTGGAAAGTTGAAATATGAATATTCCAGCTAGATCTAAGAGAGTTAGATCTGTGTAATTAAAGACAGATCATGATTTTTGTTATTAATCCCAACACCAATTATTTTCCTTTCCCAAATGAATATGGTGTGTATATATCTGTTTCACGTTGTGTTAGTGATACGTAAACTATTGTACACACCCACCGTTTTTGGAAATAATGGAAGAGCTGCCAAAATTTTAGCCAGATTTTATTGATTATGTAAAAGATTTATTATGTGTGTGCGGCTGATATAATCCAGATGTTTGCATTTTGAATACTTTGAGGAAAGATTTATTAAATATCAAACATCAAAGACAACTTATGGGAGTAATGCGGTCGGTAAAAAGGATAGGTACAATACTACATTTGGACAGAAGCCTACGTACTTGAGCCTTCAGAATGAATTATAGTTTGGAGGGCCTATATCCCAGTGGAACAAATTGGTTATCCATTTACAGGTCATCCACAGAATATATGGAACCCATGTAGGAACTTTAAACTTAATATGTTACATGCAGATATTATAGTTCCTACGGTATCGTTGTCTTGTAAGATTTAGATCACTGAAATGTGAATACTGGGTTTCTATATATTTGTGTTTTATGAGGTATGCTATATGTATTAATTAAGAAAATATTTTCTTAAACTATTCACGGTGTCTTTAAGGGGAAAAAAATGTCACCGAAGGCCAATGATCCACAAACCACTTACTCCAGAGTATTTATTTTATTATTTTTGCATTTATATGCCACCCCCTCCTGCACAAACCTCTCCGGGTGGCTAACAACATTTTAAAACACATAAAATTTTAAAATTCAACATTTACAGGTAACCCCATATTAAAACAACCCAACAATAAAAAAAACCACCGTAACCCAACCCACCCATCCCATCTCCCTCGGCAAAGGCCTGGTGGAACAGCAAGGTCTTACACTGTCTACGGAAAGAAGGGAGGTCTATAGCCAGGTAGACCTCCCAACAGGAGGGAGTTCCACAGCCGTGGGGCGGCCACCAAGAATGCCCTCCTCATGGTTGACATCAAGGAAACCCAGAGGACCTCAAGGAGGGCGCCCCCGGCTGACTGCAGAGGTCCGGAGGGTGAGGCAGTCCTGCAGTTAGGTGGGGCCCAGGCCATTTAGGGCTTTAAAGGTCAAAATCAACACCTTGAATTGGGCCCGGAAGACTATTGGCAGAGAGCAGAGCACTGGAGAAATGTGTTCGCGATGACTCGGCCCCTTAAGGAGATGAGCCGCCACATTCTGCACCAGCTGCAGTCTCCAGACTGTCACCAGGGGTAGCCCCGTGTAGAGCGCATTACAGTAGTCTAAACTTGAAGTAATAAAAGCATGGATGATTGTGGCATAGTCCGAATACCAGATGTAATTGGCAAAATGCACCCTTCGCCACAGCCACCACCTGGACATCCAGGCAGAGCTGCGGGTCCAGGAGCACTCCCAGATTACGGACCTGAGACACAAGGGGAGGACGGACCCCATCAATGATGGGGGCCATTACTCCCCCAGCTTTCCCCACAACTATCACCTCCCTGTAGTCGGGATTTAACCTCCAGCGACTCACCCGCATCCAGTGCCCCACAGCTGACACAAACCGGGTAAGCACCGAGACTACCGGACCTAGGTCTGATGGAAAAAGAGAGAGATAATTGGGTGTCAGCATATTGATGACACCTTATACCAAACTTGCTGATGACTTCCCCCAAGGGCTGCATATACACATTGAACAGGAGAGGGGGTAAGATAGAACCTTGTGGAACTCCACATGTGAGGCCTCAGGGAAGAAGATGAATAATCACCCAGCACCACACGCTGAGTTCTCCTGGCCAGGAAGGAGCAGCACCATTCAAGAACAGTCCCGCCCACCCCGGCCCGGTCCTGCAACCGAGTCACCAACAACTCAAGATCAGCGGTATCAAATGCAGCCGAGAGATCTAATAGAATCAACAGGGTCAAACGACCCTGGTCCAACACTCGGGAGAGGTCATCAGCCAAGGCCACAAGTGCAGTCTCCATGCCGTAGCCTGAACGAAAGCCAGACTGCGAGGAGTTCAGGAAACTGATTAGCTTCAGATGCTCCTGAAGCTGTCGAGGCACCACCTGTTCAATAACTTTCCCTAAAAAGGGGAGGTTAGAGACCGGCCGATAACTGGCCAGGGAGTCAACGCCCAATGATGGCTTTTTGATCAGGGGCCCCATTGAAGTCCCCCATTGGCCAAGAAGTATAAAAATATCTTTACTCTAGTATCCAAGTTGGAACTTTAATCGCTTGTTAAAAGTTGAAGTACATGAAAACCGAAGGGGCAGAGAGAGGTGCAGCCACATGGGTTGCAGAGGGCCCGAGCCCTGCGTGGTCCCATGGCAGGCGAGCGCTGGTGCCACACTCGGGGCAGGCGAGGTGAGCTGGGCAGACCGTCTTCCCCCTCCCCCGCAGGGCAGCTGGCCAATGTCAGAGCTCGCTACATGACACGTCCTTGGACTTTTTCCGAGGACGCATCATGTAGCCGCCAGTTGTTTGCCCCACCCCCAAACAACCCCCAGATGAGGATTTCCACATCTAATTTATACATTTTTAAAAAAAATTAAAAAAATAATCTCAAACAGGATCAAGCCCCATTCACTCCTCTAAAGCCTGAAGGATTCACTCCTCTAAAGCCTGACTCCCTGAAGGATTCTGTAGAGTCATTCCCGTAAGTCCCTCCTCATGACCCACCTCTTCCGCTCTGCCCTCCCCGACTTCTTGCTCTCCTCACCTAACTCCTGCTGATTCCCTCCATCCAGTACAGTCTGTCACCTATGGTCTGTGTACTCCTATCCTCACCACATGGACCAACCAGCCGTCATTCTCAATGTAACCAAGCCAAGCGCGTGCACCTGGGAACTCGCATCCTCGTGACTGTTACACTCCTTGTCTCTCCCTCTGTTCCCCTTCCTTCGCCTCCCTCCCCCATCTCTTAGATTGTAAGCCCTAGGGCAGAGACCATGTCTATTCAATTACTTTGTAAAGCGCGAGGTACATTGCTGGCGCTATATAAATGCTTGTTAATAATAATAATTAATAATAATTATAAGTTTAACAGAACTGGCGTAAACTGGGGTTAAAGAGTTTGATCCCTCCCATTGCATGTATTAGGCATTCTGTCACAGCGGCGATTGTGATGGAGCGCTCTGTGGCGGCCAGTACAGCAAGAGTGATAAATGTAGGGATTAAAAGCAGGCGGCCAGAAAATGGGTCTTTCACTGTCACCTCTTCTGACTTTCCAGTAAATGAGTGTAGTGAAATAGTTCATATTCACATTTAAATCTTCATTAGACTTCAGAGCTCTTCGAGTTGGCCTTCATGCTCCCTTCCACTTGGTGAGGTGCGGGCCATGAAAAAGATCTTCAATCTGTGCCTTAGCACCAAATTGCCATGGTTTGTATTTCAGGAGGTTTAAACTTAGAATATCATGTATCTTGGGCACTGGAGCAGCTTCCACCTTTACCTTCCTGCCTCATGCATTATGGACTGGAAGTAACTTGATCATCCAAATCCTGTTTTATATCGCAACTCGCATACCGTTCTCCACAGATGTGTGACTAGTTAAAAATAAAACGTGTGCTTCTGGCTTAACTACAGAAGGGGTGTGAGAGGGGAAACCATTATGGCAAAAAGTGTCTCCACTTCCTACAAAAAAATGTTGAGGATTTGAATGGCAATGGTGTATCTTGCGAGTATAGCATGTAGAATTTATTTCCTTTTCTTGTGACTAGGATGAGGAAGAGGACGATGGCATCCCAGAATTCTCTGAACTGGTTCTTGAATTTAATAGGCAAGCTGAAGTTGTTTCTCCAAAATATAACGGCCCACCATTTCCACCAGCTGCTCCTGCTCCTCAGCCACAAGCCGATGTTCTGGAGTAGATCATTGAAAGAAGAGAAACTTTGGAAAACAGATTGGTTAGCTGGTGAGTTTTGGTGTGGGGGGTCTACTTAGGCGTAAACTTATTAGACAGCAATACTTACTCCACTCAGGTATTTCTATTAACCTCTTCAACCTTTTGTCTCGCTGAGGTTTCCACTTGTATCGAGAATACTGCATTGCATAAAAACAGATGTCTAAATACCTTGTGGTAGGTACAAATTATTTTAATTTTTTTTTGTTAGGGTGGAACAAGAGGTAATGGCACGCATCATCAGTGGGATGTATCCAGTCCAGAAAGAGGCAGTGCCTGATGTAAGCTCATCGGAGAGCCAGGAGAGCGAAACTGTCACCTCTGACATTGGTGAGTCGGAATTGTAGCTGTTTGCATTTGCTTTCAAAGCTGGAGGAACCAGAGTTTGAACAGCCGCCATCCCAAAAGAGGAAAGAATTGGCTAACAGCTTGGTTAGGGAGTCACCATGCACAACTGTTAACAGGAGACCCCACTCCCACTCGTGAATATTGGGGGGTTGGTGCTCCAATACCCACCTGACTCTTAAATTTAGGGGAATTAGCTGAATTGTTTGGACTAGGGGTCTCCTGGATCAGTCTGTTTTTATGTATTTATATTGTTGGAAGCCGCCCTGAGCTGTTTACAGGAGGGGTGGGGTAAAAGTGACAGAAATGAATAAATAAATAATATAAATAGATACGCGCTACAGTCAGGTTATGTACCCTTCCCAAAAGAATAGTAAAGGGAAAAGAGGGAGACAAAATGCTTTATAAAAAGGAATATTTATTTAACAGGAATGAAGGTATCCAAGAAAACCCACAATTAGCTAACACAGTTCCCGGTCTGGCTGCCAGTTTTCAGAGGGAAACACAAGCGGCGGCTGGGAAAATGAAAGTAATAGAGAGAGGGGGCTAGAAGCGAAAGGAGGTTGGAGAAGGGGAACCAAGACCAGTGGCTACCTCTCTTTGCCTGTTGCAGAGGGGACAGGCAACCCCACGGATCCAGCCAAGTTCGGGGACACAGGGGAGGGACAGACCAAAGTCTGGGAGACCCCTTAAGATCCAGACACGCACGGAAAGACCTGCACATGTTTTCTCCCACAGTTTTCTCAGTTTCAGAGGGGGAGCCAGGAGTGGTTATAAGTTTTGGGACAAAAGATTTGGGATCAGCTTAAGTATACTACAATAGGTGAGATGGGAAGATGTGAGAGATTTCCTGGGTGGGTTTAGGTCTGAGAAAAGGAACATGCCCACAGGGGCGGAGGGGCCAAGAATGCCAATAGGTGCGACGGGAAAGAGGTGCCAGTGTGCCTAGTTAGACAAAAGGGAAGAGGCAAAGGGTAAACAAACTGGGGCCACGGAGACAAAGGACACATCAGGGCATAAACGGGGAGATTTCTAATCAGTCTGGGGACGGAAGAGAATCCTGAGGAGAGTCTGGTGTTGGCGGGCAATTCCCACTGATCAGGTGTGGGGTTGCTAAAACATTGGGTGCTTCTAATTGTCCTTGCCTTTGGAGTTGTTGCTAATCTAGATTCCATTCACCAGTGATTTCTTTAAACAGGAAGGAGGCCTTATTTTAAATGCCCCAATATTTACTCAGAGCCTCCTCCATCACCTTTTCCAGGGGCCAGGTTCCAGGTTTTTGCATGAAAGAACCTTTCCCTTAGGCTACCTTGTTGCTCAACCATGGCTTCGCTCAGGCTTTTCCGATGTCCAATGACTCGTGTCCTTTCTGACCATGGGGGGGTCCTTTTTGGGGTGCATTCTGCACCTCTCACAACACAACGCCTGACATTAAAGTAAAATTTAATTCATAAAAGTGTTAAACACATATCCTTAGTGTGGCCTTAGACTGTGTACACACAGAAGATGAAGGATAAGTGGAGTCATTGGGCAAATAAAAATATTCTTTTATTTTTGTTCATCATTCTAGAGCAGTCCACAAATTAGCCAGCCTTGCAACCAAAATTTGGCAGTCTTACTTTCTTGCAAATTGAACTATAATTACTCGGAGCTATAGTGCTAGAAGGTGCCTCAAGGATAATCTAGCCCAGACCCCTGCACCTACACAGGATTCACCTCAACCAAACATCCTGCACAGAAAAATATATTCAACAAGAAACCGGCTCATGGCGTTGCTAGACTGCTATGCTGCCTGGGTGTGTTTAATAAATACCTGCCTTCTGGGTAGAGATGAGAGAACACTCTGGAAGTTCCCAAGATCTTGTCCCTGCTGTTACACTCACTTCTCTCTTAAGCCTGAGCAAGTCCTTTGCTTCTCTCACCTGATTGTAAAATAGAAGAGAGGATGGTTGTTGCATTGCTCCCAAATATAAGAGAAGGAGACAAAATAGGAGTTTGCATGGTCTCTTTTATTGGACCAACTTCTGTGGGTGCGAGTATGTAAGCTTTTGGACCACGCAGAACCCTTCCTCGGGCATTATTAAATATTTATTTCACATTTTAATCCTTCCCATTTAAATAAATAAATTTAAGGCAGCGTTACAATACATGTAACAAGACAGAACTGTAGACTAAGCAAGTGTTGCAGGGAGTGTAGATATCTATCTAAAAGTATAAATAAAATTCTTATATAAAAATAACTAGAGGGGGATTTATGATTTTGAATTTTCCTTCTGTCTATTGCAATGATTGTCAAGGCCAGATAGGCCAGTACGATAAAGGAATAACAAACTAGGGAGGGAGATGTTAGGAGTGCGAAAAATAGATGTCTGATATTTAGAAACATAGACACCAGATATTTATCAATAACATCATGGGACTGATCTTAAAGGCATGCACGCAAGTTGTCCGTGATTTGCACACACGTCGCATTCCCCGTGCAGAAGATGCATGGGTTGTTCGCACACCATCTGCAATATGCAGTAAACCCTGTTTGGGCCCATTATTTTTAACACGTATACATTTTCGGGGGGGTATTTTTCTACCTTGGGTGCACGTTTCTCGCAAAAACTTTCAAGTTAGTGGCTCTCCAACTTTGTCCTTTTAGGACGTTGTCACCTGAACCCATATACTCAAAGAAAATTTGGTTACCATTAACTGTTGTTCTTTTGGGTTTTGTTCTTTTGTGAACAAAAAACCCTGCAGCAAAAAACTACAATACATTTTGCCATGGGGTATCTTTTGAACCCCAGGTTTTTCACCTGCATTAAAAAAATTACCCCATCACATTTCATGTTAGTTTACACAGTTCAGAAATGTCAGTGCCAAGGATGGAATAGAAAAAACACCCCAAGACACAACTAACATCATTTTTTTCAACACAATGTATGTGGGTTAAATGTCCAATATCTGTTACCCCCTTACGAGCTCCCTCCCAAGTTACTCCCCCATCCTCACCCCATTTCTTATTTTATCTTCCTGCATTTCCTCAGTCTTGAGTTCTAGCTTCTTACATGCTGTGTGGCCTGAAAGCTTGCATAGTCTCTCACCAACAGAAGCTGGTCCAATAAAAGAGGTGGTCTGAACTACTTTGTTTCCATCTGCAACGTAGGAGTAACATTTTATATTTGAGGGGTTTGCTAACATTAAGTTCTTCTGAACCTTAAAAATGGCAAAGTGCGTCACTGTTACATTCAAACTTTTGCAGCATAATGCACCTCTTACCAAGAGGTAATAATGGCATTTATAAATGGACACATTTTTTTTAGTTGAAACAGCGGGTGGAGGAGGATTTCAGCTGTTTGTCAATGCCGGTGTGCCAGTGAACTCGGAAGTGATTAGCCATTTTGTGAATGAAGCTCTGGCCGAGACTATCGCTGTCATGCTGGGTGACCGGGAGGGTCAGAGAGCTGTTCCTTCTACAAACATTCCTCCCCACACAACTGTCTTGCCAGTAAGGATGACCTTTATTTTCATTTCTTCTAATTTGTTTGTGGGTTGTGGAATTTATTTATTTTTTGAATGCCAGTGTTTCAGTGACGTGCAATATGAAGGCAACAAAAAGAAAAACTGAATTGGAATGAACATCTTCTGTGCTTTTTTTGATTACAGGCTGGTCTAGCATGCTGATGTCAGTCACAATGTTTAAAATGCTTTCTGTTTTAATAGTCCCAAGTTCTCCCGAGGGATCCTCCTGGCCGGCCAGTCAGGATAGTAGGGTAGATCCTGCCGGGTACCACTAAGAGGCAGACAACTAATTTTCTAGACCCCTAATCCCCGGGATCTATCCTCCATTCCCCAGTCTTGTGTCTGTCTGGGCACAGCTAGGACGCAGGCTGACTGTCTCCTGATTTGAGACAGTCCTAAAAGTTAAGAAAAATCTTCAGCAAGACAGGACAGTGACTTAGAGCTCCGGGTGCCAGGGGAGGAGCAAGTCCTCTCCCTGTTCACCTCCCTTCGGTGAAGGGATCTTGGAGCGTGACCGGGCACCCCCATCCCAAACAGACAGCAATGCAAAGGGAAATATCCAGACTGGGGCTCATAGGGGCCATCGATACCGTCCCGTACTGCGAAAGAGGCCAGGGTCTGTACTCCATTCTATTGCTGGTCTCGAAAAAATCAGACGAATGGAGAGTGGCATTGGACCTAAAGTTTCTGAACCAGGACGTCAAGGTTCAAAAATTCAAAATGGAGACCTTACAATCCATTCGCATTGCTATCTCGAAGGGAGAGTGGCTCACTTCACTCGACCTGAAGGAGGCCTACCTCCACGTACCAGTGCTACCAGCACATCGCCGATGACTCCGGTTCAGTTACGCAGCTCAACACTGGCAGTATACAGCTCTTCCGTTTGGTCTGACAACCTCACCGAGGACCTTTACCAAGATCCTGGTAGCGCTCATAGCGAACCTGCGGACGGAGGGGATCAAGTTGCACTCCTGGACGACATCTTAATACAGTCCCCGACCTACGAACAAGCCCAGAGGGACGTAGCCAAGACGATCATATACTTACAAGAGCACGGGTTCATGGTCCACTTCAGGAAGAGCCATCTCGAGCCATCTCAAACATTGGAACATCTGGGAGTGGTGTTGGACACCAGAATTTGCACTCTTCCTGTCTCAGCAGAGACAACGGAAACTCCTCAGTCTGATCCAGCACGTCTCGGAAGCTCGCAGAATAAAGTTAAAGACCCTAGGGAGCCTTCTGGGAGCCATGACCTCATGTTTAGGGATCATACAATGGGCCAGGTTCCATGCCAGACCCCTCCAATGCTTCCTGCGCCCTTGGCAGGACAACATAACGAGGGGAGAAAACCCATGGGTTCGAATACCAGCCGATCTGAAGAAGTCTTTCAGGTGGTGGGTACTACCATCCCGATTTGCTCACGGGATGCCCTTCGCGGACCCAGAGATGACAACCCTAACAACGGACGCAAGTCTCCTCGGTTGGGGAGCACACACGCAAAGCTTGTCAACGCAGGGGAAATGGAACACGTGGGAAAAGGAACACCACATCAACTGGTTGGAGCTGAGAGCAATCTACCTGGCACTTTGGGGTCTGGCCCTGACTCTACGGGGCAAGGACATACTCGTTTACACAGACAACATGGTGGCAAAGGCCTATCTGAACCATCAAGGTGGCTCGAGATCGGAGACACTCCATTGGATGGCAGCCACGTTGATCAGATGGGCGGAGAGGAACTTACGATCCATCAGGGCGCTCCACATAAAGGGACAAGCAAACACCCGAGCCGACTGGCTCAGCAGAATAGACCTGGACCAAGGGGAATGGTCACTGCACCCGAGGGCTTTTGAGGCAATAACCAATCAATTCGTCATCCCCACAGTAGACCTATTCGCTTCGCCAAACAACGCGAAAGCGAAAATATTTGTGTATCGACATCCGGACAGCGAGGCAATAGCCTTCGACACCCTGAACATCAAGTGGCCTTGGGGTTGTCTGTACGCCCTCCCCCAGTTGCCCCTCATCCAGAGAACAATAACAAAGATAAGGAACGAGGGTGTGGAGGTCATCATGGTGACTCCCTTGTGGCCACGGAGGCCATGGTTTGCAGATCTACTAGACCTCAGTGTAGGACCTCCTCTCCGATTACCGTCCTTACCAGACCTGTTGACTCGGGCCAATACAACACGACAACCCTGCAGCGCTCAGACTGACAGCCTGGAGGTTGAAAGGAGGGCCTTAGGAAAATTAGGTTATTCTAGCAAGGTTCTAGAGACTATGCTGCAATCTAGATGACCAGCAACCAAGAGGATTTATCAAAGCATCTGGGCTGTTTGCTCGATGGTGCCAGAGTAGGGCAGTCAGGCCTGACAGGGCCCTGCTCTGTAGTATACTAGAGTTTCTACAACAGGGCCTACAGAGGGGTTTGAAGCCCAACACTTTACAGAGGCAGGTAGCAGCACTTAATAGCAAATAGGCACTATCAGGGGTCATAGTATCTCTGATCACCCCCACATAAGGCGGTTCCTCAGGGCGGCCAGAATTATTTCTCCTCCTGTGGTTCATCGCTTCCTATCTTGGAATCTGAACCTGCTTCTAAGGGCCCTCACCAAAGTCCCTTTTAAGGAGGTCTCGCTTTATATCTTCTCTATTAAGCTAGCGTTCCTCATAGAGATTACTTCTGCCAGGAGGGTGTCATAGTTGGGGGCCCTATCCATCGACCCAGTGCTCTGCTCCTTCAACGAGTCTTCAGTGGTCCTCAGACTGGATCCAGCCTTTAGTCCTAAGGTGGATTCTCACTTCCGTAGGGAGCAGGAAATTAATCTCCCTTCTTTCTGCCCTAATCCAGGTCACCCGTTAGAACGAACCTGGCACACCTTGGATGATTGCAGGGCCTTGAAGGTCTACCTTTTCAGAACCAAATCTTTTAGGAAAACCTCGGCCCTGTTGGCTTCTTACAACCCCCAGAGAAGGGGCTTAAAGGCATCCAAGGCCTTGATAGCCAAATGGATGACTCTCTGCATTGTGGAAGCCTACAGGGCTTCAGGCAAGTTGCCTCCGAGGGGGATATTCGCGCACTCCCTAAGGGGCGCGGCTACCTCTCAGGCCTTCACGAATGCAGCCTCCTATGGGGAGATCTGTCGTGCCGCAACGTGGTCCTCGGTGCATTCCTTTACCAGGCACTATAGGATCACGTTGCAGGACTCGATGGAGGCAGCCTTTGGGAGGAGGGTCCTGCAGGCGGTTCTCTGAAAGGAGGCAATGCCAAAGGATTATTTTCAGCTCCTCCTTTGGGGTTCTCTCCTCTTTGCTTCCCTCCCATAGTAGTGATCTGGGGTACTGCTTGGTTACGTCCCTACTATCCTGACTGGACGGCCAGGAGGATCCCCCGGGAGAAAGGAAAATTGGTCACTTACGCTGAATTTTCCTTCTGCGGGGGATCTTCCTGGCCGGTCAGTCCCCACCTGGAGCATTCAGAACTCTGGGGTGTCGGAGCAAGGTGTGATTACCTTGTCGACTGGTTTTCTCGGGCCATAAGTACAATTATGTGGGCTTGAGGAAGAGAGATATAGAGAGAAGTGACAGTAGAATTAGTCCTTGTTCAGTTTTCCCGTTTAAGGGGTTCAATATGTTTGATATGTTAAGATACTTGGTTTAGTTCAAGCAGATTGATATAGCTTGGAAAGACTGGAGAATGGAGGATAGATCCTGGAAATTAGGGGTCTAGAAAATTAGTTGTCTGCCTCCTAGTGGTACCCGGCGGGATCTACCCTACTATCCTGACTGGCCGGCCAGGAGGATCCCCCGCAGAAGAAAAATTCAGCGGTAAGTGACCAGTTTTCCTTTCTTCTACAGATTGGTACACTTTGTTTTTAGAACAATGTACACCAGATGGTCTTTGTGATCATCCAACATGAAATCCAATATTACCATTCTGTTACTTCAGTGTCCTATTCAGCGCAAGGCTGTAAGAATAATAAAAACTAGTGCTGCAACTCGATTAAAGAATTTTTAGTTGATTAATCTGTAGACTTTTAGTCAGTTATAATTTGCATATAATTTGCATAATTTCCCTAATTTGCATACATTGGATAAACTTGAAAATTTGACAGATTTTTTTTTTTCTGTCTAACGCAGATAGAATTGAATTATTTTTTTTAATTGTAAAAGCAGAAAAAAGTTAAAACTGAAAACCATGTGACTGTTTGCCACCACATTAGTCACAATCTCTGGCATTTTGAGTTGTCCCTCACCCCATTCCTCATCTCTCACTGCTGCTCCTTGTTCCTTGTCCTCTTTTCACCACTGGTCACTCCCCTTGCTCCCAACTCTGCTTTCCTCCCTGTTCCCTTTGCCACCTTCCCCCCCCCTTTACCTCTCCCTTCCACAATACACAAGGCTCAGAGTCAGGGGAATGGGGGCACACAACACAACTTTACCCAGGTAGAGTGGTGGTGAGCTAATCTGCAGAGCTGGAAACGCCCGCTCGAGGCTGTAAGAAGCAGCTCCCTGGCTACGTGCTCTTCTTCTCCCCCTGACGCCTGACCAAACCCCAGGGCACGCTCCTTCCCTCATCCACAGACGTCATTCCCCCTCCCAGCCTGGCAACAAGCCATGAAGCAAATCCTTATGCTCTCAGCTGCTGCTGCCTTCGCTTCTCCCACACATGCCTTCTGCAGAGAACATGTTCCCTTGAGCAATGGCGGTTTGGAGGAGGCTGGAAGTCGCGGGTTAGCTGGAAGGTCCTGGCATCTTTAAAAAAAAAAAAAAAAAAAAAAAAAAAAAAAAGCTTTAAGAAATCATGCAGACTGTCAGAAGGTCCTAGCAGCTAAAAAAATTTAATCGGGGGACAAATTTTAATCTGTTTAAGACCTATTAATCGATCAATCGGTTCAATTGATTCTGTGGTCAAATCATGCCGATTCGCTCTCCACAACATTGCCCACATCCGCCTCTTTCTATCTATCTCCTCGGCCAAAATCCTTGTTCGTGCCATGATTATCTCCCGCCTCGACTACTGCAACCTCCTCCTTGCTGGCCTCCCTCGCTCTCACCTGTCCCCCCCTTATCGCAATCCAAAACTCCGCCGCCAAGGTCATTCACTCTGCCCGACGCTTCGACCATGTGCAGCCTCTCCTCTTCTCTCTTCACTGGCTCCCCCTTCCTGAACGTATCCTGTTTAAACTCCTGGTTTTCACGTTCAAATCGCTCCATGACCAAGCTCCCCCTTACCTCTCGGACCTAATTTCCCTACGCACTCCTGCACGCGCTCTCCGCTCTTCCTCTGTCCCCTCCCTCACTCTCCCTCGTTTCTCCTGCTCGCCTAACCGCCTTCGACCCTTCTCCCTCGCTGCCCCCCATGCCTGGAACTCCCTCCCTGCCCACATCCGCCTTGCCCCCTCCCTCTGCTCCTTCAAATCCCTCCTCAAGACCCACCTTTTCCTTGCTGCCTTTCCCAATGCCTGCTAGTCGTTCCCATTACTCTTACTGTCTGCCCTCCTCTGACTGCTGCCTTTCCCAATGCCTGCTAGTCTTTCCCCTTACTCTTACTGTCTGCCCTCCTCTGATGACTGCTGCTACCAACCTCTTTGTAACCAAGCCAAGTATACACACCCGAGACTTCGCATCCGCTTGAATGTTTTTGTCTTCTCCCATGTCTCTCCTACTGTCCCCTCTCCCTGTCTCCCCCCCTTTGTCTTTTAGATTGTAAGCCACAGGCAGGGACCGTGTCTAGTCTTGTGTTCTGTACAGCACCAGGTCATACGACTGGCGCTATATAAATGTTTAATAATAATAATAATAATAATAAATTAATGGTTGCAGTCCTAATAAAAACAGTTATTCCATCCCAAGTGTCATGTTACATTTGATGCTGTGCACCACAGGGCATGCTTTTAATGTCTGTAAAGATTAATATCCATCTTGCATCTTTATTTTGGAATTTCATCTAATCGCATTGAAGGAAAGCATATCATTAGATCCTGAGCCAGGATTTTTGTAATGGCCAACTATGGTAGAAGTTGACCAAATTGGTTTCTCAAATTAGTGCCCCAAATAACTTTTTGATTGGAGAAGTACCAAAAAGACTACTTACATTAAATGGCAAAATCTGTTTGTTGTTGTTGTTGTTGTTGTTGTTGTTCCAGCTATCTAGTGCTTTTCTTGTTTTCAGGAGACTCTTGTACCCACTCCATTGGCTACACCCCAGTCCACCCCACCTCAGTCACCAACACCTCTAAAAGAACCATCTCCAGTAAAAACTCCAGGTTCTTCTCCGTCGATCACAGAAACTGATGGAGATGTTGGTGAACAACAAATGGCAGCGACAGGTAACAAAAGCGATTGTTAAATCTGAGAAGGTTGAAATTTACTTAGCTCTGTTGCTTTCCATGTAAAACATGAAATATTTCCAAGGATCTATAATCTGCGATTTTCCCTTTGTTGTTATTGGGGGAAACGCAGTGAACACGGGTCCTTGATTATTCCCTCCTGCAATATGGACTGTCTAGACATAGGGTGATTTATTAGGGGATGCAGGTGGGATCCATGTGCATGGAGAGAGTAGGTGGGGGACTCTGGTTGCTTTAAATTTCAGCCTATTCAAAATTCTGGGTGTTTTTACATGAGAACAGCAGGGAGGGGAGTCTGTGGTCGGTGCATGGGTTATGATGTGAGGAGTGCTTTGCCCTGCCGGCTCCCCGCATGGCTGCTCTGTCCACACACCGGCCACCTGCGGATTTTTCAGGAGTGCTTCATGCGTGGATTGGGTGGCTGGTGCGTGGAGCACGTCTCCCCACACGCCAACGTCAAACGAGCGGCTTTCCATGTGGACAGCGGGGGCCATGCGTGCAGTCATCTCATTTAAAACCACCTTCTGTCTTCCGTTAGTGCATCCGATGTGCTGTGGCGAGACTTTGCTATTATCTCTGCGATTCATCCCTTTCGCCCATGTCGGAGAATTTGCTTTCGCTTCTTGTGTATGTAAAGTTAGCAAGTCCATATTTAGGCACCTAAGTAAACCTGGATGATTCCAGAAGTGTTGAGCTCTAGCAAATCCTGCTAAAATCCAGAGAAGCTGAAGCAGAAGTGTCTTGTCTTCACAGATGCTAACTCTTTAGCTAAGTTAATTTAATCCCCACAATTATAAAACTGTTTTCAGGAGAAATAGGAAATGGTCCTGGGGAGCAAAATCTCTTGATCTTTCCTGAAGATCGCTCGTTGGTTTCCTTTCTTCTCTGACTTTTAAAACTGGTTTAAAATGTATAGGATTTGAGAAGGCAGCTGATGCAAGTCCTGTTGGCACACCTGTTGCTACTCCTGTGGCTACACCACCTAGAGTAGCCACACCCAGCCCTCCTGCATCAGAACGCGCCTCTGACAAAGAAAAGACAGAAAGTCCAAAGCCTCCAAACCCATGGGAAGATGCTGAACTGCCTCTAGAGGAGGAGAAGCCCAGTCCATCGAGTGAAGGTCTCCATGAAAGAGCTGTGTAAGTTGTAACGGACAAATGTGTCTTTTTCGTTACCTTTCAGGTAGCTTTTATTGAATGTATCCCGGTTTCTCCTAGACTGTAAGGGGGCAGTCGCCTATCTCTAATGATTATTCAGTGCCAGGCACATTGCTGGTGCTATATAAATAAATAATAATAATTAATAATACAACTTGCCTGCAAATAACTGAAAGAAAATAATGACCCTGATCCAAGGTTCCTGTGTGTGGACCAATTCAGCCCCTGTGTGTGCAAGGGCAAAGTTCCCTGCCTCCCAACCGTGCTACCACCCGGCAGAGGGAGAGGCAGGGGTGTGCCAGAGAAGGCAGGTGTAGGCATGAATGGGAGTTGTGGGACTTTGCCATGTGTGTGGATGGATGGATGGATAGACAGACAGACAGACAGACCCGGCAATATATAGGGGCACACACATATATATATCTTGGGCAGGGACCATGTCTATCTTATTCTCTGTAAAATGCCAGGTACATCTCTGGCACTATATAAATGCTTGTAATAATAATATAAGATATAAAAACTGGTTTAAGACTGCTCAAGGTGTGGTAAACCAGTTTGGGCAGCTGGACCATGCAGTGCATTGTGTGCCTGGCTGCTGCCAGATGTTCCCCCTGCCATGTGGTGGGGCGACAAGCAGCTGACTGCTATGCACTGCATCCTTGG
>QEPC01005386.1:1672698-1684494 GCA_003113815.1 Sphenodon punctatus | reverse complement strand
ATCAGGGAGCAGGCGTCTCTTCTCCTCGTGACACCGTGGTGGCCCAGGAGGCCCTGGTTCTTTCAGCTAGTGGAGCTCAGTCACTCACAATACCAGAGGCTCCCTCTGCTCCCGACGTTACTCTACCAGGGCCCAGTGCAGTGCACAGGGATACACACATTAAAACTGACAGTATGGCACTTGAGCGCTCAGCGCTAAGGGCAAGAGGCTATTCCGAGGCTGTACTTGCTACTATACAGCTCTCCAGGAGGGCTGCCACCAGGAGGAGTTACCGGGCCATGTGGAAGACTTTCGCCATGTGGTCCCTACAGCAGAATCAGGACCCCTCCAACGTAGGGGTGTCGCAGGTCCTTAATTTCCTCCAGCAGGGCCTGGACAGGGGACTTAAGGCTAATACTTTGACTAGGCAGGCCGCTGCCATAGACTCAGTCCTGAGGGCAACTACTAATAGGACAGTCTCCTCCCATCAAATTGCTAGGAGATTCCTAAGGGCAGCCAGGGTTATATCTTCCCCCGGTGGTGCACAGGGTCCCCTCGTGGGATCTTAATTTAGTTTTGGAGGCCTTGACCAAACCCCCGTTTGAACCCCTTAGGCATGTGTCCCTGTTTTTCATGATGTTAAAAGTAATTTTTCTCATTGCAGTGACATCAGCGAGACGCGTCTCCGAACTGGGGGCGTTGTCCATGGAGGACAATTTCTGTATTTTTCACCGGGACTCAGTTACCTTGAAATTAAACCAGGCCTTCTTACCTAAAGTGAATACCATTTTTCATAGGGCACAGGAGGTAGTGCTGCCCTCCTTTTGTCCCAGGCCAGTACATCCAAAGGAAAAGGCATGGCACACGCTGGACGTTCAGCGATCTCTAAAGATTTACCTCGCCAGAACCAGGGGATTTAGACAATCCGCTGCACTTTTTGTGATCATCAGGCCAGGGTATCAGGGACTCAAGACATCAAAGACCCCGATTTCAAAATGGGTGAAGCAGGCAATTGTAGAAGCATACAGAGCAGGGGGTAGGGTTGCTCCCCTCCAAATTTGGGCCCACTCCGTCCGTAGTGCAGCAACCTCATACGCCTTTAAGGCAAGAGCCTCTTATGAGGAAATTTGCAGGGCTGCCGCGTGGGCATCAATTCATACTTTTGTGAAACATTATAAAATGTTTTCCAATCAGCAGAGGCTGTGTTTGGCAGACAGGTGCTGCAAGCGGTACTGGACACTTCCAGTGCTGTTTGCTCCCACCCCTGAGGTTTGTCATATTGCTTGGGTACGTCCCGGCAGGAGGAGGCTGCAGAGCTAGGGAGAGAAAGGAGAATTGGTAACCTACCTTCGGTGAATTCCTTTCTTCCCTAGTCTCTGCAGACTCCTCTGACCCTCCCTGTCAAACAGCAGGGTTCAGGAAACAGGGAGTTGGGACCAGTACCACAGTTTTAGTTGCCAGAGTTTTCTTTTGTCGGCTGTTAGCAAAAACTAGTAGAGTTAAAGTTTAGGTACAATTTTTTAGGTTTTTTGGTTGGTTGGATGTGAAGGGGGATCCTGTTCTCACAAAGATTGTGTCTAGTTTTCATACGGAGATGGAGGACAGATCTTTTGGCTTGGGAATGGACTGGAGAGCCAGGTAGCTCCGGTGACACAGGGCAGTGAAAAATAAAATAAAATTTAAACATGATCATCTGCCTCCTAGTGGTCAACGGTAGATCTACCCAACAGGAGGAGTCTGCAGAGACTAGGGAAGAAAGGAATTCACCGAAGGTAGGTTACCAATTCTCCTTTCCCGCACCCCCTCCCAGAGCCCAGTGACTCAGGTCAGAGACCCCGCAGCCCCTTAGTCTCACCCTTTGCCCCCCCCCCAATCCCAACCAAGGATTCGAGCGACGGAGGGCAATCAGCAGGAAGAGACAGATGAGCACGCGCAGAGATGCCGTTTACCACACCTTCAAGCCTCCCGCCGGTGCAAAAGCCTATCACGGAGGAGGAGCTGATAGAGCGGGAAGGAGAAAAAGCGAGCACGCGCATAGGTGCCGTTAACCCCGCCTACACGCTCTCCTCCTGCGCCAAAACTTGCAGGGAGGAGGGGCTATCGACGGGCACACGAGAGGAGTGGCCATTCCTCTCAAGGGGACCCGGTGAATCGGTTCGCGGCCTATCTGAACCAATAATCCAAAGGCCTGCCTTCAGCAACTTTTAATTCAGAGAAAGGCAGAGGTGGGACATGGCCACGAGACGAAAGTCAGCGGCGGCGATACCAGCGGCACAGGAACAGGCTAGCACAGTAAGCGAACCGCCCCCCCAAACACAGGACCCCCATATGGAGGTTCTGAAGGAGATCTTTGCGGAGTTAAAGTGCAAGAGATCACCCCCAAGACAGAAGGGGAAAACGGAGTACAAGGGCTGCTCCAAGGAGGCAGGGAAGGGTAAACTTCCCAAGCAGAAGAAACAGCGCAGGACGGCAGAGCCTCTAGATTCCCCAGCCTCATCTGGAGAGGAATCCGAGGAAGTGATGTCGGTCTCCTCAGACAAAGGGAGATCATGCAGGGAGAAAAGGAAGGAACGAATAGAGAGAGAAATGACCTCAAGAGGTGAGCAAAAATGAGGAGGAGATTGAGCAGGATATCCAGGTTGGGGAAGATCTGGGATCAGAGGAAGAAGGGGAGACCTCCCCTATGGAAGAAGGAGAGAGAGAGAAACAAGAGTTAGAGGCATCTGGGTACCCAGACAGATAGTTCCCTATTAAACGTAGGGACCATATTTTTGAACAGGTCACCCGAGCCCTGCACCTGCAACAAACGGAAAAAAAACACGCTTCCTCAGATTCCTCCAAAGAGAAGAAGGAAGAAGCTAGGGAATATATTCCCCGAGCCAGAGCAAAGGACAGGGGAATAGTACTTGACAAGGCGTATGAGAAAATTATAAAGAGAGAATGGCAACAGCCCAACAAGCTATTCAAGATGAACAAGACGCAATTGTCACTGTACTCCCTATCAAAAAAATAGAGACCCTCCTAGCCATCCCTAAGGTGGATGCTGCTGCCACGTCACTCGCCAGGAACTCCATGTTTCCAACGGAAGGGGAATGCTATCCTCGGGACCCCACAGACAAGGGCATTGAGTGCAACCTCTGTTGCAATTTTGAGGAGATGTCAGTAATCATGAAAATGGCTATCCTGACATCATATTTCTCCAGAGCGCTCATGACCTGGATCAAGAGGATCAGAAACCCCAAAGCTTCCCCAAAGATGACCAGAATCCTGTCAACCAGAATTCAGCTGGCCCACACCTTCATCGCAGATTCCTCCATGGACATGTTACGCTGGTCAGTTAGAGCAGTATCTTACAATGTAGCGGTACATCGTCTATGGCTACGCTCACAGAAAGGAGACCCCACGGTCAAAAATACTCTGGAAGGGGGTCCCTTCCAGGGGTCAAAGCTATTCGGTGTGTGCCTGGACAAGGTCCTGACAGATGTGGCGGATAAAACGTGGGTATGACAAGGAAGATTTTTCGTCCCTTCAGTTCTCGTCAACCAACGGGGAACAACAGAAGGCCATTCTACCCTAACGGGAAGACAGCAGCGATATAGACCCATATGGAACAAGCAGAAGGGGCAAGGAAACAGAGCCAAGCACACCCAAGGGGCAAACCGATCCAAATCAGAATCATGACTACCTCACACAACCCATGGACCAGCACAAACTAGGGGGCAGGCTCCAAGGGTTTGGAAAAAAGTGGGCGATGGCCACTTCACATTTATGGGTGCTGCAGACCGTACAAAGAGGGTATTCAGTAGAGTTCGAACAATACCCATGGAACTGTTTCACTATCTCACCAAGATCCAGCAACCCCCAGAAACACCTCGCTATGCAAACCGAGATTCACAGACTCCAAAACATCGGGGCCATAGAACGCGTGCCACGACACGAACAGGGGTCCGCACTATATTCAATCTTATTCCTCGTACCAAAAAAGTCAGACGAGTGGCGAACAGTGCTCGACCTGAAAAGACTGAACCAATTCGTCAGGACAAGGAAGTTCAAAATGGAGACTCTGCAATCTATTTGAACAGCACTCTGACCAGGCGAATGGCTAACATCGCTAGACCTCAAGGAGGCATACCTCCACGTGCCTATTCTACCATCCCTGGAACCTTAACCAGGAAGTGGCTAAGGTTCTAGTATGCACACTAACACTGGCAGTACATGGACTCCCATTTGGTCTGGCCAAGTCTTCCAGGATGTTCACCAAGGTCTTGATCACCCTCATAGCAAACCTCAGGAGAGAGGGGATCAAGATACACCTGTACTTGGATGATATACTCATACGGTCCCCAAACTACAATCGAGCAGTGTCAGATGTACACAGGGTCATAGAGTATCTTCAAGAACATGGTTTCCTAGTGAACTTCAAGAAGAGCCAACTGGAACCGTTAGTCGCTGGAACACCTGGGAGTAATCCTGGACACTCGCAACTACAGGATCTACCTGACCCAACAGAGATGTCAGATGCTGCTGAACCTGGTCAGACAAGTGAACAGGAGTCAGAAATTGAGGCTCAAGGAGCTTGCCAGCCTTCTGGGCAGCACGGTATCCTGTCTGGGCATACTGAGGTGGGCCAGATTCCACGCAAGGGCATTGCAAAGGTTACTGAGACCGTGGCAGGACCGACTGACACAAGGGAGGAACCCATGGGTAGCTGTTCCACAGTCAGTCAAGAGATCCTTAATGTGGTGGATGTTGAAGGACAGATTCGGACCCGGGATTCCCATCAGACTCCGACAGAATACCAGTAACCACGGATGCGAGCCTGTTCGGATGGGGTGCACGCACTCAGAACAGGTCCATACAAGGCAAGTGGATAACATGGGAGAAAAAACACCACATAAATTGGCTGGAGCTCAGGGCAGTGTATCTAACCCCGCGAAAACGGGCACCATGGATTCAGGGACAACACATTCTGATTTATACAGACAATACCGTAGCGAGATCATACATCAACCACCAAGGGGCCTCACGATCGGAAGCCCTACACCAGCAAGCCTCTGTATTAATCAAGTGGTCAGAAATCAATCAGGGCAGTACACATAGCTGGAGAAAAGAACACGCAAGCCGACTAGCTCAGTCGGGAAACAATAGACCCAGGAGAATGGTCCTTACACCCAAGGATGTTCAGGACGATAGTAGAAGCCTTCGGAGACCCAGAAGTCGATCTGTTTGCGTCACCAGTCAACGCAAAAGCAAAGATCTTCATATTCTGTTTTCCGAACCAACGAGCAACAGGCTTAGACGCATTGAACCTGACATGGCCTCAGGGGCTACTATACGCCTTTCCCCTGATCCAGAGGACAGTGGCAAAGATCAAGAGGGAAGGGTCAGAAGTGATCCTGGTGACTCCATACTGGCATCCATGGTTCGCGGACATTCTAAACATGTCAATGACATCTCCTCTCAGACTACCATACAGCCAGGACATGCTATCACAGGGACCGATACTCCACAAAAAAACGAAAACACTCAGTCTAACAGTCTGGAGATTGAAAGGAGGTCACTTAGAAAATTAGGCTTTTCCCAGCAGGTCCTGGAGACTATGCTCCAGTCCAGACGCCCGGCAACTAGGCAAATCTACTAAAGTACCTGGGCTGGTTTCGCTGGGTGGTGCAAGAAAAAAGGGGTGAGACCAGTCAAGGCCACCGTAAAGGTGATTCTAGATTTCCTCCAAGACGGACTAAGCAAGGGTTTAAAACCAAACACGTTACAAAGACAGGTAGCAGCCATAGGTAGTGTTCTTAGTACCGTGAAGGGACTCAGTGTAACTAAACATCCCCACATTATTCAGTTCATTAGAGCAGCTAGAGTGGTATCACCTCCGGTGGTACATCGTTTTCCATCGTAGGATTTAAACTTAATACTTAGAGCACTGACGGACATTCCGTTTGAACCTCTAAGGGGGGTATCCCTTTACTATCTCTCTCTAAAGATAGCCTTTTTGATTGGAATTACATCGGCCAGAAGGGTGTCAGAATTGAGTGCCCTCTCTATGGAATTGAACCCATGCTCATTCAGGGATTCCTCTGTCACTCTCAGATTGGATCCCTCTTTTCTAATCAAAGTAAACACTCCTTTTCATAGGGAACAGGAGATAAACCTTCCGTCTTTCTGCCCACACCCATCTTACTCACACCCATCTTACTCACAGGAGCGGGTGTGGCATAAGCTAGATGTCACTAGAGCACTGAGAATCTACCTGGATCGCACTGCTCGCTTTAGGAAATCCTTGGCCCTATTCGTGGCGTACGGTCCACAGAATAAAGGGAAGACGGCTTCTAAAGCAGTGATAGCAAGATGGATAGCGCTGTTTATTAAGGAGGCCTATAGGGCACAGGGTAAGAACCCACCAGATGGAATTCTTGCTCATTCATTGAGAGAGGCAGGCCTTCAGGAACTCAGCCTCCTATGGGGAAATCTGTAGAGCAGCAACATGGTCATCGGTCCATTCTTTCATAAGGCATTACAGAATCCCTCTGCAAGAATCATCCGAAGCGGCATTTGGGAGACGGGTGCTCCAGGCGGTGATCTAGGGGAACGCTGTTTTTTCCACTGTAGCTCTCGACACATCAGTAAATTGCTCTTCTCCCGCCGTACAGCTAATCCATATCATTCTGGGACACCGCTTGGGAAGGTCCCTACTGTGCTGGGCACTTACCTCCTGAATTTTCCTTCTACGGGAGGTCCTCTTGGATGGCCAGGCCCACCTGGAGTGAAGAGTAACTCTGTGGTGAGTGTCAATTGAGCTAATTTCAGTTTAAGGGGAAGCCCTTTCTACAATTAGATTGAGAAATTTACAGTTCAGGGGCCTGGAGTCTGAACTGGAGTCATACCCTCTGGAGACATCTGTCCCCTAATATGGGATAAAAAGTTAAAAAAAAACAACAAAAAAAACCAACAGGTTTTCGGTTAAAAAATTTCAAAGTGTTAGTTAAAATTGTTAATGTTGTTAGTGTCCTTTAGTAAAGGATAAACAGTGTGAAAGAAAGCTGGAATACACTGGAGATGGGATGGAGATCCCCGAAGCATGGACACAAAAGTTAGTATATCTGCCTCCTACTGGTAGTGACAGGGATTTACCCTACTGTGCTGTCTGTGGCCGTCCAGGAGGACCTCCCGTAGAAGGAAAATTCAGGAGGTAAGTGCCCAATTTTCCTTTCTTTTTGTAGTGTGTCAAAATCTCAGAGTTGGGTGGCACCCAGGTGATGATTGTGGGATGCTCTTTGTGGTGCTGTGAAAGTTCCTGCTCCTTGGTGACGCTTATTTCTTCTGCAATACTAGCACTACAATTGTGGCAAGATGGGAGCTATTTTTTCTGGAATCTTCATAGAACGTTGTGTACTCTTACACAGAGAGGTTGAAGAACTGCGTATGTTTTGACCTAGAGAAGACTAACCGGAGATTAAGGCAAAGAACTATTCTCAATAGCCACAGAGAGCAAGACTAGAAATAGTGGCCTCATTTTACAAGCAGGCTGATTTTGGTTAAATATCAGGATAAACGTCCTTGTAATAAGAGCTGATTGGCAATAGATTAAGTCTCCTAGGGAGGTTGTAGGCTCTCCACAGTTGGAGGATGGATGTTCAAAAGGAGGATGGACAGCCACCTGCTGGGGATCCTGTCGATGTCCTTCATTAAAGCAGGGGGTTGGGCAAGATGACTCTCAAGGTCCTTCCCACTTTGTGATTCTAGTTCTTGTGGTAGGTTTTGTATAGGGTGCATTATATTGAATTTTAAAAATATACCTTTGTTATTTTTAGGGTGATGTCAGTGGCTAAAGATGAAGAGGCAGAGAACCTGATTTTACCAACCTCTTCTGAACCCGCTAGACCCCTCAAGTCACTTCCACAAGAGCAAAGGATTCCGTCTCCGGTGCATACACCGAGTTCTGGCCCATCAACCCAGGAAAGCAGCCTGACTGTCACGGAAACAGACACGGAAAATGCAGACAGACCCATCTCGGAAGGAGAGGTCTTGTTCAGCTATGGACAGGTGGTGGCTGCAAGAGGTAATACTAATTTTCAGGGATTTTATTTATGTGGAATTCGATTTATACTTCTTGTTGGTTTGCGATGCAAGTGAAAATTACTGTCAGAATTTGATAAAGAAGGCATTGACACACACTTTGTCACGTACCCCTGCCGCAGTGGATGGTGTGCTGTAACTCTACTCGGTTCACTTCTGGTCATTTAAGAGATTTCGCTTGTGGTTAAATAGAAATCTGAGGGGTGTGTGTGTCTGTGCCCCCCTTTCACTCCTTTCCTTTTGTCCTCTTCCCCACTGATGAAACCCCCCTCCTAGCATCCCTTTCCCCCCGCTGTGAGACCTTTGTTACATCACTGGACTTGTATTTGTTTCTTGCATATAAACTACAGTAAATGGAAGACCATAATTAGTACAGTTAACTTAGGTTAGCATCATTAACCTAAGAACTTTTTTTATTTATTCTGTGTCACATGGGTAAATACCAGGAACTAACTGTAAACGAGGCATTTGTTTTGTTTTGGGTTTGTTCATTTTATCTTTTTTACATTACACAAATTGTCCAAAGAATGAAGTCTTTTGTGGATTGGAAAACTCTGTCGGAAAGCTACATTTGGGAAATGTAATCTTTACTGAAGTATTGAAAGCAAGGTAGAAATATGGCATTAACTTGCTGTCCTAGCCGTGACAGTTTTCCTTCTTTCTGCCTATCTTGGCGTTTTGTATCCGTCTCCATCACATAAAATGGATTAGCGATACCAACGGCTATCTTTGTGAAACATCTGGCTTATTCATTTTTTGAGGGGGAAAAACTCTGCTTGGTGCAGGTATAGTTTAGGGTTTTATGCTTGTTTTCTACTTAATTAAGAGTGGGAGAAGAAGACAAGTAAAAGGAGACTGCTTGTTTGTTTTATTGATTTTATTTTTTTCCATTTTCCTTTCAGCCTTAGGAGAAGGAGGATTGTGTCTTCCAAACCTCAGCGATAGCTTAACCAGCACTCTCCATGATGCCCATGACATGGTAAGGAAACTGTCTAGCAGGACATTTGCATCTAGCATAGAATTGTATTTGCAATGGCTGTTTGGATAGGATATCCTCCAGTAAACTCATCCATTTATTTAAGCTTTGAATGTACACGACGAAACTTCAATATTTTATACTTCATTGGATCGAAGTTAAACTTGCAAAAAAATACAATTCACAGAAAATATTCACAATGCAGCAAAAGACAGAGTTGCACATCAGTAATATCCACTTCGCTGAAGATAATGTTCTTTTCACCCTCCACCTTGCTTCAGAGAATCTAATAATTGGGCTGAAAGTGGAATCACTCAAGTGTTCATCTAATTTTTATTATAAATTCCTAACGCTTGAGCAGGTATATTGCAATACAATGTTTACCCAAAATTCATTCTCTTTCTTAAACAAGAGGCTAATCAAAATGGGAAATCACTTTTACACCCTTTTAGTAAGATTTGACCTCTGAGACATGATCTTTCTCTGGGCATTTAGGCCATGATCCACAAACCAATAACTCCAGAGTAGTCTTTGGGCTTCAGTGGGTCTACTCCAGAGCAAGTTATTTGTGGATTATGGCAGTAATGTATTGAAATTTTGAAAGTCAAATTCTGAATGCTGATAACTCAAATGTTTATGGTGTAGAGAGTTTACTGGCAACATATTTTTAAAATACTATAGTGTAGACCCTGTCTCAGCATGTCTGCACGTTGGGCAGGTAGTAGATGGATGTTAGTACTACGACTACTTACCATTTCTATAGCATTATCTTTTATTAGACCAACTCCAGTTGGTGGAGGTATGCAATCTTTCAGACCTCACAGGGTCCTTTGTCAGGCAAGGAGGGAAACACAGAGGGAAAGACAGATGTATATACCCATTTTACAGATGGGAAACTGATGCTGAGAGGTTGTGACTTGCGCAAGGCCACCCAGTGAGTTCATTGGCTAGGATGAGGTCTCAATCCAGCACCTTATCCACTACACCACGCTGGCTCTCCTGGGAACATCCAACTTCTCCAACTCTCTGGACATACGTAAGAAGCGCCATACTGGATCAGATCAATGGTCCATCAAGCCCAACTTCCTGTCTCCAACAGTGGCCAATCTTGGTTGTTCGGGAGAAGTACCCAACAGGTCATTATGGGGCGATCTATTCCCTGTTGTTCACTCCAGATCCTGACAGTCAGAGGTTACCTCTCCCATGCAGACTCTCACTGACACTCAGGCAGAGGTGTGTGTGTGTACATGTGTGTACGTGTACGTGTACACACATGAGATCCTGTCCATTCTGACTCCAGGACTCTCAGGCAAGCTGTAAAAGCAGTGAGTACAAGCTTTCCTGGTCTCCCGTCCAGCCAAGATTCCCAGCATTGGAACTCACAGGATTACACACATGCACAGCTCTGCCCTGCTGTCTGCTCTGGCTCTGCTTCTGAGTGGAGGAAAGGGGGTGGAGATGGAGAAACCAGGTGCTAACTTGGGTTTGCTTGCACACGAGTTGGGACTGGAAACTGCCGTGAGCAGAACTCACAGCTGGGAGGTCACGTGAAACTCCTCTTGTGTGTGCAGGGTTTTTAACAGTGTTAGCCCATTTCTGCCGTGATTTCACTCATAGGAGACAGGACTGGATTTTGAGCCCTGTCACCCATGAGTGAAATCACAGCAGAAATGGACTACTGATGTTAAAAATCCCCCCCACACAAGTGGAGCTTCATGTGATTTCCCCCTGCCATGATTTCTGCTCAAGGCAATTGTCATCCCTACCCCCCATCTTGTGTGCAAGTGCCCTCACTCCAAGCATTAGTTTTCTCCATCTCCAGGTCCATTTCTTTAAGTCAAATTTTGGCAAGTCAAACTTTTTTAACATGGTTGGAGAAAATAGACTTAAGCAGACTCCATTGGATATATTTTATCATTCATCCTTCTTTCTTCTCCTCTTCCAAGTCTTTAGATAAGGGTTTTAAAAAGTGGAAGCAGCTGACCACAGGTGAGGTTGTATCCTTCACTTACCACCCCCCCAAGTGTTCAGAACTGCAAGGAGAATGTGCAGAACCCCAGTGATGGCTGTTTCCATATGGCTCTAGGATTTACGGCACTGATTTACACTCCTAAGTCTAGGGATCAGCAAAGACCGTGTACTGGGGGTGGGTGAGGGGCTTCATTTTTCAAATCGGCACAGTTCCTTTTGAGACTCTGTTCCAGCTAGAAATGTTGCACTCTAATCTATTCAAACGACCATAGGGTAGAAACGCAAGGGTTGGCTTGTTTTGTTGGCTGCTTTAAGACTTGAAATACAAACCAGGTTTGAAGAAAACTCCAGTTGATCTCAAGTTGCGAGCGTACAAGTTCAGCGTTCAGCCACTTGCTCCGAGGTCGTTTTATCCTAATGCTGTCTGGAACATTGGGTCCTCGCTAAGCCACTTCGCTTTAGAGGCACCTTTTTAATTGCTTGTGGGCTTAAATACTTAAAACGGCACTAATCCACTTTAAGCCACTTTAACCGACCCCTGCCTCAGACAAGCCCCGTTAGATCCCCATGCCCACTGCTGGAGCAAACTGAGCTTGCAGCCTCTCCATCCCAAAACGTTTGTACAGTATTTTTTTTTATATTTTTTTTTTACTCTTTTCTAATTGAAAACAACCAGCCCAGCCCTTCCCTTGGTAACACTATGTGATGACTGCTAGCAGTTAGTTATTATCCAGGAGACCAGTAATGCAAACTCTAGAACTCGTGCACTCATTCCGGTTTTGTTTGTT
>QEPC01005386.1:1652439-1670569 GCA_003113815.1 Sphenodon punctatus | reverse complement strand
TACTTGGCTTGGTTACGATGAGAATGACAGCAGGCAGGTCCATGTTGCAAGGATAAGGGTAAACCGATCGTAGGTATAGGAATAGTGGCTCAGCAGGATAAAGAGTCAGACAGAGCAGAGCGAAAGAGGTGAGTTTTAAGGAGCGATTTGACGGTATGAAGGGAGGGGGCAAGACGGATGTGGACAGGGAGGGAGTTCCATGCATTTGACCTTCCACTTGACCTTCCCCATGCAAACCTCTGGGATCGAACAATGGCTGTTTTTACATGGACGCGCCCCCACCCCACCCCCCCACTCGGTGTTCGGGTGGGTGTGCTTGGAGGGGGGGCATCCATGTAAACGGCCGGCTGTGGATGGGGGGGGACGGATGTTCGCTTGTCGTTCATCCATGTGAACACCGAGCAGTATGGGCGGGGGTGCATGCGCGCTCCCGCGCAACACTCACCTCCACCCATCACCCACCCACGGAGCCCTTCGGAAAACAGGAGAAGGCCCCATGCATGGAGGTGGGAGTGTGCCCGTGTAAAGGGACACCCACCCACCTCCACCAATCCCTCCCCACTCGCCCCCATCCGTGTAAAAAGGGCCAACGTCTGGTCCTTGCAGAGTGAAGATTTTGTCCTGTCATCTTGACCAGTCCTAACCAGATGGGTGGCATGGAGGAGGTCTAGGGGAATAGCTGGTGATTGAGAATTTTTATACACAAGAGTGAGCTTCAAAGAACAACAAAAATCACTAGCCTTTAGCAAAATAGGAAGAATGTTTCCATTTTACATTATTGGAGTCAAAATCCTGTTTTTGTAGTATAGAAATCTGCAGCAAATTGAAAATTAGTTCAGGGAAAGTAATGGGACAGCTGAACTAATTGTACAGTACTGGATGGAATTGAGAGGGTCAGGACTTTGTAGCGGGAGAATGATGCTCCTTTGGTTAGGTCCTTTGGCTTTGTTTTTTGTGAGATTTTTTCCCATTTCTTCCTTCTGTCTGTCTTAGATGGAAGTGTCCAATGAATGAAGAGTATTTCTTACATTTTATTCCCTATTTAATTGGTTGTTTGATCACAAATAAAGCTCTCATCTGTTTTTTTTTGTTTTTTGTCCTGCTCTAATGCTCAACTTTTCATACAAAGTTTGAGTTCAAGCCTGTGTGCGTTTTGCCAATTCTGAATCCTGGATACCTCTCACCTATAAAAATGTATACATCAGAAAAAAATGCTCATAGTGAAGTTGGGGAGCAGCATCCTAATTTATTTTTGTGGTTTATCAATACATTTATCACTACACAGTTTATCAATACATTGATTTTATTTCCCATTGCATCCCCATAGACTGCTGACTGATGCTTCCTCCACTGTCCTTTCCTTCAGACTCCCTGTAGTTTGCGCACCTGAGACTTCTCAGCTTTATGAATGTCTTTCCCTAGATTGTAAGCTTCTTGGGGCAGGGACTTGTCTTTCTTCAATTATCATTCAGTGCCAGGTGCATTGTTGGGGCTCTATATAAACTTAATAATAATGGCAAAGAGCTTGCAGGTTTCTTTGTCCAGCTTCCTTGGTATCAAGAACCTGTAGAAAGTATTTCCATTCAGGCCTTGTTAAAGCCTGGTTGAACATGAACATTTTTAATTTGGCATCGTGTGCAGATAAGACCTGCTCATTATTAACTTGTTCAAATGTCATAGGATTTAAATGAGCCCTGAGAGTGATCAAGGAGGTGAACCATGCTGGGTCCAGGGAATGGCCCCATGAAAACTGCTAATGTGGGCCACCTCCTAACATAGGGATGTTTGGCTGTTTCCCGTTAGAAAAAGGGAAACGGTACCATAATTAAACTTTTTAAAAATGTTCTTTTAAACGTAACAGGGGCTAGGGCTCTTTAGCGAATAATAATAATAATTTTATTTTGATAGTGTTCCCCACCACCACCCTTAGCCAAATGGCACTCAGAGCGCTTTACAACATAAAACAAACATAAAAAGAATATAAAATCAATTTAAAATAGAAATCCGTTTTAAAAAGGGAAGGTAAATTGGGGGTGAGTTGGAGGAGAAGCACATTAAGGGAATCCTAAAAGTACCGGGAGAACAAATAAGTCTCCAGGTTCTTTATATATATATATATTAATATTTGGGGAACATCATGTCACAATTTTACGTAATTAGTAAGAAATCTGTTCTATTATCCCTTGATCCTGCTTCTCCATTTTCTGTAGGACTCTGATAACAACAGTGCTGGAGAACTCAGTGAAGGCCAAAGACCTAGGCTGACAAGAGCAGCAGAAAGTATCCTAACGGGACACTCATTTTATCTAGACCAGCCCACAGCACAAGCTTCTATGCAGAGATCCTGGCGTGTGCCATCGCCTGGACAGTTTGACAGAAGTGCAGGTATAAACTGAGTTATTTCTTTTCCTCTGTGGTGCCCACTGGAAGAATGTTTCTAGGATAGATAAATCTGGGCTGTTCACAACAAGTTGCAAAGAAACGGTAGCAAGCACTTTTGGAATAAGTTGTCTTACCCCTCTTGGGTTAATTTGTTTCCGGAGGATGTGGTCAAGGCCAGTAGTATGTGGCTGGGTTTAAGGATTGGACAGGTTTCTGAAGGAGAGGTCCATTAGCAGTCATTATCCAGGTAGGGTTTGGGCGAAAGTAACCTCTGACTATCAGAAGCTGGGAGTGAACAGCAGGGCACGGATCGCCCCGTTGTGACCTGTTGGGTACTTCTCCCAAGCAACCGAGATTGGCCGCTGTTGGAGACAGGATGTTGAGCTCGATGGACCCAGTGTAGCATTACTTAATGAGCATTTAAGGCAGAAGTGCGCCATGTCCGATCTGGTCCACAGCTGTTTTTTAATTGGCCCCTTTCCAATTCCCAATGGGTTTCCTCCCTCCCGGGAAACTTATAAATATGGAGCAGCTTGACTATTTGGTCAAATGGCTCTACCTTGGGGGTAACGTCCTGGGTACTACCACGTGGGTGCAGCATGTAGAACCACCCTGTATGTATAGCCTACTCTTCAGGTTCTAGAAAAAGCTGTTCCAGGGCCTTTTTATTTGCCAAAGCCTGATCGTGGGTTGCATTAAAGGATTCCCCTTTTAAATAGGATTCAGCTAAATAAGCCATTCTTAAATAACAACATTTCCATGCAAACATCACCCTTTTTAATTTCAATTTTTAAAAAGATAAACGTTGAGTTTAAACCACAGCAAAGATGCGTGTGAACAAGATTTGTATGTCTAGAAGCGAGAGAGCTCTTCGGCTTCCACGACTACTTAAGCTTTGGGTCTCCTGCTGAAGGTGGCCTTCCGCTTCCTGTTGTGACAATGACTATGTTCTGCGGCCGATAGGGAAGAGGCTGAGACCTCCAGCTCAGTTTACACCCCCGCTAAATAGCTCTCAGTTGGTAGCAGCTCTTTGGTCATCACTGCTGACTACATTGAAACTGCTGGCCTCGGGGATAACCCAGTTCGTCAAATTATAGAATCCTCCACAGTCTCATTTCTGCAGCCTGCCACTACTCATTTACTGCTCTGTGCTTGAGATAAGGTCCGCATTAGGAACCCTGGGATGGACTGACTTCATATAATCTTGCTATATAAAGACTAATCCTTTTTGAATGTTACGAAGCTGTGGAGTGCAGTGATTTCCAGGGACAAGAAGTTCTGCTTTCTAATTACGCATTGTGTAAAGTGTTTCTCTTTATCAGTTACCATTCAATAAAATTGAATAGCCCTTTGTTCCTATAGCAAATTAAAGAGTAAAAGGAGTGCTAGCCTGTGGGGTATCTATGGACACGCTGCTGGGGGCCCGATCCCCATGTGGCCCTGTGACGGGCAAGTGCAGCTGCCACTCTGCAGGGCCAGCGCAGGGAGCTGGGCAGACGGCCAGTCTCCCCGTGGGGCGGGCGGGCAGGCTGCTGTCGGAGCTCCTGCCACTGGCGGGGTGGGCTGAGGTGCTGGTCACACGAGTG
The DNA here is from genome assembly GCA_003113815.1 of Sphenodon punctatus. Taxonomy (NCBI): domain Eukaryota; kingdom Metazoa; phylum Chordata; class Lepidosauria; order Sphenodontia; family Sphenodontidae; genus Sphenodon; species Sphenodon punctatus. Next base: position 1,666,601 of record QEPC01005386.1, on the reverse strand, counting down.
GGCGCTTGGCCCCACTCCACCTCCCTCCCCCGGCCTGAGAACTCCCACCCCCGGCCATGCTGTAGCCGCGTGCAACAGATGACAGTGCCCACCGCTTGAAGTCCCGCAGCAGAGCTCACCACACAGCGGGGCGAAGGGATCCCAGTACCTGGGCTGCCTTACCCCATTTGGGGTAAAGCTGCTACGCAATGCATCCTCTGGCTTTTTCTGAGTACGCAGCATGTAGCAGACAACTGCCTGCTTGTAGGGAACATTTAGTGGCCACGGGCCAAACGAAACGCTGTATCACATGGCACGGCAGCCCAGAGTGGGGTAAGACGGCCCAAGGCACAGTAGCCTGCCCACGGAGTCTCGTGTGGCTACTACACCCTATTCTTTGTCCTCTCCACTCTTTGCCTCCCATCTAAGCTAAATAGTCCCTGGCTTTTCAGCCTGCCTCAGTGCAGAAGTCTTGCTATTATACACCTGTTTGATCATATGTCTTGCCTCTCTCTGAATCCCTCCTATTTCTGTTTAAGATTGGGTGTCCAGAACTGGACATGCTTCCAAGTGAGACTATGGCTACTTGCCCACGTTACACAAACTAACGTTAATTCCTATCTAACATTAGTTTGTGTAACGTGGGCAAGTAGCCTTCCTCATTCGGGAGGGAAAATTCACGTTCCAGCCCTGTCACTCGCTTGTATGGAAACTAACGTGAACTTTTGAAGGTATGCAGTGCATTCAAATTTCACACTAGTTAAAGTAATGAGGAATTCCCCAGGAGGGGGCATTAGCGAGGGAGGAAGGGGGGAAGCGGTAACCCAGGCACATACCCCCGCCCAGCCCCAGAGGGGGAGGGAAGACCAGCAGGACTCGCCTACCCGGTGGTGGAACAGCTCCAGCAGCGCAACTCAAACCCAGCGTGTCGGTGCTTTCCTCTACAGGCGCAAGCCTGTCAGGTCCTCAGGCCCCGCCTGCAGAGGAATTCCCGATGTACCAGGCTCAGGCTACGCAGCCAGGCAGGTGAGTTACCAGACTGGGGGAGGGTGGGTGGGTGCTGCAGGGTCTGAAGTTGGGCAAGGATCCATTGTATCTCACTACAGATCTTTTCCGCTTTCAGCACATCGTGTGAAATCAACGTGGGCATGTAGCCCATGTTGACCTCATGTAACAGCAATTTCTCATGAGATTGTATCTCACGATAAAATACAGAAGGTGTGTAAACTGCCTGTACCATTGATTTATATGGTGGCATTATAAGAACGTAAGTGCTGTGCTCAGTCAGACCAATGGTCCGTTTGGCCTTGACAGTGTCCAGCTTCATTTGGTTCAGAGAAGTTCACAATAGGTCGTAATGGAGTGACCTATTCCCCTGCTAATTGTTCCCAGTTCCCAACAGTCTGATGTCTCATCCCCCGACCAGCCTAATAGCCATTTATAGACCTATCCTCTTAAGAACTTATCCCGGCCTTCCTTGAGGCCAGTTATGCCGTTGACCTTCAAAACATCTAGCAATGAGTTCCACAAGTTCAATGTACAGTGAGTGAAAAAGCACTTTCTTTTTTATATCTGCTGCCAGTTAATTTCATCAGATGTCCTGGGGTTCTTTTATTTTGAGAAGGGATAAATAACAACTCCCTGTTTACTTGCTTTGCACCACTCATGTTTGTACATGTCGTTATTTGTATTTTGGGTCTGATATGTTATGTGCTGTCCTGAGCCTTCTGTGGTAAGGCAGAATGTAGATACAAAACAACAATAATTGTGAAGTTCTACCCTATTCCACCTCCCACCCCATCGCTGTCACTTCTCTAAGCTTAAGAGCCCTAACTTATTGAGCCTTTCCTTATACAGAAGCTTTTCTGTACCTTTGGTCATCTGTTTTTCTCCCCCTACCCCCAGCTGCTACTCCATACGTGTAGCTCTGCGGGTGACCGCCAGGAGGCAGAAGAAGCAACTTCGCTAACTGTGCATGCGCGCCAGCGCTAGCCCCGGGACCTCAGTCTGTCGTTTTCCTTCGGGCCATCGGGAGCAAACATTTTGGGGGGAGGCGATTTTTTAAGTGCCACCCAGCCCGGAGATGAGCAGGCAAACCTTGGTGGACAGGCGGGGGCAGCGAATTCCCCGATCCGTTCGGGGTAACGCAGGCACAAGCCCCGGCCAGCTCCCTCGCAAAGCACCTGGGAGCGGGGGAACAAGAGCGGGACGCAATTTTTTTGGGTTGTTTCTTCTTTGGCGCCTCTCGATCTGCCGGCGGAGAGGCGGTGAAACTGCAGCGCAGAACCGGCGCCCATCCTCCCCCCCCGGCCCGGGAACAGCCCCGCACGGCGGGAGCAGGTTTCAGTCGCAGCGCAGCCCCCGATAGTGCCAGTGGCCAGGTCCAGAGAGCATGGAAGCGGCAGCGGGGAGCACAACACAGGACCAGGCAGCTGCAGCACAGGAGGACACGCAAGTACACATGTCTTCCTTAGCTGACACCATGGGAAAGATCCTGCAGTCCATAGACAAGCTCTGTGACTTGCAATCCCAAGGGGCACGTAAAAGACCCAGCCCCAAGTCTCCCAAACGGAGCGTGGGAAAAATTCCCCTGCAATGTGGGAAATAAGAGAGCAAGGGCTCCTTAAGGGGGCGCCATAACTTACCTATTAATCTCCCCACAGTCTTCTGAGGAAAGCTCCTCTGAGGAACAGGTAAAGAAGCGAGATTTTAGTGGCCTCAGACTCTGACCTAGAATCTAGGCAGGGGGGCTCTGAAACAGAGGAAGCAAGTTACCAGCAACCTCTGCCTGACCCCAAAGAAAAGGACAGGCAGTTTCCCCTAGCCTGCAGAGAACCGCTCCTAGCTCAGGTGACTAAGGTCCTGCAGCTGAAAGAGAAGCCTGCAAAAGGGGATTCCTCAGACTCCCAGGAGGAGGAGGAGAGGGACTATATCCCATCGGTGCATGGCAGGGACCCGGGGGTGCCCTTGNAGATTCCTCAGACTCCCAGGAGGAGGAGGAGAGGGACTATATCCCATCAGTGCATGGAAGGGACCCGGGGGTGCCCTTGGATAAGGCGTTTGAAAAGCTAGTCATAGAAGAGTGGAAACACCCTGACAAGTCTCATAGGATGAATAGGACACAGGCCACTTTGTGTTCCTTCTCGAGAAAGAAGGAACCGTTATTCAAAAACCCAAAGGTAGATGCGACAGCGGTCTTGCTAGCCAGACAAACCGTGTTCCCCACGGAAGGGGACTGCTACCCAAAGGATCCCACAGGCAGGGCAATAGATTCAGCTCTTAGGAGGGACCTAGAGTCTTCAACATCGATGCTAAAGATCAACATTATCTCCTCGTACGTGGCCCTACTTGCCTGGATGCAGGAGACTCGGCATACAGGGATATCAGAAAAGAGGTCTCAGATGCTGTCATCCCGCATCATGCTGGCTACAGTGTTATTGTACCATGGACTCCATGGTCTGGTCAGCCCAGGCGGTAGCAAATAAGGTTTCTGCTAGGAGGCGGCTGTGGCTCAGAACCTGGCAGGGAGATGTCCCCGCCAAGAACCTCCTGGTAGCAGCACCCTATAAGGGTGGCAAGCTTTTTGGTCTGTGCCTGGATAAGGGCCTGGCGGATGCCACCGACAAGACTAAGCCCAAGACCCTTCAGCAGGTGGGATCAAAGAGGTTTTTTCGAGGCCCACCAGCTAAATTCAGAGGAAGCTTCGGAGGGTTCAGGACGTTCCAGCCCCAAGCTAACAGATAGGCGCCAGGCAATTTCCATAATAGGGGCCACAGGCAGGCTAGGTTCGACAAGCAAAAGCCAAGAGGATCTGCAGGTCAGCCAAAACAGAACACATGACTACTCAGAGGGGTCAGGAATCGGGGGCAGGCTACAAAATTTCTCAAGGCTCTGCAAAAAGTCAGTTTTGGACCAGTGGGTTTTAAATTGTGTAAAAAACGGTTACCCCATAGAGTTGGCAGCTCGGCCCAAACAGAGATTTATTGCCTCCCCCTCCTCAGGAAACCCAGCAAAGCATCTGGCCATGATGACAGAGATTCAAAGAGTCCTTCACATACAAGCCATAGAGCCACTCCAGCCAGAGCAGGCCAGTCACGGCCTATATTCCATCTTATTTCTGGTCCCCCCAGTTAGGTTTCAATTAGGAACCTGGAGGGCAGTGTTAGATCTAAAGACCCTAAACAAAGCCGTGAGGGCACAAAAATTCAAGATGGAAACGGTAACCTCCATCTGCCAAAGCCTAACGGGGGAGGATTGGATGGTATCCCTCGATCTAAAGGAAGCCATCTGCATATCCTGAATTGGCCACCACACCGGAGATGGCTCAGATTCTGCTATCATCAGATGCACTATCAGTACAAAGCCCTACCGTTCGGCGTGTCATCGGCGCCGAGGACCTTTACCAAGATCCTGGCCCCCCTGGTAGCAAACCTCAGGAAAGAGGGAGTCCACCTGTACCCATACCTGGACGACGTTTTGATCAGGGCCCAGATGCTCCCGAAGGTCCTTGTAGACTTGGACAGGACCGTGCAATATCTGAACCTCCACGGGTTTCTGATCAACAGGGAAAAGAGTCGTCATCTTCCCACGCACAGGCTGGAACATCTAGGCGTCATTCTGGATACTACCTCAGAAGTCGCACTCATACCTCCCTCCAGGCAATGCAAGATCCACACACTAATACGCCTTCTAAAACTTCAGAGGAGGATGAAGCTCAAGTCCCTAGCACAGCTCTTGGGGCTGCTGGCGTCGTGCACCAGGCAGGTACAGTGGGGTCGTTTTCACCTTAGACCTTTGCAGCAGCTGCTGCGGCCTGTGCAGAGAGAGAGCTGACGCTAGGGCTCAACCCGTGGGTCACTATTCCCAAAGGCCTAGGAAAATCAATGTCCTGGTGGTTAAGAGTGGAAACCTTCGACACAGGAACCCTGCTGTCCGAACCCAACAGGGAGGGTGATAACAACGGACGCCAGTCTCACGGGGTGGGGATCCCATTCTGGATCCAAGTCAGCCCAGGGACTGTGGTCCAAGGAGGACCAGTCCCGCAGCATAAATTATTTGGAGCTCAAAGCAATTCGGCTCGCCCTGAAGCACCTGTCGCCTACCATCACCATCCGCCACATACTGATTTATACGGACAACGCAACCGCCAAAGCTTACGTCAATCACCAGGGAGGCTCGAGAGCCCTTGGCCTCCAGAGAGAGGCGGTGAAACTCTTCACATGGGTTCAGAGGCATCTATACTCCCTGATGGCCCTACACATCAGGGGAAAGGACAACGAACAAGCGGACTGGCTAAGCCGACGCTCCATCAACCCACACTAATGGACGCTAGACAGAGAGGTGTTTGAGGACCTAGTGAAACTCTTTGGGCTTCTGGTAATAGATCTTTTCACCAACCAAGAGAACGCATGAGTACTGAGATTTATGTCCAGAACTCCGTGCAGGGCAGCAGTAGCGGTGGATGCATTGAATCAACCATGGCCACCGGGCCTACTTTATGCGTTCCCACCCATTCCTCTGATTCCGAGGACAATTGCGAAAGTCATCAAGGAGGAAGCCCAGATAATCATCATAACCCCATGGTGGCCCAGGAGACCATGGTTTTCAGACCTGATAGAACTCAGTCAGTCCTGGTATAAGACATTACTCCTCCTGCCCACCCTGCTCAGACAGGGTCCGCTGCTGTGCAACAACCTACAAAACCTAAGACTGACAGCCTGGAACTTGAACGCTCGGCGTTAAAGAAGAAGGGTTACTCAGATGCAGTACTGTCAACCCTGCAGCAGTCTAGGCGTCCAGCAACCAGGAGAGCGTATAGGGCCACCTGGAAAACGTTCGCCCTATGGACAACGGGAAAGAGTCGAGACCCCAGCAAGGCGAGAATTGCAGACCTTCTTCAGTTCTTACAAGAGGGGTTAGACAAGGGGCTGAAACTGAACACGTTAGCTAGACAGGCAGCAGCTTTAGACTCTGGGTGATTTCAGACGTGACGGGGCAGCATTCGCCCCGTCACGGAAACAACCCTTAGATTCCCTGCTGGGATCACTCCGGCATGGCCAACAGACGTACCGGGGGATTCCGGCGAGGAATTGGGACGGGGCGGGGCCGCGTGGCGCAACGTGCGGCTGTGTGGCCACGCCCCCCCACCGCCCGCCCTCTGCGGAGATGGGCGGGCGCCATGGCTAATGCGGCCGCAGCGCCCTCCCAGAATGACCACGGTCCGGAATCCCGGCGGGGATTCCGGGCCGTGATCGCCGTCCAGACGTGACAGGCCCCTTCCTCCCTGCCGGGAATCTCATTCACCACGCGATCGGCGCCAGACCCGCCGGACCAGCCGATCGCGTGGCAAATGAGATTCCCGGCAGGGATTGAGCGTGGTTAACATCTTGGGGGGGGGAACTTCCGGTTCCCCAACAGACGTTACGAGGGCATTCCCCACAACAGGGAATTGACTGTGGTTGAGCATGATCTCGTAACGTATGAAAATACCCTCTGTTATGAGGGCGGTGGCAAATAAAAAGATCTCCTTCCACAGGCACGTTAGATAGTTCTTGAGCGCGGCTAGGTCCGTTTCCCCGGCAGTGGTACATAGGTGTCCTTCATGGAGTCTCAACTTAGTCCTGGATGCTCTGACCAGGGCACCGTTCGAGCCTCTTAAACACGTTTCCTTGTATATGCTCTCGCTTAAGGTGGTATTCTTAGTAGCCGTTACTTAGGCCAGAAGGGTATCAGAATTGGGAGCATTATCAATAGAGGAAAACTTTTGTTCCTTCCAGGAGCAATCGGTTACTTTAAGGATTGATCAGGCCTTTATACCAAAAGTCAACTCTTTTTTCCATAGGAGCCAGGAAATAGTCTTGCCTTCCTTTTGCCCCAAGCCATCTCATCCAAAGGAGAAGTCTTGGCACACATTAGATGTACATAGAGCCCTAAAAATCTATTTGGATAGAACTCAGGGGCTCAGGGCATCTACAGCCCTATTAACATCTGACCTGTATACAGGGGAACTAAGGCCTCCAAGTCTCTAATATCAAAATGGGTAAAGCAATGCATTGTGGAGGCCTATAGGGCAAGTGGTAGGGTTCCACCCCTCCAGATATGGGCTCATTCAGTCAGGAGTGTGGCCACCTCATATGCCTTCAAGACTAGGGCTTCTTACAATGAAATATGCAGGGCGGCCACCTGGTCGTCTCTGCACACATTTGTAAAACATTACAAATTGAGTGTATACCAATCAGCAGAGGCTGCGTTTGGTACTCCGCTGTCGCTGTTTGCTCCCACCTTTAAGGGCATTTTCAGCTCGGGTACATCCCGTACGGAGGAGTAGCCGGAGGCAGGGGGAGAAAAGAGAATTGGTCACCTACCTTCAGTGAATTCTTTTCTCTCCTGCTTTCTGGATACTCCTCTGGCCCTCCCTACCAAACAGCACAACAAGTGGGGGAGGATCTGGTTAGGTACCTATGGTTCATTTCCTTCAAGGGGAAAACTCATGGTTAAGCGGGGGTGCATGGTGTGTGTGTTCTTTGTTCTTATGGGAAGGGTGCACGTTAGCGCTCTTAGTTTGTTTATCCCACAGATAGTCTTTAGGACTGCGGGAATCTTCAGAGGTTGGTTATGCCGGCCCTTGGCTTGGATATTTGACTGAGGTCCTGGGGCTAGCTCTGGCGCGCATGCGCAGTTAGTGAAGTTTCTTCTTCTGCCTCCTGGCGGTCACCCGCAGAGCTACCCGTACGGAGGAGTATCCGGAGAGCAGGGGAGAAAAGAATTCACCGAAGGTAGGTGACCAATTCTCTTTTGTCTCTACATATATAATATTTTTAGTAGTATTTTCCATCTCAATCCTTATAGACCATGGGTTCCAGGGGACTGATGCCCACCCTATGGGGCTTGGGCGAACATGACCCCCTAGGTAAGGGGTCACATTGCCTATGTAGGGGGTGTTGCGGCCTATGTAGGCGGAGTGGTTGCCAGCCCAGAAGTGCTCTGTGACTATCCAGCTGTGGAGAGCAGCAGCCGGGTTACATTCAGGGGGGAATGTGGGGGAGCTTTCGGGGGGCCATTTGGCAGCCAGCAGCAGTCCGCAGAAGAACTGCAGCTTCCCCACCCCTGTCATAGCCATAACCTTTTGTTTATCTTTCAACTGCCACCACAAACTGAGCAGAGGTTTGCATTGAATTTTGAAGAAACAGCCTCATAGGAAAATTGGAGCCTACTTTTGATTTCAACATGCATTTTAATGCTACGGAGAAAGAAAAGGTTTTGTTTGTTACAACCTGGAAATAAAATAGCCAAAGACAGCACAGAAGCTATTCAACATAAGATAATCTCTTCCCAGGAAGAAATGAAACTTTTGATGATTAACTTTGAATTGTTGCCGCTTTTCAGCTAATTCCTTAATATATATAATGTGTTGCATGAGCGTGTGTATCCATCAATCTGTCAACAGTTAGGTTTAAGTGCCTTTTTTCTTTCTTTCTGCCTCATTGCCTACAATACAGAGTCTGCAAGAGTAACTTTAAACAGGGAAACTAAATAACCATTACATCACTTGGTTATAAAAGGTTACATATTTCAGGTATGCGACTCTAAATGTGCACACTGAAAGAGGCAAATGATCTAAATCATATTATCCTACAGTAGGTGTGCAGCTTGGATATGACAAATTATATTTCCCTGTGTCCTAAAGATTAATGAGGATCCTGAACCCACGCGTATCATTGCTCTCCCTCCTAACCTGCTTTTGTTTGTGTGTTAGAAGCTTGGTGGCTGTTCCGAGAGCTTCAGAACAGCCTGGTCTGCTTAACTTGCAATGTGATAGTTAAGAGTCCCATCAGCATTTCCATTATAAATCCATGTTTGTAGTGGTTAATAACTTGGCTTAGGGCTGCATCCAATAGTAAAAAAATATGTTGAGAGTATTTGCAAGGATCGGCTCCGAGTGTTCGGTCAGTCTTCGGTAACTCGGCCAAATACTCGGTAAAATAAAACCGAGTACCGAGTATTTTCTGAGTACCGACTACCGAGTTCCATTTATATAGGATCAGGAACAGCCACGTATGTTGTCCATCCGAGGATTTACCTGAGTACTGAGCCAATTCCTCAGTAAAACCGAGTTGAATGCTGAGGTACTCCGGTAAAAAAAGCCTATGTAATTTTGAATACCGAGTTTCAACACTAATCTAAATCTATCTATCTAATAACATAAATAAGGTTTAAAACTAGTTTTAGCCGTTTGAGATTAGTACAGTCTACAAAAGCTGCTTTTTTTTAATGATGAAGATACTACATAGTCTTGTAGCAATGTGGTATTCTGTGTGGGTTATATAGCCAGGGGTGTGAAACATATATAATTCACTAGCTAGGAATAAAAGACTAATTGCTGGGTTGGGATTTATAGTGGGGAAGAGCACCCGGGGGTGTGGAAATCAACACGCCAGTTCAACAAGGATATTTGCCAGATGAATTGATTCGTACAGCCCCATATAGAACAAAACACTGATTTTTATTTATTTCTGTTGATTAGTAGGCTAATGTAGGGGGTTCATTGGTCCTGTATGTCAGTTTTCCTAAGAAGACCCAGACACTAGAGTTTTTCTAAGGAAGATTGTAAGAAACCTATGAATTAGATTGGGAAAGGTGGCAATGGGGGAAGTTAAAACCAGTCAGCCATGTCCACAGCTGAGCTGCTTGAAGGGCCCCACGGCTGCTCTGGGTCTGGCAAGCTCTCCCCCTTCCCTAATCACTTCTGTGCCTGCCCACGACAGTGGTTGGCATTGAGGAAGAGAGGGTCTTATGGATAGACAAGTCAGAAATAATATGAACATGGCTCCCAGAAGACGACCCCTGGTTATTTCTAGGACCCGATGTTACCGGCTCACATTATTTCAAGGAACGGATGTGCCTTAAGTTTCTGTTCAGTCGCTTAGTAAAATGAAACGCTTGAGAAGAAGCCCATTCGCTCTCCCGCATCAAGCATGAGGAATAAAGCCGATCAAGTGGAGTTGGGGAATCTGCCACTTTGAAAAAGAGTACAGGGTGGGGGAAGGAATGGAAGGATCCAGCTCATAGATCTGTGCCATGGATCCATCCCCGTCCTTCAGTGCATGTCCTCCTCTCTGCTCCGTTTCTTTGAGCTCACTCTTTCAGCACTTGAGTGCGGGAAACGGGCTCACGAGGCAGATCCAGCAGTTGGAGAGAGGCCAAATGGAAAAACAGCAGTGGGCCAGATTTGGACCACAGGTCCTCCCCAATGCCCTCCCCTCCTGACCGAGCATACAGCGGCACGATGAACTGTAACGGTTCTGAAGCTGACTATTCAGGTCTACCATGTTAGAAACATACCAATTCTAAAGCTGCCTTTGACATTTCCGTTGAGATTTAATTTCTTCCTTCCCACCGTGACAATTAAAAGGATGCTGTCAAGGCATTTATGGCTAACAAGTTATGAACTTTAAAATGATGTGATGTTGCTGGGAAAACCCTTTGGGATTCTGGATACCAGTTTAGAAAACTTAACCTCACAATACATTTCCCAGAGCTCCATGTTGATCATTGGCACGTGAAGAAAAATTAAAATATCACCACCTTGTTATTGTTGGATCTCTGTTCATAGTATGACTGGGTATGGGGGAAGAGTCATTTGCCTCTTTAATGGGGTGGTTCACTGATCAAATTCATACTCCTGCCTCCCTGCAACAATCATAGGGTACGTGGGTTGATGTAAATCCAACTTTGACCCCCCCCTCAAGGATTTTCTGGACTGTTTTATAATTCTGTATCTTTTACAGTCTCGGGCGATGTTCCTAGAGATGCCGATCTTAGCCCTGGTCCAATGAGCGTGGCTGAGTTAGAGTCCCAGCCGGCACGAGTGAATGACAGAGCGTCATCTCATTCTGAAGATCTGTCCCAGGTAAATTGTGAACCGCTTTTCTGCATTTCTTGCAAATGATCAACAGATACAAACTAAAATAACATTCACTCAGGGTTCAGGAAACCTGGTTTCTGTGTTAACTAAACTTAAGTATTTGGGGGGTAGATGCTCATACCAAAGAGACAGAAACAATAGCATTGTAATTTATTGGGAGCTGTGGGTAGTTAATATATTCCTACTTTCTGTGTTTTCTCAAACCCTGGTTCCTTCCTATTCCACTCCTCAATCAAGTCACGTGGGACTTAGTCCTATGCTTGTTAAAACAGATCTTTCCACTGCTTTCAGTGGACAATAGATCAGGCTTGCAGGGCTTTACAAGCACCAAAATTGGTATGGCAGCACGTAGAGGAGAGGAGGTACTCCATGAATAGCCCACACAAGGAGAAACTGTACTCTCAGACATCCTTACTTGTGGTTTGTGGAGGTTCAATCATAGTGGCAAGGAGGATATGTTCTGGAGTTGGAGGAGTGGGCTATAGCAAACTTTTTGTGCACTGGTAGGGGCAAAGCCCTGTTGGTCCTTCCTCGCTTTATTCCTCCACAAGACCGTGAAGACTTTGACTTTGAGGACGTGATCCTATGCATGTTTAAGTCAATGACTAAATTTCCACTGATTTTAATAGCACAGGATCAGGGCCTTATCACAATGGCTCTTATCGTTTTATTTTTGCCTATGTGATTCTTTTTTGAGACTTAAAACATTATCCCTAAACCCCAGACAGTAACAAAGACATGCAGAGCACATCAGATATAAATTGGTATTATCACTCCATCCACAGATGGCATGACCTCACTTGGGTTCATGACCCACAGTTTGGGAGTTTCTGCCTTATCTGGCTCTTGGTTATATCTATGAATAACATCCATCTTCTTAATGAGGGACCCATGTTCACTGCCGTTTTACTCATTGCCACCCGTGGGGAAAACATCGTGGACATGGGTCCCTGCTTTTAATGTACCTAAAAATAAATCAAAACAAACAAGCTCTGAAAGCCTAAAAGCTCATGGTAGTATATTGGATGGGGTCAGTGTCTTTGTTTGTTTATTCAGTAATTTGTGTCCTGCCCAATGGCAGTTCAGGACGGCTAATGGGTAAAAGCAATAAATACATAGATACAAAAAATATAAAATCAAATATAGTATAAATATAAAATCTCAAATACAGATGAGGCCCAAATAAATACTGCCCCCAAAATGCCCACCCGCTACCCATCTCCCTTCGCCAAATGCCTAGTGAAACAGCCAGGTTTTACATTATCTACGGAAGGAAGGGAGGTCCGGAGACAGGCGGACCTCTGCCAGGAGAGAGCTCCACAGCCTTGGCACAGCCACCGAGAATTTCCTCTCAACAGTTGCCACCCGGGATACCTGGGGGACTCCCAAGAGGGTGCTCCCGGCCAACCACAGGGGTCAATCTAGGACCTGAGGGGTGAGGTGGTCCTCCAGGTAAGCGAGGCCCAGACTGTATAGGGCTTTAAAGGTCGTAACCAACACCTTGAATAGAGCCTGGAAGGCTATAGGCAGCCAGTGCAGAGTGGAGCACAGGCGTTATGTGCTCACAGTGGCCCGTCCCCATCGGGAAGTGGGCCGCCGCATTCTGCAGCAGCTGCAGTCTCCAGATCATCACCAAGGGTAGCCCCGCATAGAGTGCATCGCAGTAGTCCAATCATGAGGTGATGAATGCATGGATAACCGTGACAAGATTGGCCCCCACTCTCCTGTCATTTCGACGTTTATGTAAGACCTGGCTGTTCCGCCAGACCTTTGGCGAGGGGGAGGGGCTGGGTGGGGGGAGGGTTTTTTTTGTCCCCCCCCCCCNGGGAGGGGCTGGGTGGGGTTTTATTGTTCTCCCCCCCGCCTTGAATTTTATGAATTTTTAACTGTTTTTATATTGTTCACCGCCCTGGGCTGCCTGAAAGGGCAGGAGGGGGCGGGATAAAAATGTTATATAAATAAAAATAAATAAATAAAAGATTGGAGTCTGAGATATGTGGCCGAAGACAACGGAACAGATGTACATTTACAAAACGTACCCCTCGCCACAGTTGCCACCTGGGTATCCAGGCAGAGCTTGCGAACCAAGGAGTACCCCCAGATTCCGAACTTGAGGAACCAAGGAGGGACGCACCCCATCAATGATGGGGGCCTCCACCACCTCGCCCCTTCCCACCAGCATGGCCTCCGTCTTACAGCTTCAGATGACTTGACCTCATCCAATCCCCCACCACCACCAGACCCAGAGATTACAGGCCCTGAGTTATATGCAAATGAGAGGTCGAGAAACCTCAAACCTTCTCACATCTCGCGTTGAACAGGAGAGGGGACAGAATGGATCCCTGCGGAACATGTTTTTGGAACATATGATGTTCTGTGGAAGGAGCATCATGTAAATCTTTAAAAATTAAGAGCATTAATTAAATATTTCTTGAAACTGCACTTTTACTGTGTGTGTGTGTGTGTGCGTGTGTACATACACACACACAAAAAGATATTATAGTACTTGCTTATACAGTATGTATATAATATATATTAAATAATCTTAATTTCTATATGGTTTCAATGACTGCCAATCAGAAACTTAGGCAAGAAGCAGTGCAGGCTGAGCCCCCAGTACGCTCCAGAGTTATTCGTGTGAGAAGCAAGCCAGAAGAGACTCCGCAGCAAGGTAAGCCATTTCTTAAATCATCTGGTTTGATACCAAAGTTATAGGTTCAGGCACTTGTAATGGTTCGCATCAGTTATGCTTCATCCCTGAACTGACACTCTAATCCTCAAAACCACTCTGCTTACACAAGCATCATTTGCTTCAATGAGGCCCTTGTGCTGGTGGAGGATTGCCTGAAAACACGGCACGCTTCCAAGTTCCATTGACTTGAGTAGAACTAAAGCATTGGTTCTCATCCTTTTCATGGACAAGACCCACTGAAACGGGTTTAAAAAAAATAAATAATCAGGACCAGGGATGGCCAGGCAGCAGTGGGGAGCCAGTCAGAAGCAGCAGGAGCCAGAGAGCTGAGGAAGCTGTGGGAAGCCACACTCCTCTTATTTCTATCCCTCGCCCCCCTCCCCCCCCACCATGGCACAGATGGCAAGAGGGGACTTGCAACGGGGGATGGAATGCAGCTACACCAGGATTATGGGCTCCCCAGGCCCATCCTGGAATCCACCTAAAACCAACCCAAAACCCACCATTGGGTCCCAAACTGCTGGTTGAGAACCACTGGACTAAAGGACTAAAGTTCTTGTTGTAGTT
>QEPC01005386.1:1601415-1611636 GCA_003113815.1 Sphenodon punctatus | reverse complement strand
TCCTTGTCTTTTAGATTGTAAGCCACAGGTAGGGACCGCAGCTGATTATATGTTCTGTACAGCGCCAGGTTGTTGCTGGCGCTTTATAAATGTTTAATAATAATAATAATAATAATAATAAATTCAGCCGTATATATTTTGCCATCCCTATATCTGATTTCCAGTGCACATATAACAAGGCTACTATTCTGCTAACCCGTATAACAGCAAAATCCTCCTGCAGTGCTATATCTCATGCTGACTTCCTTCACTTCAAATTCTTTCTCTCCTCCCTTCTGCTATCTCCCTCGCTAGACAGCATTACTACACCTCCTGCATCGAGTCCTGTTCTCGGGAACCTCGCCGCCTGTTCGCCACCTTTGACTCCCTCCTCAACCACCACCCCCCGTCCTCCTCCTCCTCCTTTTCTTCCCTCTTCCCTTTCTGCTCAGGATCTTGCTTCCCTCTTCACCTCCAAGATAGACAAGATCCACCTCGACATCGCTTTCCGCTCCTTTCCTCTTCCTCTTCCCTCCTTTCTCCCCCTCCTTCTTTCCTGTTCTTCCCTCCCACCTCCCTTGAGAAAATCTCCTCGCTGCTCTCCTCCTCCAACCCTTCCACTTGACCCCATCCCCTCCCACCTCCTGACCTCCATTGTTTCCACTGTCACCCCTTCCCTCCTGCACATCAACCTCTCCCTCTCTACTGCCTCCTTCCCCTCCACCTCCAAACACGCCACTGTCTCTCCTATCTTCAAAAAGTCCACTCTTGAACCCTCTGACCCTTCTAGCTACTGTCCTGTCTCACTTTGCTTCCAAGCTTCTTGATTGTCTACTCCTGCTGCCTCGACTTCCTCTCCGCCAACTCCTCCCTTGACCCCCTCGAATCTGGCTTCCGCCGCCTTCACTCTACTGAAACTGCTCTCGCTAAGATCGCCAATGATCTTCTTGTGGCTAAATCTAATCATCTCTACTCCATTCTTGTCCGTCTTGACCTCTCGACTGCCTACGATACTGTTGACCACTCACTCTTGCTGAACTCACTTCACTTCCTTGGCTCCATCCTCGACTGGTTCTCCGCCTACCTCTCTGACCGCTCCTTCGATGTGTTTCTTTCCAACTCCACCTCCTCCTCCCTTCCCCTCTCAGTTGGTGTTCCCCAAGGCTCTGTCCTTGGCCCTCTCCTCTTCTCTATCTACACTCTGTCCCTAGGCAAACGCATTGCCTCCCATGACTTCCAATGTCCCCTCTATGCTGATGACACTCAACTCTGTGAAAAAATCCTGTGAAAAAATTGAATATCTTTATTAGCCTGATATCCCAGCCCAGCCTTGTTAAGTGTAGTAATAACAAAAACTAACCACGGAGATTGTAAAGGAGTAGGCCGCATCATATCCTCAACATAGCACATTTTTGGTATACAGGAAGGGCTAACGGTCAACAGTTTAAACCAGTACTTTAATACTTTTCTCACAATAACCAATAACACTCATGCCCACTTCAGCCCTCAAGAAGGCGGCAGGCATTGAAGGAGGTAAACCCAATAAAGACCTTAAAAACTTATTCTGCTCCACTTCACCATTATCTGCTGCACAGACCCATATTTCAGCTCCATAAGTAATCTGAAGCATTATTTTAGCCTTAGATGCTTTAATAATTGCAAGTACTGACCTTCCTGCATGAGCATCATGGAATTTTTGAATGGCAACTATAGACTGGGCAGATTTTAAATGTTTTCCCCAACCCTTATTCGATGAAAAGACCACCCCTAAATATGTAAATGAGGTCACTGCTTCAATCCTTTGACATGCTATATGCCATGGATACTCTTTAGCATGCCTGCCCTATCTAACGAAGTATTGTTTCACTCAAAACAGTTAAATTGTGGGATTTGTTGCCAGAGGAGGTTGTCGGGGCCCGTAGTATGTATAGCTGTGTTTTAAAAAGGACTGGATAAGTTCTTGGAGAATAGGTCCATTAATGGCTATTAGCCAAGTAGATTACAAGATGGGAACTTCTTACTGTCGGGAGGAGGGAGTGACAAACAGGGAATAGATTTCCCGTTGTGACTGCTGGTACTTCTCCCATGTCACTGAGATTGACCACTGTCTCAGACAGGATGCTGGGCTTGACGAACCATTGGTCTGACTCAGTATGGCACTTCTTATGGGATCTGGTTCAGACAAAGACTGGATGAGCATCCTCATGGGGATGCTACCTCTCCCAAAGTCCAGCACTTTATCTACTAGGCTACATGAGACTGTGATCCATAGACCACTTATTCCAGAGTAGCTTGACAAAAGGAGGTTCACAGTTCTTAATGCTGGACTTTATTTATTTATTATTATTATCACAGACCCGCCGCGTTCAGTGCACATCCCCTGTTGCTGCAAACGAGGGAAACGCCATGAGTGTGTGTCCCTGATTATTATACACCCTGCCAAGTGGGTTGTTCGTTTTTGTTTGTTTGTTTTTCCAGATTTGGTCCGTAGAAAAACAAATTTTAGTAGAAATATTATCGTAGTTTTTTGTAGGGGGTTTTTTGTTTTGTTTTTTTACAAAATGAAATGTTTTAAAAGCTAACTGGTGCCTGTTTAGAAGGCAGACACAGTGAGCTTTTTAGTATTTGTGTTCCCAATAACTGCAGGCTAAACTAAAATAAGGCATTTTAAAGCCAAAATAAATATCCCAAGTGGGTGGGAGTGTCTGCACCATTTTAACTAAGACAGGATTAAAGTTGACACCTTTAATTTAAATGTGCAGAGCTAAATGTGCAGCCCAAATAACTTTCCTGGCCAGTGGATCCTGAGACTGATGAGCTCATTGCTCACAAAACCGTTGGCTGGAGCACACCCCTTCCAGAGGACACCTGCCTCTTGCGGAAGGACCAACTGGTATCAACGTCTTTTTGAGGTTCTTTCTCTTTCCCTTGCTTTTCTGCCTTAGAGTAAAACAGGCAGTACCTTGCAAAGCTTACTGGAGCATTTCCTTCTATTCCCCACCTCCTTTTACCACTTGGGCAAATAGCTTTTTAATGATGCTGCTTTCTTGTCACATCCAAGACTGGCTGCGTTTGAGCATCCTCTCCTGTACAAAGGGAGATTTACAGGTGTCTTCATGGATGCAAGAAAAAGGTCAGATTTAACCGTGGTGGGTTTTTCCCCCCTACTGTTTGGGAAGTAGTTTGTGAATCCTTGAAAGCCCTTCTCTCTGGGAACCTGCAAGAAGCGAGTGTGGCCAGACAGACTGTTGCTGGATGATAGAGTCACTCCAGGACAAGACCACCCAGCTGCTGTAAAGGGCTACTAGAGATGTTAGTGACTGGAAGGAAACTGTCAGGTAACAAGTTCTCCATTGTATGCAGACAGCCTGGGTCACCTTTAGTCCCTGATGCTAATCACAGTCCCTAGGAGCGATTTACAAGTACAAATAATTCAGAAAGAAAAGCAACTAGAGCAAGTTGTTCTGTAAATAACCGCACTTGTGTTTTCCTCATAGAAAAGTCGCTGTGTGCTGTACTTGGCTGGCGTTACCACCAGCCCAGCATTCTTTCGGCAAATCTGGCACACGTTCCTACTGATCCTGGCTTGAGTTAGAGATGAAAGGCTCAGATTTACAGTTAAAACATGGGGTTGTTTGCATGGCTTTGACCTAAATCCAGGCCAAACTTGGTAGCTCTGGTCCTCATTTGGAGCTATCTGCTTCCATAAAAATAAAAAACAATTTGTAAAGATGTATTTTCCCCCCCCCAACTTTCCTTTTTGAACTGTAACTTTTATGTAAGCTACAAATATTTGCAAAGGGGGAAGAAAAGTTTCCGTTCCAAAGCTGGGAGCAGGGTGTTGGCCTTGAGTTATAAACACATTTCAAAAGCAAAATATTTGAAAATGAGTTCTTCCTGCATTTCAAGACAACTTTGAGTTCAAGGTTCAGTGGTTTTCCAAAACAGTGGATGTTCTGCTGAATGATAAACAAGGCTGCAAAGCTTTAAAAACTGGTGGATGGATACGGAGAGGAAGCCGCTTCAGAAAAGGACTTGGGAGTCATTGTAAATAACCACCTCCACATGAATTTGCTGTTCTGTGTTCTGGCAACAGAGCTGGATTCAGTACATTGCAGGCACAGGGCTGTATGTGGGGGGAGGGGGGCTACTAATGAGAGCTGAAACAAATAGGAAAAATGATATGCGGCTAATATTCGGTATTCTGAACAGCTTAGCGATTATCCAGTAACTGCAGAGGTTAACCGCCAAACTGTAATACCAGATATTCTCTTCCCTTCTCTCTGGGAAGTTGCAGAAGGGGTGTGACCAGGAAAATTGTTGCCGGGTGAGAGTCACTCCAGGACAAGACCACCCAGCTGCTGTAAAGGGCTACTCGAGATGTTAGTGGCTGGAAGGAAACTGTCAGGTAACAAGTTCTCCATTGTTTGCAGACAGCCTGGATCACCATTAGTCCCTGGGTATAGCACCAAGACTGTGCTTGTGGCGTTGGTTGGCGATCTTCGCCATGAGATTGGCGTGAGGTATTGTACACGGTTGATCCTTTTAGATCTTTCAGTGGCTTTTGATACAGTTGACCGTGAGGTGGTGTTGACGCGGCTTCAGGATCTGGCAGGAGTTGGCAGGATGACTCTAGAGTTGTTCTGTTCAATCCTGTCAGGGAGGTTTCAGCAAGTGGGGATGGGTGATTGTTCTTCCTCACTCTCTCCCCTCTCTTGTGAGATGTCTGATAATCTACCCTCCTGAAGGGAGGCGTTGAGAAGCCCATCCCGCAAAATCGCCAGCATCTCGCAGCTGGGTTTCACCAGCCAGGATGGGCAAGGATCTAATTCACAGTGGGCAAACCACATTGCTCCAAGCACCTTCTCCGCATCGGTGGGCAACACTAATTGAAACTGTCCCAAACAAATGGGACAAGGCTGAGCTTCCACAGCACCAAACTGACTCTAGACAAAATCACTTGTATTAACCATGACTTCAATTGCAAGGTAGTTAATAAGTGTCACAGCAGGCAACAGATGACTCAGATTCATGGTGAAGAGAGACCGGATTGACCAGGCCGTACACTACCCAAAAGAGCTCTGTAGGACAGGACTTTGCAGATGCTATCATAGCAGAGAAGAAAGCTTTCTTCGCCACCATCACAGCATAGTCCTTTAAAAACGATGACAGTCGGTCAGAATCAGCGCACGTTGAGTGCCACCTGCTCTCTAACTGCCTACCCTCCCGCTTGAGCCGCCTCAGGCCCTTTATATACTGGACCTATGCTGTCGCAGCGGTGGGATTGTACGCCTGGGCAACCATGTCAATGGACCTGGTTGAGATGTCATTCCATAAAGCAACCAGGTCATCGGAGAGTTCTGGAAACCAATCAGATCCATTAATCTCCAGGGGCAGACCAACCTAACTGGTCAAACTCCCCGAAGGGGGGGCATAAGAGGGCAGGGATGAGGACTTTCAAAAGGTAATGGTTCAGCCATGACAACAGTATTATAACACACACACCCCATATAACTGGAGCCCCGGTTTCCAGGTCAGTGCAAAATATCAGATCCAACGTGTGTCCTGCCTCATGCATTGGGCCAGATATTATCTGAGATAGACCCATGGTTGTCATGGAAGCCATGAAGTCTTCTTGTGGCCCCAAAAGGTTGGCCCCAGCATGCATGTTGAGGTCACCCAAGACTATAAGTCTGGAAAGACCACCTCTGAGACCAACTCAGCCAGCTTGGTAAGGGAGTCTGCTGTGCAGTGGGGTGGTCAGTATACTAGCAGAATCCCCAATCCCCTACCAATTCCAACAAAAGGTGAAAACACTCTATATTGGGAGTTAGGCATCAGATACCTTCAAAAGACCAAAGTGTGTTTACAGATCCCCCTCACCCCGTCTCCCGATCTTTGACTGATGCTTCACCTGAGTACCCGACTGGCACGATCTCGGTCAATATAGGTCCAAATGCCTCATCCAGCCAGGTCTCTGTAATGCAATCTGCCTTTCTTACGGAAGGTGTTTGAGAAGGCTGTGAGGCTACAGAGACACCTGGACTTTAACAGTATTTTTGCAAAAGTCCAATCGAGGTTCAGGCTTCCTCATGTGGTAGAGACCGCACTTGTCAGGGTGATGAATGATCTGCTGATGATTTTAGATCGAGGACAGCTGACCATTCTGGTCATGCTGGACCTTACAGCAGCATTTGACCATAGGTTGCTGCTTCGGTGGCTGAGGGATGTTGCTGGTGTGATGGGAGCTGCCAGTCAGTGGTTTCAGTCATACCTGGAAGGGAGGCGTCCATTGGTGGAAATGGATAGATATGCATCAGCCTCGATGGGACTGAATTGCGACATCCCTCAAGGTTCTATTCTTTCACCCATGTTGTTCAACTTTTGCATGCAGCCTGTTAGGGATGTCATGATCAAGCATGGGGTCGAGTATCATCAGTATGCTGATGATATACAACTGTATATTTCTTGCCCCGTGAGCCCTGCCAACTCAGCCTCTGCCATAGAGGAATGCCTGAATGACATAGCCGCCTGGATGCATCAGAACTACCTTGTGCTCAATCCAGGGAAGACTGAGATGATGATGGTGGGAAGGGGCCGCTGATATGAGGATGCCCTTGCCTCCCTTGGGCCCCTGAGCATGTCTGGGGTCCGGGGTAGAGGTAGTGGGCCAGGTAAGGAACTTGGACGTTCTTTTCAACCACACTCTGTCCATGACAGCCCAGGTGTTGGATGTGGTTCGGAAATGCTTTTTTCAGCTACGCAATTTGCGTAAGTTACACCTTTGTTTATCCCTGGCTGACCTTGCCACAATAACCCATGCCCTGGTGACTACGAGGCTTGACCTTTGTAACTCCCTCTTCTAAGGGCTGTCAGCAGTGCTTATCCGTCGCTTGCAGCTTGTTCAGAACGCAGCAGCGCGGCTGCTGACTGGTTTAGGCAGTCGTGATCACACTACACCTGCCCTGCATTCTCTGCATTTCATCGGCTGCCTGTGGAGCGACAGACTGAGTTTGAGATTACGCTGCTGATTGTTAGGTCCCTGAACAGTTTAGGCCGTGGCTATATTCAAGAGCTGCTCCTGGAACCTCACACTGATCCCTCCTTACCTTTAAAAAGCACCTGAAAACATATTTATTTTCTAGGTGCTGTTAGGATCTACTGATGGTTCCCTCAATGTACTTTTATCCTCCCTTTTTTTCTGCCCCATTTAACATTTTTTAATAATTGTTTTAAACTGATTTTAATTGTTTTGTTTATACGGTTTTTCACTTTTTTTGAAGCGCTCAGAGTACCATGTAAGACAGGGAGGGGGTGCTATATAAATAAATTTATTATTTATTTTATTATGCGAGGTGAGCGGCCCCATCCTGAATAAGATCAAGGATGGTTGATGTTTTGTTTGCTACTGACCTCACATTAAGCAGCATCGGCTTCAGAACAGGGGCCCCGCTGGCCTCAGCCCCTAAATATACCTCAAGACAGGAGGGGAGAGGGACATGGAAACAGACACAAGGTGCCACTCCCAATGTCCCCCGCTCCCTGCTGCTGTACCTCCCACATGCCCAACATGACCCCAGTTGGTCCAGTGGCTGCCCCACTCTGCCTCCCCCAAGGAGGTATCCGGTATCCTCTCCTGATAATTAATCTCCACCCCACCCCCAAGCACAAGAACCCTTGGAGTGCCAACAAGAAAGGGTGGCTGGGGATTATGCCCTGAGCCTGGCATCCCTGGAGGCAGATTGGCAAAAGAGGCAGGACAGGAACACCCCCCTCCAACCCTTCTTAAAAAGAAACACTTCCCTCCCATCCCTACCTCAACCCCACTAGACCCATATCCCCCATCCTCTTCCCCCAACCCATTCCAGCCACCTCCATTTCTTCTCCCACACCAGTAGAACTGACCATGCTCCCGTCCATCCCCACCCCTGAACCCCCATGCCCCCCCCTCTTGCTGGAGAGGGGTCATGGCCCTCCACCCACCTCTGCCCATCCTCCTCTCACCATCAGACAGACCAGTAGAAGCCCGCAGACAGTAGTGTGCTCTTCACTTCTGCAACACTCGGCATAATACAAACCAGCAGCTGGAACTTGGCATTGGACCAATTCATCCTCCTAATGAGATGCAAGTTCCTAGCCCTGAGCTTAATTAAACTCTGGCACCGCTTACTAGAGGACGGTAGCAACCACACCGTTGCTTGGAATCCTTTAAATTGGGGTGGGCCACGTTGGAAAGTATTTAATTAATTAATTAAATTAATTAATTTAGATTTCTACCCTGCCCTTCCCTTAAGACTCTGGGCGGCTTACAATATTAAAATAAATACCTTTTTTAGAAACCCCGCCTTCAACCCCTATCCGCACCTGCCAAATGCTTTGCCAAAAAGAAAGGTTTAATTTTATTCAATTTATATGCCACCCTTCCCTGAGCAGTTTTACGCTGATCCGAAATATGCTCCAGCTCGTGTTCTGACGAATATCCGGGGGAAGGGAGTTTCACCGCTCTGGGGCAGTAACTGAAAGTGCCTCTCTGCAGGCCCTTGTTGTGTGAACACGGTTGGCAGTTGGTACCTGCAAGAGAGCACTCCCAGAGCGTGGTAGGAAAGAGAGTCTTTCAGATATGTGGGGCCCAGGCTGTTTAGGGTGGTATAAGCTGTACAGGTTTTGCAGGGCAGATAGGCATTGGGGGATGGGGGGAATCATAAGGGATGTGCGCCAGATGGGGGAGGGTCCAGATCATGGATCTTTGCCAGCAGCGGCCAAATTTGACAACCCCAAGAGCCATGTGCCAAAAGTTATCGTATGGCCAAGAACCACAAGACTCGCATACGCTTGCAAACTGATGTTCTGCGATTGGCTGCAAGAGCTGGTGATCCGGGCTGCTGAGATTCTGAGGAGCAGCTGCAGTTCAGCTGCTGAGTCTCAGGTGCAATGAAGTAAGGCAGCATAGGGCCCAGGGGGTCAACCCCAACCGAGAGCCACACTTGAACTGCCCGAGTGCCACACACGACTCCTGAGTCAGTTTGGCCACTCCAAACTCTGCCCTGGATCTCTATCCCTGAGTCCATGCCCTCTTCTCTGCTGCCTTTCCTGGAGCTCACTCCTTCAACCTTGAGGGTAGGAAATGGGTCCGCGGACCACGTCCAGGATGTGGAAAGGGCAAGGAGCCAAATAAAAGACCATCTGTGGCCTGGATTTGGCCCACTGGCTGGGGGTTCCCCACCCCTGCTTTGAATCAATATTCTCTATCAATTTGAAAGGCGCACAGCTTTAACCAACCAGCATAATTTCCATGGCTTGCGCAGAAGAGGTCACACTAGGGGGCCCGAATGACCACTTCTGCCTTGAAGCAAATCATTCTCTTGCATTTAGAGGATGAGAAGATGCTCCCTGTTGCAGTCGTGCATGGAGAGCTTTTTCCTCTCCTGCTCCCATCCCATCTCACCTATAATCCTGCATTGCAGAGTCCTGGCCAGAGCTGTGGCGGTCGCTCCTGCTTCCCACCAGTCAGCTGATTGGCAAGGAACAGGAGATCCCCCCTCCCATGTAGCACAAGTGCCGGGGACTCATACTTGCTGCCAATTGGTCAAAGTTTAATTCCACAAATTCTCATAGGACTAAATTTTGCCCACCCAATTCTGCTTTCAGCAAGGTTTATTTTATTGTTCTACCCCATAGGATGAGGGACAGGTCACATGGGAGCTAGGGATGTGAGAACAGAACCAGGTTCGGATGTTCAGCCGTTCGGTGGTTCGGGTCAAACGTTGAGTTCGGATTCGGTGTTCGGTTCGGTCTTTAGTTCGGTGCAATCAGGAACTGAAAATGACATTTGGTTTTTGAAATAAAGGGAAAAAACTGAAAATATTTCTGGCTATAACATTTTTGTTTCATATTCATTTTTGATGAAACTTGGGGAGATTGTACCCCTGATGGAGGGCACTATTTGTACCAAAATTCGGAATGATTAGTTAAAGGGAACCGATTTCAGAAGCAATTGAATGTTGTGATTTTAAGAAAATCTCCATACACATTCATGGCTGCAACTTCTTTATCTTGCATCCAATGTTCATGAAACTTGTGCATATTATGTCCCTCCATATGCTTAATACTTCTGCCAATTTTCAGAAAGAGTGGATAAAGGGTCCCAAGGGTATAAGACATTAACCTGAAAATACATTTCCAGCTGTAACATTTTGATATTCCATTCTGTTTACAGGATATTTGGCAAGAATGTATCAAATA
>QEPC01005386.1:1590794-1600925 GCA_003113815.1 Sphenodon punctatus | reverse complement strand
GCATCACAAACCGATCTTATACCACAGTGACATAAGAGAATCCCAGGCATAGGCCCCTTCTCTACATATGTTGTACAGGCATATAAAATTGGGACCCTTTATAAAATCTTTCTGATATTTGGCAGAGATGATCATGAAAGTGTAATATATAGCCCTGCCAAATATCATGTACACTGGTTGGACGACAAAGATGTTATAGTCAGACATACATTTATATGTTAATTGCTTATACCACCAAGACCTTTTGTCCAATCCTTCTGGAATTTGGCAAAGGTACTAAATATGGGAATGGGTATAAACTGGACACGTTTCATCTACATTAGATGTGAGGCAAAGAAGTTACAGCTAGGAATGTATATTTAGAATATTGCAAAATACAATATTTCAACTGCTTCTAAAATTGAATTCCTTTATCCAATCGTTTTGAAATTTGGTACAGATAATGCTTTCTATTGGGGGTATAGGCACCCCGAATTTCAGCCACATAGGTTAAAACACAAAAACGTTACAGCCGATAATGTGTTTTCCATTTAAATCAATGGAAATTCAGTTCCGAACTCACCGAACACATCCGAACTGAACGTTCGAGTTCAAGTTCGGTTCGGTCGACCAAACTATTCGAGTTCGGTCCGAACTTCCGAACCGCGTTTGCCCATCCCTAATGGGAGCTACTGTTTGAGGTGGGAGACATCGTTTTTGGGAAGTTCTGGCCTTGCCTTCGGAAATACCAAGTGATCAGGGAAGGAAAACTGAATTTCTTCCTAATTGATTATTGTACATGAAAGGTCAGTGTCCCCTTCCAAACTGGATACAATTACGTCCCAGCAGGCCAGCATTTTGCTCAATAAAGAGAGACTCATCAGTCTGGGATACGTGCAGTTTAGGTAAGGGCTGCTTCATCCCATTAAAAGTCTCTCCATCATCAGCACACATTTGATAAAGGAGACATTTTGCATGTAAATTCAAAAGTTTCCCCCACATTCTACATGTCATGTTCCTCTAGCCACTCAGCCGGTGCTCTCATGCACATTAGCAGAAGCTCAGCCCAAGGCATTCAGGGCAGGAAAGCCGCTTTTGTGTCGTGATGCCAAGATGTTCAGAAAAGGGTGTGGTCACATCAGAATTGGGGACAGTGAAGGGGGTCCCCGCCACTTTCTGACATGACCGTGCCCTCTTGTCATGACGTCGCAGTGCTCAGAATGGGTGGGGCCAGGCAGCCCCACCCCCCTTGCACTCCACTTCCCAGCACCCATAAGCTTAGCTCGAATGAGGACAGCAGTTTTAGATCCCAAAGTAGTCTCAATCAAGCTAATTCCATTTTCATTTTCGTTACATCTTAGGCTTATTCATCTGTGCACTTCTCACACTGTGGAAGGTAACTTTCTTTAGTACAACAGGAATACACGAGAAACTCAAGTTTGCGCCTTTTATCATTGTTGGCTAAAAAGCTAAGAGCCTTGTAATTCACTTAGTATTCTGTATAATTGTAGTATCTTGAGTCCAGATGACAGATTTTTGTTTCTGTGCACCCTTGTTCAATTTCCACAAGGCAATTAAACTCCAGAAGCATTGAGTTGCATACTCGGTATACGGCACAGAGATATAGTAATATAACTTTAATTGTATAGCCGTAGCTGTTACAAGGAGCAGAGATAGACGTGCAGCTAAATTGGAAATGCTGCTACTTATGATTGTCACTGATGTTACTAATTCTATCTCCCTTTTGCGTGCAGCTCACTTCCATTGTGATGAGGCTGTTTCTCATCAAGCATCTCCATCCAGAAAATCTGGACTAAGTTTTATTTTTATGGAAGGGAATCATTCTTGTGTTTCCATTCTTGGTAACTCTCCAGTAATACCAGATATTGAAATGATTGTTGTTTTTATAATACAGATTCCCAAGGAGACATGGATCGGACACACATTGAACCCAACATGTACCTCACGTCCTTGCTTACAGGTAAGAAGTACAGGAGACGTGTGCTGCTAATCGTAGCTACTAAACACATTCTTTGAGTTCATGGGGTGGTGTTTTCCTCTACAATCGCCATGCTAAGAGCTTTGCCTGCCACCAAATGTGTTCTCTCTCTCTCCCCATGTGAAAGGTCTTTGTAAATACATTCCAGATGTAAAGCTTCTTTGTGCAAATAGAAAAGGCAATGGCAGAAGGATTTTTTTAAAAAGAGAATCTGTCGCTTCCTCTTCGGAAGTTTATAAGATGCTAAATTAGAAGACTGCAGGTGTTGTGTTTGGAGCACTGTAGAGAGCACTTGAGATAATGCCATCTGGGGGAGCTTATTTGTTGAAACAGGACAGCGTTTTTAACATTTGAAGCCTGTATTAGGCAAAGCAGAACAGCTGGAAATCTGGCAGAAGAAGAAACAAGTCCTTCCTATCAAGGAGAGCCAGAGTACCAGACTGGGGTTGTTTTTACGGCTGCCCATTCTATAGGACTTTTCATTAAATCACAAACTTGTAAAATGATCCAGCGCAGAGATTGTTTTTTAAAATTTGGGGACCATCTATCAAACTAGATATGAGGAGGGATGGCAGTCATTTCTTTGTATCTACACAGTTGTCATTTGGCTCTTGATCTTGCTAGCTGCTCCATGTGGGCAGATCTTACACATTTTGAGGCTCCTCATGGATCCATCCCTCTGGATCCAGTTGTCATATCCAGGGTGTGGCTGTTTCTCAGGTGATAGTTTCAGTTTTAGTAAATAAATCTCCATGCAAAACAGACATGGGCTAAAAGAGTTAATAATACAAATAATAAGTATTTATTAATTGCCAGCAATATACCTGGCACATTAGTAATAAATTATAGGCAGGTCCCTGCCCCAGTGGGCTTAAGGGTGTTTTCTAATGTGCTGGGTAACAAGCCATTGTCACAAACTTACCCGGTCCAGACTGTGGCCAGGACTGGTCCAAGCCCCCGAACTAATGTGACGGGGGCGGGAAGACACACAGAGTTTTCCTGCTGTCCTTTCATTTGTTAGAAACAGCTGAGCCCAGAAAAAAATCTCAAATGTAAAATTTCACCCTTCCCATTCGAGGTCACTGAAAGGATGTCAGTCACTCTTTTAAATTTCTACTGTTCAGGTGCCGCTAGGTGGATGCTGAGGGGGTGGGGGGCAGAGGGGGATCAGTTTTCAAAAATTACGTTAACTTATTCTGTGAGATGTTGCGGATACGTTGTGAGGTTCCCATCATGAAGAAAGGGAGGTCACCAGTTTTGTTTTGGATTTTAACGAAGAGATTTTCCGTAAGGAAGATAGAGCACATCAAGGTGATAAGGCAACAACGTTCGGCTGTTATCGATGGGCGGTATTCCTTCATCCTTATTTTAGTGTATTTTAAGTCTTAGTGAAATTCTTCCTGCCGTTTTTACCGTGGATTAAGCCAGGGGTGAGGAACCTTTTCCCTTTCAGGGAGTCGGGACCACTTTGAAATTTAGTACAAGCTCCAAGAGCTGCATAGAAGTTGGAGGCGGGGGCACTTGAGGCGGTGCACTCCAGAAAAAGATCTGCCCCCTCTCCTTGTGCACATGGCCCTCATCTCTGCTTCCTTACCCTGCACTCGCTTTTCCAGTTCTTGGTGGTGGTATTATTTATATAGCGCCAGCAATGTAGCTGGCACAGTACAATCAATAGTTACAGATGGGTCCCTACCCCTAAGATTGGAACTGGATCCAGCCTCTGGAAAGGGGCTGTGTAAAAACTTGCCACAGGTCACATTTGAGGTTCCCCCACCCCCACCCCTGCGTTAAGCAATCCTAAGCACTGCTGCTAGTGGCATATTTCTGAGGGAAGGGTTGATATTTTAGATGAAAGCACCTCTATGCTGATCTCAGTCCGTGCTCTTTTACTAAAATAATAAACACAAAATGTCATTTTACAAAAGGAGGAGCTTGCCAAAAACCAAATATGTTGAACGTCACTTGCGGTTGCTCCCATCCCAGGAGTGTAGCAAGGGTGGAATGCCCTGGGGTCCAGAAGATGGAATTACCCCCACCGCCTGCCACCCCTCCCAGTGTCGGGGGATGGGGCTGCACCAATGAGAGTGGGCCCCTTAGGCTCGCTGCCCCCCCTCCCCCCCATTATTGCTGTTCTCTCCTGATACACGTTCTCTTCAAACCCTAACAGGAATAGAAAGGTTATTACTTAGCCCCCAGCAACGTACCTGGAGCGTCACAGTTGTGACTGGAGACGGGTCCCTGCCCCACAAGGGGCTTACAGTCCAAGCTGGACAAGCTAGGGGGGGCAAGGGGGAGAGACAGGGAGACGTTCATGAAGTTGTAGGTGCCCGTGCTCTGCTTAGTTACGAGGTGAGGAAGGGGGGATCCTGGAGGATCAGATGGTCTAAAGAGAAGCAGAACGAAGCAATCTGTCCCGTTAAGGATCATAGACTTAAAAGTTGGAAGGTACATCAGAGGTCATCTAGTCCAGCCCCCTGCTCAATGCAGGAAATCCACAGCTACAGCACCCCTGACAGACGGTCGTCCAGCCTCAGTTTGAAAACCGCCAGCGAAGGAGAGCCCTCCACTGCCCTAGGCAGCCTGTTCCACTGTCAAACAGCTCTTACCGTTAGGAAGTTCTTCCTAATGTTTAGCCAAAATCTGATTTCTTGTCATTTGAGCCCATTGGTTCTAGTCCTGCCCTCAGGAGCAACAGAAAACAAGTCTGCACCATCTTCTATGTGACAGCCCTTCAGATATTTGACGACGACTATCATGTCTCCCCTTAGTCTTCTCTTCTCCAGGCTAAACATACCCAGCTCCTCCAACCTTTCCTCATAGGACTTGGTTTCCAGACCCCTGACCCTCTTTGTTGCTCTCCTCTGAACCTGGTCCAGTTTGTCAGTGTCCTTAAAATGCGGTGCCCAGAATTGGACACAGTATTCCAGGTGAGGTCTGACCAGCGCAGAATAGAGTGAAACTAGTACTTTGAGGATCTCCGCGATTCTCACGCTTGGGATCACTTCCTGCTTTGACCTTGAGGTCAGCAGTTTCCAGGCAGAAAACCTGGAAAGATCTAGAACATGGTGAGGGCTTCACCCCTCCATCCCCCCTCCCATCCTGTCACAAGCATGGGCTCAAGATCACGCGAGAACGGAACTCTATAAATAGGGGAGGAGCCCTTGCCGCCTCAGTTCCTTCCAACTACGTCGCGTTGGGAAGACTTCAGTGCTTTTGTCAGTAGTAAAATAGTAGAATAATAGATAAAATACAGTTAGAATATCATCTAGAACAACTCTTATAGATCTGCGTGCCTGTGCCTTAGTCCGTGGGGTTCGTCCCACGGACTCCACCCGCTTCTATCGCGGGTGTGTCAGACTATGCCCAAGTGGTTCCTAAACGACAGCTTTCTGGACGGCATCTTCAAAATCGGGGGTACTCCTTTCATAGATCTTTTTGCCACTGCAGAAAACACAAAAATGCCCAATTTCTGCAGGCAGGCAGGTCTAGCCCCAGGCTCAATGACGAACGCCATTATGATCTATTGGAGTGGAGAATTCCTCTATGCCTTTCCCCCAATGCCCTTGCTTCACAAGGTGCTCCACAAGATCCAATTGATCCCATCTCATTCTAATAGACCCTCTTTGGCCAAGGCAAAGTGGTTTCAGACCCTCAAGGAATTGACAACTGAGGTCACGGAACCTCCCCTCAGACCAGACCTCTTATCTTGCCACCAGGGCACCATTTTTCATCACGACCTGAAAATGCTCCATCTCTGCGCCTGGTTGATCCTTTCAGAGTGGAAGACTTATCCCCAGAGGTTACGACTGTCCTGTTAAATTCTTGACGTCCTTCGACCAGGGTGGGCTACACAGCCAAGTGGACTCGCTTCTCTCGATGGTGTACTTCCTTAAACACACCGTTAACCTGTCTCAAAATGGATAATATATTCAAATGTCTGCTGCATCTCCAAGAATCTGGACTCTCCCTCTCCTCAATTAAAGTACGCTTGGCTGCCCTATCGTCTCGCCTTACACCAACTGGTGCAGAGACCCTGTTCTCCCACCCTTTAGCGAGGACCTTCTGGAAGGGTCTCCTCAGCACGTTCCCCCCCCCCCCAGCTCCACAGTGGGATCTTAATCTGGTATTATCAAAATTAATGGGCCCTCCATTTGAACCCATGACTTCTTGTTCTGTGGAGAACCTGTCTATTAAAACCGTCTTCTTAGTGGCCATTATTTCTGCCCAAAGAGTTAGCAAATTGGCAGCACTTAGAGCCTCCCCGCCCTACATTTGCTTTTGCAACAACAAGGTTGATCTCAGGACTGACCCTTCATTTATCCCAAAGATCGTCTCCCCCTTTCATCTTAACCAGACTATATCCGTACTGGTTTCCCCCCCTAGACCACACTCATCCCGTATGGAGCAGGCTCTGCATACCCTTGATTCAGAGAGGGCCCTCCTCTTCTACGCTGACAGAACTAGACACGTCAGAGCTTCCGATGCGCTCTTCATCTCCTATGGGGGACAACGAGTTGGAGCTAAGGTCACTTCCCAGAGACTTCAAAGTGGATTCTTCTCTGTATTCAGAGATGCTATCAGCAAGCTGGGAAGACGCCACCTAATCATCTGTGAGCCCAACTCGACTAGAGCAGTAGCCACTACCCTGGCTAATCTCCGAAGTGTCCCAATCATCGACAGATGCAAAGCTGCTACATGGTCCTCTCTTCACACGTTCGCTTGCACCTAGCGTCAAGATCGAATACCTTAGTGGGGAAAGCAGTTCTGCAATCTCTCTTTGACTACCTTCCTCGACTCCCACCACCTTGAGGTGCTGTTCACTCTCCCAAGAGTGAGAATCGCGGAGATCCTCGAAGAAGAAATAGAGGTTATTTACCAGTAACTCTGTTCTTGGAGAGAGCTCTGTGTATTCTCACGACCTGCCCTCCTTCCCCTCTGTCTTGGATGTACCTATTGAAACCTTCTCCTGGGCCGGCGTTGGAAGGAACTGAGGCGCCGAGGGCTGCTCCTCATATTTATAGAGTCCAGTTCTCGCGCGATCTTGAGCCCGTGCTTTTGACAGGACAGGAGGGGGGATGAAGGGGCGGAGCCCTCGCCATGTTCTAGATCTTTTCAGGTTTTCTGCCTGGAAAATGCTGACATCAAGGTCTCCCGGTGCCTGCACAGCAGGAAGTGATCCCAAGAGTGAGAATACGCGGAGCTATCTTGAAGAACAGAGTTACTGGTAAGTAACCTCTATTTCTTGTTACCTGGACATGATGCTTCTGTTCATGTAGCCTAAAACTGCATTAGCCTGTTTTGAAGCTGCATCACAATCAACTACAACCCCAAGATCCTTTTCACGTGTATTGCTGCCAAGCCAGGTATCACCCATCCTGTACTTGTGCATTTGATTTGTTTTACCTTAATGCAGAACTTGACGTTTATCTCTGTTGAATTTCATTTTGTTAGTTTTGGCTCACCTTTCCATCCTGCTGAGATCATTTTGTATCTTGTTTCTGTCTTCCAAGGTGTTAGCTATCCCTCCCAGTTTTGTGTCATCTGCAAGTTTGATAAGCATCCCCTCTGCTCTTTCTTCCAAGTCATTAATAAAGTTGTTGGAAGTACAGGGCCCAGGACTGAGCCCCGAGGCACCCCACTGGATACCTCCCTCCAGATTGATGGGGAGCCATTGATGAGCACTCTTTTTGGGTGCGTTCTTCAACCACCTGTAAATCCGACTAACGGTAGTTAGGTAGATTTACAGCTGGTTTTTGCCCTCCTTTCAACCAACCTGGCAAACAACTTGTATCTTTTGTATTTACCATTAAAAAAGTGTGCAGCACTTTTAACTCTGCCAGCTCAAAGACCTGTGCAGGCACCGGATTGGCACGGTAGGGAAGACAGCAGGCTTAAGCCTGCACTGGGACACTGTTCTTGTTGATGGAAAATTTGGGTAGGTGCCAAGTCAGCTCAGCCGAGCCCCTTTCCAGGGGCGTAGCTAGGTGGGTGAGAGCCCTGGTGCAGAAGATGGAATAGGCCTTGCTGGGGCACTCTGCTCCAGTATACACGCATCCAGTGCATCATCATAAGTGGAATTGCATCCTTTTTCCCCCTCCCTCAGAATCTAGTTCCATGTAACTAAGTGAAGCACGTGCGCCTGCAACTTCTCAACCTCACTCTTGTCTCTCCCAGTGTTTGCCTCTCCCTTGTCTCCCCCTCCCATGTCTCTTCAATTGTAAGCCCCCTGGGGGTAGGAACCTGTCTAGCTATTGATTTGTACAGCACCAGGTACACGACTGGTGCTATATAAATAATAAATAAATACATAAATAAAGTAACCCCCAGTCCCTCACCCCCACCTTGTGGGCCCTGGTGCAGCTGTCCCTATAGCAACGCCCTGCCCCTTTCTTTGTGCAGAGCCACTGCTGGGGAAGCCAGAACTGTCACTTCTGGGTCTGCTTCTCTTGCCAGACTAGCTCCGCAGGGAGCTGTTGCTGCTGTCCATGGATGGCGGAAGCTGCAGATTGTCTTGGCTCAAGGGCTGTGCGGGAAGGAATCCGGTATCTCACCCCAAATAGGGGTGAGATGAAGGGAGTGGTGTGTGACAAGCGGGGACCTAATCCGAATTGGGGCACACAGCCAGCTAGTGTCACGGGACAGACTCCCCTCTTCTGAGTGCAAATGGGGAAAGAATGCTTTTTCAAATTCCAATCACAGAAGACATGGTGGTCCTGAAAATGTTTGTTTGGGAGGTTGGGGGAGCTAATCATGGACATCTTTTTAAAAAAATATATATTAGAAATTGGTGTCTGCTGCTTTTTCTAAGGAGTCTCGGAGCATCGTTACACCCCCTCCCCTCCCCCCCACTAATCTGTCTTGCTATATTGCTTCCAAGCATACCCCGGGAACACTGCAGATCCTCCTGGAAATGCTTCTGTTGTGTGGAAGTTGATAGGGTTTTGAAATCTATTATTCCTTCTGATACTCATGTCTGGTCTGTTTCATTGCTGCTGAGAAGACTCCGAGGAGAGTGTTAGTAATGAAGCTAACTAGCAAAATGGGAAGAGAAATTTAAAATATCGTTTTTTAAACACCAGAGAATATCTTGCATCTTGCACCTAAAGTAAATTTGGAAGGAATGGTCTTAAATATGAAATTGTGATGGCTGGGCAAAAAAAGAGATCTCCCTCTTCTTTAAAATTTTTTAAAAACAGCCAGTTTGTTGTTGTAATGTCCAGGATTGCCCTCTCGCAACTTGTATTAAAAATTCAAGCTTTTTTCTTAGTTTACAATGCAATTCTTGGTTTCTCTCCATCTGTTATAGCTCCCAAGATATAAAGCATTCTTTCCCTGCTCAGAACTAGTACACAAAGTGCTGCGCACACACAAATATGGTTGACTGTTTTCTCAGGCATATTTATATGTGTGTGTTTCTAGAATGTATACAGCACACACCCCAGATGCCTGCTGAGACGTACAGCACCATCTGCCTTTTTGCTTTTAAATTTGCAGTCATTAAGCAAAATCTCAAGACTGCCTGAAATGGGCGATCCCTAAACCTGTACATTCGTAATACTGAAATTGTAAATAACACACTCTACATATGTCTAACGTATAAGTTAGAAAACATTTTGAAGTTACATTGCTAAAAGCATCATTGCTCTTTATGCTGAACAGATTTAAAATGTAAGTTTTAAAAGACAGTGAAATAGCATCTGAGAGTATTTCTGTTGACAGAAGAGAGTGTATAATTCTGCTTTTTTCTCCACTTACTTTTAGAGTGTGATATCGAACATAAAACTGGACTCTAGTACGTCTGCAAAA
Organism: Sphenodon punctatus; assembly: GCA_003113815.1. Lineage (NCBI taxonomy): Eukaryota > Metazoa > Chordata > Lepidosauria > Sphenodontia > Sphenodontidae > Sphenodon > Sphenodon punctatus. The sequence goes on along the minus strand of QEPC01005386.1, from coordinate 1,591,141 downwards.
TATATTAGAGCATGTGTTAGGAAGAACGTGGCCTTGTATGATCTTTCAGCACCCTAGCTTCAAAGGTTTGGCAGGTTAGATGATGTTACGGCAAGCCCCTGGGATCAGAGAATATTCTTTTTTAACAAACCTGAAAACAGCTGTTGAAACAGTGACATCATGGAATAGTGGCATGACTGTGGAAATTATTAACAAAGTCAGGCTTTGAAAGCATCAAGCTGCATATAACGTAGGCAGAGCATAAAAAGGTTTACTTTGGTGCATTAATGATGATTTACAGCAGGGGTGGGGAACCTTTTCTGTCCCGGGGGCCACATTGAAAATTAGCACGCGCTCCAAGGGTCACA
>QEPC01005386.1:1572883-1584377 GCA_003113815.1 Sphenodon punctatus | reverse complement strand
CTAGAAGCTGCCACTCTAGCCCCAGGACCCAACATCATGGGTCTGGGACCATCATTCCTCACACGGAGGCGATGTCATTCCAACGCACCAAGAAACAGCCACTCCAGCCCCAGGACCCGCCATCAGGGTTCTGGGGCCTACGTTACAGGCAGGGAGGGCTATGACTGGCCAATATCTAGAAGCTGCCACTCTAGCCCTAGGACCCAACATCATGGGTCTGGGGCCATCATTCCTCGCACAGAGGCGCTGTCATCCCCCCATATCAAGAAACAGCCACTCCAGCCCCAGGACCTGCCGTCAGGGTTCTGGGGCCAAGTTACTGGCAGGGAGGGCTGTGGCCAATATCTAGAAGCTGCCACTCTAGCCCCAGGACCCTCCGTCATGGGTCTGGGGCCATCATTCCTCGCACAGAGCCTTTTTCCGAATGCCCAAACCGAACGCAGCGACCGAACCAAACGCCCAAACTGAACAGGCAAACCGGACCGGTTCTGTAGAGCGGCAGCTCCAAACGGCCCTTTATTCCATCCCAGTTCTGTTTAATTAGTAGCTTGGAATACATTTTTGGGACAGTCAGGTGAATGCAGGGTGCTGCTCCATTGTCTTTGTTTGATAATTAAGTGGCTCCCAGGGAAACACCTGTCAAATATTCCTCTCAGAATGGAGTTTTAATTGGGGAAGGAGGAAAGATTATTAATTTAGTGTCATGTTTGTGGAAGAACAAACCCCACCAGGGATTTCACTGTCATTATGCCTTCTAAGCTAAGTGTAAATTCACCTTCCTTTCTTGGATATTTGGTCTCTGCTCAACCCTTCAGTTTGCAATGGAACTTGTCATCCCAAAACGTCACCATGGCAGGTGCTGTCATAAGTCTCTGCAGGAGCAGGCCATTAAGTGGGTCAGTAGTAGTACCCTGCTCTGAGCTTAATTGGGACCCAGCTGAGCAGGGCCTTTTGACTCTGGAAGGCCTTGCCCAGGAGGGAAATTGTGTGTCTGACCAGTTTAACGTAAGAAAGGAGAACCGCGGGAGCCATCTTGCTGGAGAGGGTAGAAGGGCAGTCCTGACGCTACAGGGACATAACTGGATTCTGCACCCTCACACGGTCACTAAATCTAACGCAGTATAATCTCTGCAGTATGCTGACTGGCTGCAGATGAGCATTTCCCTGCCTGCTGTGGTTTTGATTTCAGACTCCCATCCTGAGGGGCTTGCGCTTGGCCCGAGCAGTCCGTTATTTAAATCTTGCTGCAGTTGCAGAAAGGAGAAAGACGTCCACGGAATTCACCCTGTGGCTGGAGTCTTTGTATGCTCTTACAGCTAAATATTTCTCTCAACGGGATGTCCTCGGGAGTCCTGCTGTAATGAGAAGGTCAGATTCAGCTGCCACTTTGGTCAGTGAATCCACAATGATGAGATGATCTATAACCAGGGTGAGGTTTGGGGTGGTTGTTTTTTTTTTATCTCTGGGGTCCAGACTGGTAATTTAAAATTGGCCAAAAAAGGAGTGCTTTGTGGGGAGGGGGTTCTGCCTCCATCAGTGGGGAGCAGTAGTCCCCTCCCTGTCTGCCAGCAATGCAGGCTGGCTGGCAAGAGGCTAGGACTTGAGGCTGCACACTGGCAAAGAGTAAGAGAGAGATTGCCAGCGCGCCCCTGGAAGCGGGCCACGTCAGCGGCAGTCACAGCAAAGCCATGGGGGGTTCGATTTCAAGTGGAATGGCCCCATCTACAACATCTTCTAATTATTATTATATTTTGCTTATTTTTAATGTTAACCCAAGGGGCGCGGGGAGAGGTTAAAATAGCCCTTTTCAACCCTATTGCTAGAATATTTTGTGTTGATAATTTGGGGCAGCTGCAGTGTGACTAGCTTTTACAGTCCTGTCATTAGAATGAGATTGAGTTGAACCTCCCCTTCGGAGACATTAGGGTGGGTTTTAGTTTGTTTTTCTCCTGTCTGGTGAAACATTCTATGCAATTAGTGTTCTTTGAGGATCTCCGCAGTTCTCACTTATGGGATAGCTCCCTGCTCCGCAGGGCGTCGGGGCTTTCAATTACATCAGCAGTTTCCAGGCAGATTGCCTGGAATAGTCTAGAAACCTCAAAGGACTCCAGCCCCCCCCCCCCCCCCTTTGTGCGGGCTTTTGTTCGTGTGAGACAAGACTCTGTAAAGGGAGATCACCTCCGTTCCTTCCAACCACTTCAGGCAGTCAGAAGATCTTCAGCGCTCTCCGGTGCTTGTAAGCTAGAAAACAGTTGCGTTCACTATCCTTTTATTTTATTTTTATTTCCACTATTTGAATCCTCTCAAAGTCGGGAGCTACTTCTCTCCCCGCTCCCCCGAGGGTCAGGAAGGGAGAACAGACACCGAGCGCTTTCCCTCAGCGGCCTCAGGACTATGCCCAAACAGCCAGGCTTTAAGCACTGGAGTTCTTGCCCTGCCCCTTTATAAGTGAGCGATCAGCACGTTCAGTGCTTAGGCTGTCTTGGAGAGGCGCACAACACCCACTCCTGTTCCGCGTGTGCTGCCCTGCCCAAAAGGGCTAGAGATAATAGATCGCTTTGACTAAAAGAGTTACTGACAATGAGGGCTCTCCAAGGGGGCGGACAAGGACCTATCAGACTCTCTCAACAACCGGCAACTAGCTGCTCAGCCATGCAGACCGTGGACCCCCCAGTTGTGGGGGGCTCTAATCCTGACTCTCCCACAGAGCAGGGCTCCCTCCCACTGTGGAGGGCTCCCTCTCAGCTGCACAAACGGAGCCACAACCTCCTGAAACGGCGGCCAGCTCCCACCATAGGGAACACCTTAGAGACAAAAATGCCACAGAGTCGGCAAAAAAGAAAAGAAAGAAGAAGAAGAAAAAACAACGTCTGCTGAGGCTCCTCCACAGAGGGTACACACTGGACAATCACCACAGTCTTGCCTGAGACCGTGACTGCGGAACTGGTGGAACGCACCGTCTCAGCAGAAACCATCTATAGTGAGTGTGAATCCCATTCACCAAATGTGCACCACACAGATCTGCTCCGGCTCCAATGAGATCACTCTAGGGGCCCTCATGTGAGTGTGCCATTGAGACAGCCCTACCACTCCAAGCACAGAGAGCACGCCGCATGGAGATCCTACTCCCGTGCAGGCTCGCCACTGGGAAAGATTCCCAGCGGGAGACCCCTATAGAGGAGATAGGCACTCTCACCGCAGAAGTCGATCGCTGTGCTCATGTTGCTCCCCTTCTCGCTGGCACCGAACAGACCACTACTCAGACCGCCACAGATGGGATAGACGTTCTCAATCCGGAAACAATTTTCAAAATCAAGAAGCCGCTCACCTGCTTGCCGTGACTCCAGACGTCAGGACTATGGGAGTTTTTCACATGGGTACAGTTGAGAACACCAAGGAAGGGAAACAGCCTTTCCTATAATCCCCATATTTATGGGACCATCGGGTCCAATTGCACAATCAGGGCCATCAACTGCACAGCCTCCGGTGGTACTGGCGGTAACACCCACCCGAACTGTACCAGCACTACCATTGGTACCAGTGGTTTCAACAAATCCTGCATCTGCCCTCAGAGCAGGAGCTTCATTTCTCCAAACTTTTATTGGCACATCAGTCCAGCCAACCACTAATACACAAGATGAGGATGTGACTATGGAACAAGCAGGATTCTCATCCACATCTCCAACACCAGATGAAGATGAAACAGTGTCACCACCACCTGCAGACATTGTCTCTGAACCTTCAGTGTCAGTTTCCACGGCGGATACTAAAGTATTTCAAGCTATGTTGTGATGTTTACTCACTGCAATGCCACAAATTCCAAATAAGGTGGTAAAGAAAACACAATCAGGACCAGTATTTGGGATTTTGGGAAGTGAAGATTCTGGATGAGTTATGATCCCAGTGTTGGATCAACTGCTTAAGAACTCGGGCTCAACCTGGGCAAAACCAGCCTTAACTGTACCTACAAATAAGTTGGCTGATAACGTTATATGCGATTCCATAAGCGGGAGCGAAAATCTTCCATCGCCACCCTCCACCAAACTCCTTGGTGATCGCGGCTGCCTCTCACAAGACAACAGCTAGAGGGCTACAGACATCTCCAGCAGATCGAGAAGGGCGCAGGCTAGATGTGTTGGGTCATAAGATCTTTTCCTCTGTGACTCTTTCACTTAGAGCAACCAATTATTCTGCTGCTATGGCAGGTTCCCAACACTGGCTGTGGTCTCAATTATCAACAGCAACTAATCCATCACCGATCGTAACTTTACAAAAGGAAGGACAACAACTTGCCCAGTTCCAACTTTCAGCTACGATGCATGTCACTGACTGTGCCATCAGGGGGATAGCGTCATCCATAACGGTCAGGCAACATGCATGGTTATGGTCTATGGCACTTACCCCTGAAAATAAGACCGGAATTGGAGATCTTCCCTTTGAGGCAGAGGGTCTCTTTGTGGTGTTGACAGATGACACCTTGGAAAAAAATCAAAGAAACCAGTCAGCCAGGTCTGCAGGGGACATAAGGGCTATAAAAAGAAATATTACTCCATTCCAGCTTCCTACACCCCTAGAGTTCCTACTTCTCTACTTATCTTAATAGGAGGAACCTAGCCCCACAACCGCAGAACACCTCTTTCCAGTCCCAGAGAAAGATGTTTATGAAACCCAAGGGCAGAGGGAGACATCCCCCAACCTCTTCAGGCCATCAGCCCAAGTCACATTTTTAATAATGAAGAGATCAAGGGAGGAGTTGAGAATCTCCCCTCCTTTGATAACCGATTATGCTCTTTTTACCATCAGTGAACCTATGTAACAACTGATAGATGGGTTAAAGACCTAGTAAAGAATGTAAATGCGGTACAGTTTGAACATATTCCTACTCCCAAACCCCCGTCCCTCTTAAAGGGCACCTCTCACAAGACAGAGCTGCTGCAGCAGATTCAAATACTCCTACAGAAAGGTGCTATAGAGGAGGTTCCCTTTCATGACTGCGGTAAAGGGGTCTACCCGAGATACTTCTTGGTCTCTAAGAAAGATGGTGGTCTTTGACCAATCTTGGACCTCAGGGAGTTAAAAAAAAATATGTGAGGAACATAAGATTTTTCATGACTACACTTCAGTGTATCCTTACAGCCTTAGAGCGGAATAATTGGTTGGCCTCCCTTGATCTCAAGGATGCTTATTTCCAGGTCTGTTTGTCCTACTCACAGAAAATTTCTATGTTTCATTGTATGTTCCACCCATTGTCAGTATACAGTTCTACCATTTGGTCTCGCCTCCAGTCCCAAGGATATTCACCAAGTGTGTAGCAGTGGTTGCAGCGTACCTACGTCAAAAGGCCGCTATGGCAGGCTTCCTATTGCTGGACTTAACATCCGCCGCGGCGGCAGCAGCTGCAGAGCGGGCTCCGGGTGGGGTCTTTGGTGGGAGAAGAACACCTGTGGGACAGAAAAGTAAGTGGCTGCAGCTGCTGGCATCCCCCCTCCCACCGGGACACACACACACACCAGCCGCCTCAAAGGCAATGCGGCCGCGGCCAAAGGGTGCGGCCCTTTGGGGCCCTTCAGGGCCAGTCAGGGATGGAGGGGTTTGATTACTGTGATCAGGTGGGAGGGAGTGGTTGGAGTATGGGGAACTGTTTATTAATGTTGAGTGTTTAATGCTGTTTTCAGGGGTCTGCCTTGGCTTGTGTGGGACCAAGGTGGGCTTCTTTGTTGTATTGAAGAGGGTATTGTACAGACGAGGAAGCGGAATTGGCTGACTCCCCTCTGGTGAGAGAGGGTGGGAGCCAGCTGTATACCCTGGTGGCAGCAGGGTAGGGGTGGTGAGAGTGATGGGACCATTTTGCCTGATGTGTAGGCATGGTCAGAGTAGATACTAGTTGGGGGTTGTTTCTCATATGTATATTGTTTATATTGTGTATGCTGGGTCCCCTGTGTGGGAATGAATCCCAGGAATACGTTTATGATAATGTACGCCGCCGCGAGTCTCCGGAGAGAGGCAGGATATAAATTAAAATGTGATACGATGCGAAAAGGGCATCAAGCTGTTTCCCTACCTCAATGACTGGTTACTGGCAGCAAGGTCCAGAGATCGATGTCTCTAAGATGTAGACATCACCATTACTGTTCTAGAGAGTCTGGGCTTCATACTCAACCACAAAAAGTCTCACTTGCGTCCCACAAAAGAGTTGCAGTTCATAGGGTCTGTGCTGGACACACAACAGGATCATGCCTTTCTTCCCAGCGAAAGATTCCACACCATCGTTCTCATGATCACACAGCTGAATCGAGAACCAAAAAGGACTGTGCGATTATTATTTTTCCCTGAGACACTAGGGCCTGTTCGCCTCCACAACAAGCGTCGCACCTCACGCACGTTTGTACATGAGACCACTCCAACAGCTCAGGGAGGTCTACTTTCCCAGTCACCATTCTCTAACCAGAAAAATCACTATACCTCAGCAGGTGATCAAATCCCTTCATTTGTGGACACTTCCAAAAAACATGTTGAAAGAAGTCGGTTTTGAAATCCCAAATCCAGATGTTACAGTCACAACAGATGCCTCTCTGACAAGCTGGGGCGGCCATATGGAGAGTTTCCAAGTTCACAGACTATGGACCACAAAGGAAGAGAATCTACACATCAACCTTCTAGAACTCAGAGCTATCAGATGTGTCTTAAGAGCTCTTGTTCAACATATACGAGGCACCACAGTTCTCATTGTCACAAGCAATACCACAGGTATGTGGTATGTGAACAAGCAAGGGGGTGCCAGATTGACATATCTCTTGAAAGAAAGCAGAGAGCCTCTGGAAGTGGCGCCTTCCTGGAGGTCTCCCGTGTACAACGAGGGGCCACAAGGGAAAGGACGTTCTCGGTGACCGTCTCGTGTTTGTGGAACTCCCTTCCGGCCCCAAGTTTGCTGGCCTTTTGTAGGGCCTGTAAGACGTGGCTGTTCACCCAGGCCTTCGGAGGGGGGTAAATGAGGGTGGGGATTGATAGGTTTTGTTTTAATTGGTATGTTGGGATTTTGTATTTTTATATTTATTGTATTTTATTGAATTGTGGTTTTATGATGTACGCCGCCCCGAGATGCCATAGGCATGAGGGGGCGGCTAACAAATATTTATATAAATAAAAAAAAATAAATAAATAAGTAAAGCATGCCATTACCATTCAGGCCATTCATCTTGCAGGACAAGACAGTACCCAAGCAGACGATCTCAGCAGACAAATGGTTGACCATCATGAATGGAGTGTGCATCATGAAGTTCTTCGCACAGTGTTCCACCAGTGGGGCACACCCACAATCAATCTCTTCGCTTCTCCAGAGAATGCAAAGATCTACCGATTTTGCAGCAGAGCAGGCCAGGCCGAGGGGGCAAGATCAAATGCCTTCGCCATCACATGGGATCAGGAGTTCACATATGCTTTTCCTCCAATCCCATTACTTCACAAAGTAATGCACAAGGCGAAAAGGGAGAGAGCTCACATGATCTTAATAGCTCCCTACTGGTCCAGACAAATTTGGTTTCAAATGCTGTTTGCTCTTGCAAGGCACAAGATACACCTACTGACCAGACTGGACATTATGTCCAGGCAGAACAGCCAAAACCTTCATCAAAGCATAGAGATGTTACATCACTGCGCTTGGCTTATTGTGCCATAGATCTTTTTCCCCAGCCACAGGTGTGATAGTCCGTAATGCTAGAAAAAGTAGCACAAGAAAGGCATATGATGCCAAATGGAAACATTTTAAACATGGATCTGAATTGTCTCTGTATAGATCATGTTCTACAGTATCTGCTTCAGTTGAATACCTTCCAGTTGTCATTGTCATCTATCAAGGTGCGTCTCACAGCCATTTCTTTGTTCTTACAACCTGAACAAGAGAATTCGCTATTCTTGCATCCCTTGTTAAAGGCCTTCAGAAAGGTCTCAAGAACACATTGCCCGCATACGCCCCTTTCTATATCTCCTCGGCCAAAATCCTTGTTCATGCCATGGTTATCTCTCGCCTCGACTACTGCAACCTCCTCCTTGCTGGCCTCCCTCGCTCCCACCTTTCCCCCCTTGTTGCAATCCAAAACTCTGCCGCCAAGATCATTCACTCTGCCCGTCGCTTCGACCATGTAACGCCTCTCCTCCTCTCCCTTCACTGGCTCCCCCTTCCTGAACGTATCCTGTTCAAACTCCTGGTTTTCACGTTCAAATCGCTCCATGACCAAGCTCCCCCTTACCTCTCGGACCTAATCGCCCTACGCACTCCTGCGCGCGCTCTCCGCTCTTCCTCTGTCCCCTCCCTCGCTCTCCCTCGTTTCTCCTGCTCGCCCAACCGCCTTCGTCCCTTCTCCCTCGCTGCCCCGCATGCCTGGAACTCCCTCCCTGCCGACATCCGCCTTGCCTCCTCCCTCCGCTCCTTCAAATCCCTCCTCAAGACCCACCTTTTCCATGCTGCCTTTCCCAATGCCCTCTAGTCTTTCCCCTTGCTCTTACTGTCAGCCCTCCTCTGCTGACTGCTGCTACCGACCACCTTGTAACCAAGCCAAGTACACGCACCTGAGACTTCGCATCCGCCTGAATGTTTGTTTGTCTTCTCCCATGTCTCTCCCGCTGTCCCCTCTCCCTGTCTCCCCCTCCTTGTCTTTTAGATTGTAAGCCACAGGCAGGGACCGCATCTGATTGTATGTTCTGTACAGCGCCAGGTTGCAACTGGCGCTTTATAAATGTTTAATAATAATAATAAATAAAATAATATTTCCACCAGTAAATAAACCAGTGCCACATGGGATTTTAATCTAGTCCTTGCCCGTCTGATGTTCCCTCCCTTCGAACTACTAGCCACCTGTTCATTAGAGGACTTGACTATAAAAACTGTCTTTCTGCTGGCTATCGCTTCTGCCCGACGCGTAAGTGAACTGGGTGCTCTGAGAGCTTCCCTCCCCCCTTCCTTACATCACTTTCCACAAGGACAAAGTAGATCTAAGAACTGACTCATCATTTGTTCCAAAAGTGCTGTCCCCGTTTCATGTAAACCAGACCATCTCGCTTCCTGTTTTTCCCCCAAACCCGCACTCTTCCACAGCAGACAGAATGCTTCATACTTTGGATATGAAAAAAGCTCTTTCCTTTTACCTTCAGTGCACTAAACATATCAGAGCATCAGATGCCCTATTTATATCTTACGGCAGACGGAGAATAGGCTTCCGAGTCACCTTGCAGAGAATTTCTAAGTGGATTCTTCTCTGCGTTTACAAGTGTTGCCAGATAGCCAATGTCGCCGTCCCTGATGGACTGTGAGCCCGTTCAACCAGAGCAGTTGCCGCATCTTTGGCGAACTTTAGACACATCCCGATGTTGGATATATGCAAAGCAATAACTTGGTCTTCACTACATACTTTTTCAAAGCATTATTCTTTGAACCTAACCGCGAGATCAGAGACCGCTGTGGGAAGAGCAGTAGTGTACTCCATTCAATGTTTTCATAATCAACCTCCAACTTGTCGCCCCCCCTTCCAGAGGTAGGTGATCTGTGCTGCTTAACACTCGTCCATCAGTGAGAATCATGGAGATCCTCTGAGAAGAAATGGGGGTTACTTACCAGTAACTCAGTTCTTCGAGAGAGCTCTGCGTAGTCTCACGACTCGCCCAGCCTTCCCCTTTGACTCGTGGAGGACTGTGGTCTTCCATGTGCTGTCAGGGTTTGAAGGAACTGAGCTGGGAGGGCTCCTCCCTTCTCCCTTTATAGAATCTTGTCTCATGCAAGCAAAAGCCTGCGAAAATGAAAGCAGGGGTGGGGGGGCTGGAGCCTTCTGAAGTTTCTAGACTATTCCAGGCAATCTGCCTGGAAACTGCTGATGTAATTGAAGGTTCTGATGCCCTGCGGAGCAGGGAGGTATCCCATAAGTGGGATTACGCAGAGCTGTCTCGAAGAACTGAGTTACTGGTAAGTAACCCTCATTTATGGTGCCATCTACAAAACAAGTAGGGAAGAAGAATGAAAGATCACCATGTACAGAGCATGTATATCAAAATGTCAAATAATTCCTGGGCACGTTCCCTCGTTGGGCTGGTTCATGGGCTTTACCAGTCCCAACACTAGATACATAGAAATCCATCATGCGTTGAAATTGCTGGCATCATCCAGGGTGCATGGCTGGCTTTACTGGTGCTTAAACCACTGCATATTTTTGTGGCTACCTGATAGTCCTCTCTCCCATCCTAGGTTGTCCGGAAGCTGCCCCTTGATTCTAGCAATCCCAAGGGTATCTTCGAGTGACCATAGACTGGAATTGGAGAAGCAGGCTAATCTACACATAACAGCGGCTACGTGCAAGTGACAGCTACATGCTGTCCATGACCATGCTTTCTGGGATCGCAGTTCATGTGGTGTGGTGGAAATCTTGGATTGTTGTTGTTGTTTGTTGTTATTAGCAAGCATTTATATAGCGCCAGCAATGTACCTGGCGCTTTACAAAGTAATCAAATAGACACGGTCTATTGTAAGTTGTAGGCTGGGTGCCTATGAGTGGAAACAAGGTCTGTGGTTTCCTGGTGGCTTCCTTTTTCCATTTGCTGGTTTTTGTGTTAGTTACATTGTATGTAGCAACTCTAACTATTCCACAACAAGGCTTCTTCAGTGTGACTAGGTGTTAAACAGCTGGGGTGGGTTAAGTGGCAAGACCACAACCTGAAGATATAGGAGTTAGTCAACTGTCCGATATTCCATGCATGGTTTACTGTATGTTTCTACAGGACTCTATAGAAACGATAACTATAGCTTCTCCCTATGCAGCTCTCCCTAAAGTAATGATGTAATAGTCATCTCGATTGTTTGGTTTGGCCCACAAGTGATGATATAATTATGCTGTATTTCAGAAGGGGAAACCGTACCACATGTGAGCTCACTGGCTCCTCCGGCTAAGATGTTGGTGATGCTGCCATCCATGAATCCAGAGGACCACACTCCGAGTATCAGTACTATCCATGGAAGTTCAGACTCTTCTGGAACGGATACATTTTGAAGTGGGTGGTGGGTTGTTTTTTTTTATTTACAGCTGTATGTCTGGAAATAATTTACACATTTCTAGGGAAATAATTTGTTCAGTTTGTTATAATAAACAGTGGCCATGAGCTGCAAACCAGTTCCTCTGGAGGAGCCCCGTTGAAGCCCTGCGGTCTACTCTGGAGTCAGTGGTTTGTGACTCACGGCCCATGTTTTGGCATCTAATCAATGTTTCAGTACTGTTTTTTCTCATTGTAATGCTTCCTTAATTGCCAGTCTAACTGTTCTATATCTTTTTGGCTTGGTGTGACTTATCTCCACTATTTTTTGAATACAGAAATAAAATATTTTGTAATATGGTTTTGGCAGCATTATTGTGAGCTTAGCAACCTTCGCCCTGAATAACTGGAGAACGTCTTTATACTGCCACAATCATCCCCCATAAAGGGACCTGGCTGACAGAAAGGATGATCCAGCACATAG
>QEPC01005386.1:1540114-1553750 GCA_003113815.1 Sphenodon punctatus | reverse complement strand
CTTACTGTCTGCCCTCCTCTGCAGACTGCTGCAACCAACCTGATTGTAACCAAGCCAAGCACACGCACCTGAGACTTCGCATCCGCCTGAATGTTTGTTTGTCTTCTCCCCTGTCTCTCCCACTGTCCCCTCTCCCTGTCTCCCCCTCCTTGTCTTTTAGATTGTAAGCCACAGGCAGGGACGGCGTCTATTTCTCTGTTCTGTACAGCGCCAGGTACATGACCGGCACTATATAAATGTTTATAATAATAATAATAATAATAATTAATATAATTAATAGGAGAGATCTTCCAGTGCGGTGAGGAAAGTTCTCTCTAAAGGAGAGTGCTCCTCTCCACTCCTGAGACCAGTTGTTGCTGAGATGTCCTAGAGCTGGGAACCAGAGCCAGCAGGAGAGGTCTTGGTCCGCACAGGTCAGCTAAGGTTGACACCCAGATCAACGCCTGGATCCTGTGCATTCGACCATCCCTGCTGCAGAGTTACTAACTGCATCTGCTTTTTTCATCTTGAACACTTAACTTTTTTTTCTCCTTTGAAATGGGAAAAATTAATCTTCCCATTACCCCCCTCTTTAATTTACTCTTGTTTTTGCATTTCCCGCAACTCAATTCAATTATTTATTTGGGCACTGGCTTCCGCCATATCCCCATAACATTGCCATAATTAAAGAAACATAATGAACATAAGAATACAAAATACAAATGCATAAAAATACATAAGCCTAATATTCGTTAATTATAATAATAAAACAATTAAAATCCCAAGAACAACCCACATCCAGCATTAATCATTCCCAATCCGAAACTAAATAACGGATCCACCAATTAGCGAATCCGCCCTCGGCTGAAGGAGATACCTCTTCAGGTGAACGGGTAGGCTTCTATTAGCTATGGGTTACTTATCCCAACCCAACATCGCTATCAGGATGTGGCGAGCAATTGTTATGGCTTCTTTCTTGGGCTTTCCCATAAGGAAGCTTTGTTGCCCGTAGCTTCTTACATCTATCTTGCCTCCAGGAAAAGACTTTCAATTCAAGATCGATTGGTCAAACGTGTCTCTCCGTATCCCGCAACTCAATCTCAGTTTAAAATGGGAAACACATGTTTTGTGCCGAGGGCCAAGCCCACGATAAGGAATTAACCTCACGGCACACCCAAGTCCTGTTCTTGTTTCTCTCACAATTGGGAATGCACGTTGCTCGTGGATCTTGAAAGGGCAGGATTGGCAAGATCGCTAAATGGATTTCTTCCAAGCATGTCCTTGGAGTGTGTCCTCAAAGCCAAGCAGTATCCAATTGAATTTCAGTCAGTACAAGTAGAAACATGCCAATTCAATAAAGCCAATGCTCACCCCCCTCCCCCTTTCAGATAATTCTCCAAAATAGAGCTCATTGAGGTTTGAGGGCTCTTTGCTGGATTCAACATCTTCAGCGTGGAAGGCAAACTGCTGGATTTGTTTCATGATTTTGATTAACTTGCCTGATTTTCATCCTAATCCAGCTTGATGAGAGATGACAGTTTGTGGGCTTGAGTGGCAGAATCTTAAAGATGAAGCGTCGGAAGGATTTGTTTTCAATGCACCATCACGCTCTGACATGGGCAAGGGAGAGATGGCAATTGGGTTTTGAAATCTGGTTGCTGCAAACTGGTTTCTCGTCTTTTTAAAAACAGAAATTTAGTCTTCAAGAGCGGTATGGGTCTGATGGAGCTGGAGACTCCTGCATCCATGTCTAAGACCCTGCAGCAAGGCAAGGTTCTGCACCCCAGATTCAGGAAATCCCAAGCTATGGCATCGTGACCTAGAGGAAGGCCGTGCCAACTGTGGAGAGGGTTGTGATCTAAAAGCCTTCAACCCAATGCAAGTGGGATCTGATTTGGTCCTATTGGCAGGGACACCACCCTGGTCCCCATAGTCTTGGGGTGGGGGTTGTAGAACGCATCGTCTGCCCCAGTAGTCTCAGGATCAGTACAGATGCACCTACCCTGGGGACCAAGAGCTGCCTTTGGGCATGGAGCAGCACAGGTGGGTGCTTCTGTGGAACCTGGAAGGAGGAGCGTAGGAACGAGCGCACTCAATTGAGCCCGAACTCTATTGGGACTCAGCAAGTGGCCTGAGCACCACTAGGAAACTTTCCAGAGTGGGCAGGGGAGGGAACAGAGCTAACACTCTGCCCCCACCCACTCTGAACATTTTCTAGCAGCACTCTGACCACTTGCAAAGAGCCACTCACCCAAGTCCCCATCTTTTTGTAAGGCTGGCCCTGCCTTTGGGGCTAGGCCGTGCTCCCCAGCCTCCCTCTAACCCCTAGAGTGCTGTGACATTGCATTGCAGAACACCTTAGCTCTGCCCCTTCTCTGACATAGCACCACCCCTTGTAGAATGTTGTGATGTCGCAGTGTTCCATGGAGGGCGGGGCTACCCAGGCTCAGAAGAGACCAAGAGCAACAGGCTCAGGCCAGGTGGGCTTGGGCCCATATTTCTTCCCTGAACAAGTCTCTATTTGTGACCCCAATTGATCGCCGCAGTACTTGGCATACTCTTCTTCCTATGTGGCTGGGACAGGTTATCCGTTCATTAAAACCAGGGCTTTCTACAACCAAGTAAGCTGGTAGTTTAGCGCCACGAAGGGATCACGTGGGCTCCAGTTGCGAACAGGACTAGAAGTCTGCAGAGTAGGGGTGGGACTCTGGGCAAAATTTCAGTTCTCATGTATTTCGGTTTTTGTATCGGATCTTTTGCACTGATTTTTGTACCGAAATTTTAGATTAATCCGAAATAGCCATTATCAGGTACTTTCGTCCCCCCCCCCCAAAACCGAGAGTCCCCTCCCTAATGCACAGGGTTAGAGTTTTGCATGACTGAGGCCATCGTCGGCTACGGCAGGCTGCAGTGCTGCACAGAGCAGGATAAGCCAGAAGCAAAGTGCCGTATCCAACCCTGCATATTATCCCACCGGTCCCCCGGAGGTTCCGTACAGAGAGGCAGATTCCGAGAGCGGGAGGGGTCCTTTCCTTACTTCCGGGCCCTTTTCAGTCATTCCGAAATAATCCAAGACAAAAAAACCAAGCTCACAAAATACACCAGAACCCTGGGTCCCTCCCAGAGTGAGCCTTCCTGGGGCTTGTAGACAAGGCAGGCCCCGAACTTCATCTGTCCCTCGCACCAGTGCTTCTCACTCGGGGGTGGAGGCAAAGTGTAAGGTATAGCCCCAACTGGCAAACTTATTTATTGTCCAGGTGCTTATAGGGACCCACTGCTGGCTCCAGGGCCAGCCTTTAGAATTTGCAGGGCCCACGGCAGAGATAAAATGTGGGGCCCCTCGTAGCCCTGCTCCCTCCAAGGGCGCACACACACCCCCATAGAGCCCTAAAGGTGGCTCCCGCTGGGAGAGATTGGGGGCCCCCGGAAGTAGAGAAAAAGGTACGCTCTGGAATAAGCCGACCTGGCTGGTTCCTTTTCATATATTTTGGGCTCCCTCTTTACCTTCCCCCATTTAAATTGATCTTTAAATGAGTTGTATGCTGTTTTGTTGTATTTGATGGTTTGTAAAGTGCCCTGAGCACCATTGGGGGGGCCGGGGGCTGTAAACCTAAAACATTGATGATTGTTATGACAAACCCCTCACTTGACTTTGCCTTAGGAAGGGGGGATTTCCAAAATGATGGGAGTAGGAAGGAGGGGAGGGGACTAGAGCGAGGAGAAGGGGGAAAGGGAATGAGGGAGCCCAGTGTCAATAGCTGTGTGGCTGCCCGACCAGCCTTTTACAAGCTCCTTGTGCCGGTAAGTTAGTGGCACTGCCCATGGGCAATGAGAGTGGTGGAAAGCAAGGGGGTGCAGCTGCAGGGGCTAAGGACCTCTCCCATCCCTTTCCAACCTGGCCACACCCCTTCCTGAACACTGTGATGTCACAATGCCCTGAAAGGGGGTGGAGCTACAGCACCAAGGACCAGGAGAGACTCTGCCCTGCCCCTTTGCTCACGTGGCCACGCCTCTTCCCAAGCATCCTGACATGAAGTCACGAAGCTTGGAAAGAGGCGTGGCCCTGCGGGAAAACTGTCCGGGCAAAGAGGCTCTCCTGCCCGTTTCTGGCCTAGCCCCTCCTCTTGCCCCCTCTGGAGTTAATGCGGCCGTGCCCTTATCTCTGCCCTGCTCCTACCTAGGGTAAAACCAAACATGCAGGTGCTGGGCAGCTCCCCGGCCTGGCCTGAGGTGGGAAACCGTAGTCGACACAGCCGGGTCAGGGAAGGGCACTAAACAAAAGTGCCCACGGCCGAAGAGCTGTCCCGACACCCGCAGGCCCTGGGTAGGGTGGGGAGCTAAACACGTGCAGGCGATCGGCCCCGCTCCCCACCATGATGGACAGTCATGGCAGCCCCCTGCCCCAGGGCGGCAGGGCTGGGCCGAACAGATCTGCTGGCCTGCATTGGCCCACATGGCCCTCAGCCCAGGCTGTGATCTTGAAGATTTTCCGAGGGCCCAGCCCAGGCTAGCCCCCTAACGGCCCTGGGTCAGTCCCGGGCTAAGCTCTCGCGGTGTGTAAACGGAGGTGCCGTTGGGCTCCGGGACACAGCAGGCCAAAGTGAGCCACCGTCCCAGCTGTTTTTACTCACTGTTACAAACTCTCCTGGCCTGCTCTCTGAGGCCGCCCCGTAGCCCGTCTGGCTATCTAGTGAGTCACTTTACTGGGGGGGTGGGCATTGTGGCGGGATAGGGGTGAGTTGGGGGTGGTGGTGGTGGTGTAGGGTTGGGGGGTTGTTTCTGTATTTTTGTATTGTGAGTCGCTGTTGGCGGGCAGGGCGGGGTAAAAATAAAATCAATCAATCAATGTATCCCCTTGCTGTGGGCTGATTTCTTCCCGGCAGCAGCTCAGTCTTGCCTAGTTTAGCCCCTGCGTTGACTTGTTGGGATGCCCGACCTGCAGGCCGACTGGCTGTGACATACCGACGCGGTGCATAAAAATAAATAAACCCTCCCCCCACCATGGCAGCGCACAGCTTCTCTGCCGGATGCATGCTGAGAAATGCTGCTTGCTGCAATCTCAGCCCATCCCCAGTGCGCAGCACCCTGTCACGTTTCCTCCTTGCTTTGACAGTCTGGAATAGTTTATTCTCTGTCCCTGGGCTATTTGCCCTTGGGGAAGGTCATTCTGCGCCCTGTATCTGTCAGAGCAATCTCGCCTTCACTGATGCAGCCAAGCAGCTTCTCTTCTGTTCCCGAAAAGCTTTAGCTTTGTCTTAGCCGAGCCTGTAGCAAAGCAAAGCGTGTAGAACTGGTGCTCTCAGCTATCAAACCTGACAACAGCAAGGGTTACATTTGTTAATGCCAAGGAACTGTTTCTAAGGGGAATGTGAAGAATTGTCAGCCCCTTCCTGAATATTTGGTATCTTGGTGCTTCCATTACACTTTCAATAAGGGCATGTTCTCATGATTATTCATAATTTCTATGGTGCCTTAAGGATGCTGAACTAAATAAGGATTGTAAAGCATCCTGAAGGCACTGTAGAAATGATGAATAATCACAATTCCTCTGTTCCCATTTTACAGATTGGGAAACTGAGGCTGACGGCGAGTGACTAGCCCCAGGCCACTCTGTGAGTTCATGGGTAAGACAGGAATTAAACCTGGTCCAAGTTCCAAGTCCAACATCCTATCCGCTCGGTTTACACTGGCTCATCCTTGTGCCTGGATTAAGAGCCCCTTAGCACACTTCTCGCAAGTAGATTAAACTATGGTTAAATGAGGGGAGGGGGATGTACCATTTGGGGGGAGGGGATTTTTCCTGTGGGTGTTTTATATGTATGCGTTTCTCCTTATTGCAAGCTGCCCTGCCATTTTGGGGATAGGGCGAGATATATTATCTAAAATAATAATAATAATAATAATTAATGGTATGGAACAGCTTCCATGCAAGGAAAGACTTGATATGTTGGTGCTCTTCAGCTTGGAGAAGAGTTGACTGAGAGGGGATATGATAGAAGTTTATAAAATCATGAGTGGGGTGGGACAAGTTAATAAGGAACGGTTATTTACCCTCTCAAATAATACTTGAATTAGGGGAATGCTCCAGGAAACTAACTGGTAGCAGATTTAAAACAAAAGTAGTTGTTCACTCAACACACAATTAACTTGTTGTCATAGCATGGAGTCATGGCCAATAGCATAGTTGGGTTTAAAAAAGTTCTTGGAGGATAAGTTCATGAATGGTTATTAGTCAAATAGGCTAGGGGATATAACTTCAAGTTTCAACTGTTGGACTCTGGGCGTGAACAACGGGAATGGATCCCCCATTGTGACCTGTTGGGTACTTCTCCCAAGTAACTGAGATTGGCCACTGTCAGAGACAGGATGCTGGGCTCAATGGACCATTGGTCTGGGCCAGTCTCGCACTACTTATGTTCTTATAATACTAATAATTAATTAAGCAGATGCATGGTTCATGCATGTTATTCTGGAATAACTAACCCTGACTGAAGGTTTATGTGAATACACCCTGCAGCAGATTCCAATAATACATACCCCCTCTGCAATATCTTGGTTTATAAATAAAATAAATATACCAGTATCTGATATACATAAATAATATATCTGATACAGATATATTTAGTTATATATATCTGGTATGTATAAAATACAATTATTGATTGATGATGTAAGGATATAGCCATAGACTGGGCTAAAAAAAAGTCCCTTATTTCCCAACTCTGCAACTCCCCGGTGTTACATAGAAGAGACACCCCATAGCCCAGTGGGGTAGCAAGGCTGGGGCAGGCCCAGGCTTATATCTCATTTATGAGGCGGCGGGGCCTCTAAGGGTAAGAGCGTGGGGTCTCTATCCCAAGGCTTGGCCTCCCCCCAAAAAACCCCTTATCCTGCCCTGGTTCCTAGTGTGTCCCACCCACTCCCTGGAGTGGCAGCAATCCCACCAGGAAGAAGTTCTGAGCCCACTTTGAAAACCTCCTTCCTGGCGTAGGGCCCTGAGCGCCACTATAAAATTTTCAGAATGGGTGGGGGCAGAGGGTGTTCTTACACGACACTACCACGCAGGTCCACCCAATGAACACCTGTGGTCGTGCCCATGTAAAGGGGGGGGGGGACGCGCTCCTGCGACCCATGCACCCCCCCACCTCCACTCATCTCCCCACATGGAGCAACCCAGAAAATCCTGGGTTATACCGTGTGGGGGCATGGGTGGCCAGCGGGTGGATGGGTATGCACATCAAGTTGAACACCCATCCGCTGCCATCTAAACCCTCCCCCACCCACCAGAAGTGTGTGTGTGTGTGTGTGCTCCACTGAGCATACATGGCTACGCCGCCCCCCCTCTCCCCGCTTGTTTAAAAACAGCCAGAGAGTTGGCCCTGCTCCCTCCCCCACTCACTCTGAAAATCTAGCGGTGCTCAGGCTGTTTGGAGAGAGCTCTCCCCACCCCCTAGAGACCAGAGCTTGGGCTCCATAGGTGCGCCACTCCTGCCGCAGCTCCAGAGTCCCAGAGAAGAGAGATCCCATCGAATTGACTTTTGGATCTGGGTCCTATGACTTCCCTATCCACCCCTGCACCATGTTGGCACCCCATCTGAGACCCTCTTCTTGCAGACATATTGCGCTGGGCCTTGAACTCCATTGTAGGAACTATTTTTTTTGTCTTAAACCCTTCCCCCCTCGTTGCTAATTTTCCAGTCTTTTAAAAATATATATATTAAAGAACAGCCCTGCTTCCCCAGAAGCCCTTCCTCCTGAGTTTCCCCAGGGATTATGTAAACACTGTCCCGTGATCCATTTCTCTCTCCTCTGTACAAATGGGAAAGCATAAATCACCCACCCCTGCAAATAAACACAACTGGCAGATGTTATTATTCTCTGCCTGCAGAAACACTCGTTCTTTAATCGGCCGCCGCCGCCTCCTGGAATTCAGGCCTGCTTGAAAAGGCAAAGGCTACAGAACATGTACCCCTTCCCCCCCCTCCTTCTCCCAACTCTAATGGGAAGAGGGCTTGTGTCAAAGAGGCTCAATGTAACGTGACTACAGGAATAAGCCTTCTCTTGGGTATAGAAACCAGAAACTATTCCTGCTTGCAGGAGAAAACACAGGCAGCTAAGAGGAGGGAAGTTCTAACCTTGAAATGCTACGAATTCGGGACTGACTCGGAAGTGGAATGTTTTATAGTTCGGGGATTGCCAGACGTTAGCCTTGCTCTGCTATGAAAATATTCATTTGTAACTTAGGGTGTTTAAAAATGAGACAAACCGCTCGCTGGAGTCCGTGTTCGGTCCGTGCAGCCCCCACTCGCGTGTTTTAGCGTGGAGAGCTAATAAACAGGAAGCCCCCCAGACTACATTTCATGTGCGGGCGGTAGCGGCCGCAGGTGCTGCCGCTCAATGCTTTCCCCTTCGCAAACCCTGGCTCTGATAGAAATGGTGTGTGTGTGTGTGTGTGTCACAGCCGGAGAAGGCTTCTTTAGCCGTAACACATACCCATACACACACACACGCATACCGCCCTTTCCATCGCGTTCTCCTCTTGCTGCAGTGCTCCCATGCTCAGGCGACCGCAAGAGGAGAAGGTCCTTCCTGCACCTCCACTCTACTCTCTCTTTTTGGCAGCCGCTTCACAGCTGATTGCTCTCTCGCAGCCGCCCCCGAGCACACAAGCAGCGATCAGCTGTGAAGCGGCTTCAAGAGGGGAGAGCATGGTCTGGTGGCTGCGAGAGAGCGATCAGCCAGGAAGTGGCTACAAGAGGGGAGAGGAGAAAGCGGGGGTGCAGGAAGGGCCTTCTCTTTTTACCCCTGCTCTCTCCTCTTGCAGCCGCTTCCCAGCTGATTGCTCTCTTGCAGCCACTCTAGGTACGACTCTGTGGTGCTAGGTGGTGGACCTGGATGTGGGCAAGGCTTCAGGCAAACCTACTAAACAGGAGGCGTGGGTGCCCATTAGCCTGCACTGCCCTGCGGGCGTGGTAGGCCTGCGATGTCCTTGGGTGACACCATGAGTGGGGGGTGCAGGCTAACATCTGGCAGACACCTAATAGATGGGCAGGCGAATGCCCACCTGGTGGGTACTCGTGTGGGCTAAGGTCTCATTTATTTTCACCCTTAGCAGAAAGGGTCGGCTTTAGAGCTGAAATGGAGAGCTCATTTGCTGCTCGTGGATATTCTGCACAGTTTTGGGTGCCGCATCAAATGCCCATCGGGCACCCTGAAAATACCAGATATCCGACGTGTTACTGATTTACTGATCGAGGCCGATTGGTAGAGGAATCGGGACAGTAAGTCAGACAATTGGCATTGGACGGTGGAAAATCAGGATGGAAACCAGGTATTTTGGTGCCTTGGAGAAGCCGTTGGGCAGGAACTGAGAGCTGATTAGTCTCGAATGTTCCTGGGTCGAGGAGTACAGTTTCAATGGGGTTCCCCATTTCTGCAACTCAGCTTGAGCCGACCTTTAAGGAAGAACAGAGTTGATGCCTTTTCTCTCTCATCCAGGGAATAATCAGCATGGCAAGCCCTAAGATTTGGGAAACCGGCTCAGTCCCTTGAAAGGTCACAGACTTCTTTTGTAACCTTCAGCAAATCACTTAGATTATCTCTGCCCCAGTTTCCCATCTGTAAAACAGCAGGGAGAGCTAAACACCCCCCCCTTCCATAGCTATATTTTGAGGATCATTCCATTAAAGACTTTCAGGTCCACAGTAGCACTGAAACGAACATCCGTGGCAAATATCGTTCCCAACGATTTTGCCCGGTTTGAACCGTATCCACTGAAACTAACTGCTATTTGGGTCCATCTTTGCTGGATAGCTGTTTGGGGACATTTTTTCAATTTGACTGTGGGTGTTTTTAGACAAGCGCCTCCCCCCTTCCCCCCCATGCATATTGCAGGGCTGCGTAGGGTGCCAATGTGACCCTGCAACATGTATGATGGGGTGGGGGATGGGTGGGGAGATGCTTGTCTAAAAACACCCTATTTGGTTACTTCCTTTCTGCAATACTGAAACAGACTCAATAACGGAGTTTCCAAAGGACCAAGCAACCAAAAATAAATAAAAACTAAAAACAATCAGATAAGTGAATGCTGGGGGCATAGGTACCATGGAGAGAGGGAACTCAGTTGAATCTGGGTCCTGGATATTGAGAGGACCTTTTGCAACTGAACGGAGTGCTGCTAGGAAATTTTCAGCGGGGGAGTGAGCAGGGCCAGCATTTTGTCCCCATCCACTCTGAGCACTTTCTAGAGGGGGTCAGGCCTCTTGCAACGAGATCCACCAAGAAGGGAGTTTCCAGAGTGGGTGGTGGGTGCAGATTGCTGGCCCCACCTCCAGGGGGTGAGAGAGCACTGGGAGCAGGGGTGGCGCTGCCTTCATGGGTAAGCCCTGCCCACCCCCCACGCTGGAGACCTCACCCTCGTGCCCTTTGGGAGGGACCATAATTGGGATGTGGTCCCAGGCCCACCACAGCCTTGTTCCACCACTGGTGGATATTATTATTATTATTATTAGCATTTATATAGCGCCAGCAATGTACCTGGCACTTTACAAAGAATAAGATAGACACAGTCCCTGCCCGAGAGCTTACAATCTAAAGACGGGGAGGGGAGACAGGGAAGGGGGAACAGAGGGAGAGACAAGGGGTGCAATATATTATTGGGAGAGCTATTGAAAACTGGAAATAATCAGAGTTGTGAATACAAACCCCACTGTTTGTTTGTGCGCTGGTCCTCAGATACTGTGGGAACTGGGACTGCTTAGGGGGGGGGGGGGGGGGGGAGGCTTATGGTGAGTGTGATCCACTCGATCAAGAGGGGTCAGCATTGAACAATCTCCTGGGGCCCCTCTTGTTGGCTCCCAGTTCTAGGGCACCTCAGCAACCAGTCCCAAGAGCGGAGAGGAGCGCTCACTCCTCTTTAGAGAGAGCCTTCCCCCCTCCCCCCCTCTTAACTGGAAGAGCTCTCCAAGCCCATCTCCTCCCCAGAGATAACTGGCACACCAGTCCCACATTCCCCTCCAGAGAGGCTGGTCCCGAGTCTCCCCACCATGCTCTATTGGAGAATGGCTCAGGGCAGCTTACAAAACAAATAAAAATACATATAAAAATGGCATAAGAAGAAGAAAAAAAACAACCCAACTTTTCCCCACCCCTGCGCAAATCCCCTATCACGCTCCTACCTGAAAACACCCACCGACCCCCCATTTCCTAACCCCGCCCACCAAATGCCCTAACAAATAAAAAGGTCTTGCACGGCCGCCGGAAGATGCCCAGGCTTGGACTCAAACGAACCTCAAGGGAAGGGAGTTCCACAGCATTGGGGCAGCCACCGAGAACGCCTCCCTGCGAGCCAGAGTCCTCACCGTACAAACACGACTAACAGACGGTCCCCACAGGGAGGAACTCTCGGCCGATCACAGGGGCCTCAGTGGGGCATGGAAGGGCAGGCGGTCTCTCCAAAATATGGGGCCCAGACTGTTTAGGGCTTTAAAGGTCAAAACCAGCACCTTGAGTTGTGCCCGGAAGCTACGGGGAGCCAGGGCCGACTTCAGAGCACCGGTGTAATGTACTCCCAGTGCCCTACCCCTGAAAGGAGGCGAGCCACCAGCTGCAGCTTCCGAACAGGCATTGAGGGCAGCCCCACGTAGAGGGCACTGTGCTAATCTAGCCTCGAGGTGATGAAAGCATGGATGATGGTGGCCAGATCGGAGTCAGAAAGAAAAGGCCGCAGCCTCCTCACCAGCTGGAGTTGGTGAAAAGCGCTTCTGGCCACCGCCGCAACCTGGCAATCCAGGCGCAACAAGGGATCCAGAAGAACTCCGAGGCTGCGAACCTGAGTGACCAGAGGCAGCCGGACTCTGTCAATGACAGGAGTCCCAATCCCCTCAAGATCACAAGGCCGGACAACCATCATCACCTCAGTCTTGTCTGGATTCAGCTTCAATCGGCTCATCTTCATCCAGTCCCCGACAGCAGCCAGGCATCGGGTAAGCACCGAGACTGCAGTGCCTGGGTCAAAAGAGAGGCAGAGTTGAGTGTCATCAGCATACTGATGGCCCTTCACCCCAAACCTCCAAATGACCTCGCCCAGAGACCTCATATACATGTTGAACAAGAGGGGGGGGGGGGCAGAATAGAACCCTGTGGGACCCCACAGGGGAAGTTCCAAGAGGACAACAAGCAATCGTCCATCACCACTGTCTGGGACCTTCCTGACAGGCAGGAACGGAACCACTCAAGAGAAGTCCCGCACACCCCTGCCAGGTCCCATAGTCATGTCAACAACACCTCATGATCAACTGTATCAAAGGATGCCGGAAGATCTAATGGGATCAGCAGGGTAGAACTCCCCCTGTCAATCTCCAGGCACAGGTCATCGACCAAGACCACAAGTGTAGTCTCCGTACCATGTCCAGGATGAAAGCCCGACGGAAACGGGTCCAGGAATCTGATGGTGTTGAGATGAGCCTCTAACCTTCTCTTCTGTTCAATAACCTTCCCTAAAAAGAGAAGGTTAGAGATAGGCCAATAATTGGCCGGGGCATCAGCATCCATAGATGGCTTCTTAAGCAGGGTCCAGACAACCGCAGTTTTAAGAACATCCAACACTCTACCCTCCCAAAGGGAGGCGTTGACAATCCCAGCCAACAATGGCCCCAACGTCTCCCGGCAAAGCCAGGACGGCCAAGGATCTAATTCACAGCTGGTCACCCTCACCGCCCCAAGCACCTCCCCCACATCGATGGGTGATACCGATTGAAACTAATCCAAATAAACAGGACAAGACTGAGCCTCCATAACCTCAGGACCTGACTCCACAGATAAAATGGCAGCCCCCAAGTAGTGGTGAATACGAGCGATTTTGTCTGCAAAGCAATTAATAAAAATGTCACAGTGAGCATTAGATGACTCCACTTCCAGGCAGATGCAGACTGGATTAACCAGGTCCCTCACCACCCGGAACAGCTTTACTGGACGAGACTTTGCAGACGCTATGTTAGCGGAGAAGAAAGCTTTCTTCGTCACCATTGCAGCCACAACATAGCACCCCCTTGCCATGACACTTGAAATGCTTCATGTAGAACAATTTTAACAATCTTCACAACAACCCTGTGAGGTAGGTTAGGCTGAGAGAATATTGTGGCTGGCCCAAGGTCACCCAGTGAGTTTCTGGCTAAGGCAAGACTTCAACTGGGGCCTCCCCCTACCTCCTGGTTCAGGCACTACACATTTAGCCACTTAGCTACCCTGGCATAAACTGTATGTCTATCCTGGATGTTTAATCAGTGGTAAACTGATTCAACCCAACTGATTTCTTGGATTGAGTTTCAGGAAGTGACGCCAGCCGATGCGGCGGATGTCCTGGGGTCTGTTAGGGCCACCAGTTGTCAACTCGATCCGTGCCCGTCCTGGTTGGTGAAAGCCTCCACGGAGACGCTAGGGACGGTGCTGGTGAGGGTTATCAATGTGTCCCTTCGGCAGGGTAGATTGGCGCCCAGCCTTAAGCAGGCTGTGGTGCGTCCCCTGCTGAAGAAGCCATCTTTAGACGTGGATGCGCTCGCCAGCTACCACCCTGTCTCTAACCTTCCCTATTTAGGGAAGGTTATTGAATGGGCAGTGGCACTGCAGCTCCAGCGGCATCTTGATAGCATCGGTTTCC
>QEPC01005386.1:1518018-1539341 GCA_003113815.1 Sphenodon punctatus | reverse complement strand
ACGGGGACGGGTCGCCGTGAGCACATTACACCAGTGCTCCGTTCTCTGCACTGGCTGCCTATAGCGTACCGAGCCAAGTTCAAGGTGCTAGTATTGGTATACAAAGCCCTATACGGTCTCAGCCCCTCTTATATCGGGGACCGCCTCACCTTCCGTGACTCAGGACGGACCCTCCGATCCAGTGGGGGCGCCTATCTTGAGGTCTCCCGTGTAAGGCGGGGGGCCACCATGGAGAGGGTGTTCTCAGTGGTCGGGCCACGGTTGTGGAACTCCTTTCCGAAGGAAGCCCGCCTGGCCCCAGGTCTGCTCGCCTTTTGGCGGGCATGCAAGACTTGGCTGTTCGCCCAGGCCTTTGGAGGGGAGGGGAGGAGGGAGGGGTAAATGGGGGAGATTGGTGGGGTGGGGAATTGGAGGGCAGGGTTGGGTTTTTTAAAAATTTTTAAAAGTGATGTTGGTTTTTAATGTATTTTACTGTTTTCTTGTATTGTTAGCTGCCCCCGAGATGCTGTGGGCATGAGGGGGCGGCATAAAAATGCTAAGAAATAAATAATCGGCTCTTGCATTTAGTGAACAGGCTAGCAGGTCCCATGCTAGAGGGATCTAATTAATTCAGAATGTACATTTGATAAAAACCGATAGCAAACTCCAGTGCATTAATAGAATAGCTCGATCAGTTGGGGTTTCAGAAATTTGAAAGTCCTGTGATAAAGGTTTGGGATCAAACTGTCAGATTAGCTTTCTTATCTAGCCAGTGCTTTTGCAGCTGTTTCCTTACTTTGTCGATGAAAGAAAGGGAGCCATGCCATTGCAGCGAATGCGACACCAAAAAGAATAATCGATAAAAATACTTAGTCCTTATCTAGCCAATAAAGCAAAATGCAGATGGGAAGAGGCAAATTCAGGAATTCAGTAGCAGTTCTTGGAGGATGTAATGTATTTGCCATCAAAGAAAATTCTCCAAAGTCAGAATGGATTTGAAAGGCTTTGGACAAAATCTGTTGGAACTGTGTCCTTGGATGGCATTCTGGAATATAGAAAAGGTGGCAGAACCATTGCTGTTTATGATGTGATATTGGGTGTTTTTAGATGGACCACCCCCGGGCGGGGAGTCCAGCCCCGCAACCCCCACATGCAGTCCTGACAGTGCCAGGTTTAAACAGATCCGGCACTGCTGTGGCCTGCAGTCCACCTGTGCGGTGCCCCCGTCCCCTGCACCATAGAGCTGCGGGCAGATCAGCTGCCACTCTAGGCTTCCGCCCGCAGCTCTATGGTGTTGTCGGGGCAACCCCCGTCCTGAAGCGGAGCTGCAGTGGCCCATCCACCGAGTTGACAGACCACTGCCCCGCCCCCGGCCGGGTTTGGGCTGCCCACTCCACTTGTGATGCTCTGGGACGTTTCAGAGCACCACCAGTGGACAAGACCGGTGCAACGGCTTTTGTCGCCCTAGGCAAACAAGGCGTGTTTGCCTAGGATGTGTGCTTTAGTTTCCCCTTGTGTAACCTGTGCACATATTGTGCACCTCACATGCAACCCACGCGCATGTTACGCACACACCCCATGTGCACACAGTTAGTGCACAACACACACATGCACAGCCTGCTTCTCGGGCACTGAGGGGTTGGGAGCTCCACTCCCTCTTGCGTCCTGGCCCCTGACCCAGCCTCAGAGTTTACCAGCAGAGGCAGCTGGATCGGGGACAGAAGAGGCACCCCCTTCAACTTGCAGGAGAAGTGGCGGCAACAGCTGGTTTAGGGGCAGGAGAGATGGCAGCGGAAGCTGGATCAGAGGCGGAGCCACGTAGGGGTCACCTCTCCCACCCAAGTCTAGTGCAGAGCTTATCGCCAAGGCCACCTAGGGCAGTAAGTTGAAGGGGGCGTCTCTCCTGTGCCATCAAACGCAGAGTTTATCACCGGTGGTGACTGCGGGGCAGCTTGATCAGGAGCAAAAGAGCCACCTTCTTCATGTTGGCATCCTAGGCGGCCATCTGAGCAGCCTAATGGTAGCACCGGCCCCTCCAGTGGAACTGCCCCAGGGCATGGACAGCCTGCCCCGTCTCTGCTCTCTGCCACACCCCCGGGCGGGCTGCCTTTAGACAGATGGCCCACCCCGAGGCGAGAGAGAGCAGAGGAGGGGCAGCTGTCTCTCTAAAAACACCCATTGTTCTCTATCTTACATTAAAATATTTGCAGAGTAGTCTCTATAGATGAAGTAGAGTGGATGAGTTGTTACGGTAGTTGTTGACTGTCCCTAAAGACTGTGGGTTTAAGTCCTCCTTGGTCTTGCACTGGAGTCCGCTTAGCTGTGAACGGATCCTTGATCCATTGGGTTGGGGAAGTCAAAGGCGGTCAGACGTGGTGCTGGCCACATCACTCCTTTGCGCACCAGAGACCACAGAAATTGGGGTTCCTTAATCACACCAGCCTGGCATGGCTTAGGATAGACTTTGACTTTCATCCAAGGGCCAATGTCAGGCTTTGGAACATGGGGGACTTAGTAGGATCTGGTCAGACAAAGAACAGCAGGATGATTCCAAGATTTAAGCTAAGAACCGACTCAGACCCAGAGGCCAAAGTGTTGTACTTGTTCCACCCAACTTCCTGTCCCTTTTGGGTAGACAGACCATTAGGACAGGAACCAATCAGAAAGCAGAGCTAGGACTGAGAGACCTTCAAGTACGATTTGGAGCCTGGGAGAGGAAGTCCGAGCTTGTGGTCCTTCTCTCTTCAGGCAGTTACACTGACTTTCCTTTCGACTGGTGACAAACCACCTCGCAAACAGGGCACACTCCAGCACCTGACTTTAATATGTCCGAGCCTGGTGATTTATTAGGGTAGCACATCGTTAGAATGAAGAGGACGTGTTACTCAAAACCATGATGCCGGCCTCAAGAAATGATTGGGCAACTCACAGTCGTACACACAGTCGTCTGTAAGTGCTAAATGAACATCCGTTGCCCTGGGTAACTAGGTGATGTCAGGTAGCGACAGCAAAATGCTGGCTTAACTCAGCATTTACAGACAAGAGTCACCGAGATCTGACTAATCCTGGTGCTACTCATTTATTAGAGTAAAGCTGTCGCCTGAACAGCTCAGAGTGGAAAAGAGCTAATGGGATTTCAATGGGAAAGGGCTCTTTTTAAAATCTATTGCACATAAGCAATGGTTCTCTCTATGGACACTTCGACTGCAATTTTTCACTTAACCCTCATTATTAAATGTTTTTACAGGAATTTGTGGCTGTTGGCAGAAAAGTCATGGGAACACCTTTCCATAACCAGTAGAAGAATGGTGTTTTACCAGCTGCGGGATGCATGGGGGAGAATGAGCCATCAAGCTTGATTTAGGGTCCAGTTCTTGCTCCTATTTATATTCTTGGGCTTGATCCTGGAGTTAGTGGAAAGATTCTTATTGACTTAAGTGGGCTGAGGATAAGGTTATGTGTGCGTTTTTTACTTCAGTGGTATCAGGATTATGGGTGTGATGTGAGTTTTACATTGGGAGGTGCTGATGTTATAGCAGGGGTGGGGAACCTCGGGCCTGGGGGTGAAATACAGCCTGCAGCAGGTTTTTAATGTGGCACCTTTCCAGAGCCTGGATCTGGCCCCTGGATCTAGTTCCTACTCCCAAGAACTGAAAAACTGAGCTCAGGGTAAGGGAGCACAGATGATGACATGCACACAAGCATAGGGGATAAATCCATGGCACAGATCCATGACCTGGACCCTCCTTTTCTTGAGTGCACCCCTTAAGTGCCACCGCCCCCAACTTGTATGTGGCCCTCAGAGTTCATACTAAGTTTCAAAGTGGCCCCTGGAAGGAAAAAGGCATCAAGAGTATCCTGCACCAAGCAGAGTGAAGTTAAAAAGTTAGCAGACTTGT
This sequence comes from Sphenodon punctatus, assembly GCA_003113815.1. Lineage (NCBI taxonomy): Eukaryota > Metazoa > Chordata > Lepidosauria > Sphenodontia > Sphenodontidae > Sphenodon > Sphenodon punctatus. Next base: position 1,535,463 of record QEPC01005386.1, on the reverse strand, counting down.
GCAGTAACTTACACAGTGCTCTGTAGCAGAGTTAGAAGTGTGGCTGGGTAGTGAATCTCTAGATTATCATGCTAGAGTCCTAGGGTGCTTTTAAACGATCCCGCTCACAAGCGGGATCATTCAGTGCTGGCATTGGGCACACGCCTTCCTCTCTACGCCGTGTCTGATGTTCAGAAGAGGATCAGACACGGCGTAGAGCGTTTGTGCGCATGCGCGCTCTTCTGTGCGAGCGCACTCGGGCAAAGAACCCGGAAGTGCAGCGTGAAGCCGGCACAGCGGCGATCCGCCTTGAAGGGGGGCAGGATCGCCGGGCCGGCTTCACGCAGCAGAGATCTGGCGTTACAGCGCGCCGGGGATTTAGATGAACGGCAACAATGGCGGCTGATAAAGGGCTCAGCCGCCATTTCCATCTCGTCTAAAAGCGCCCCTACTCTCTAGTCCTTACTTGACCATGGGCAACCTTTAAAAAACTTATTTATAGAAGAATTCCTTTCCTTGTGGAGCAGAGTGTTGGGTATTGAAAAGGGTAGGTGCGTGTTGGAAGCTTACTCTGTAGACGTAGATTCAAATCCATGACCTCTTGTGCCCAACTTCAGGAGCCATTCACCCAGGTCAGGACACACCACCCCAATCAGCATTTTCCTGTTGGCAGAAGTGGGCAAAGCCGTCATTTCTTCTGCTACCTAGCAAATTTGAAATGGCAGCTACCACCAGATGGAGCATCAAGCAGTGAGAAAAAGCATGCCACACAGGAGGGTATGTGGGTGGAGGAATTGGGGGCTGCATGGGGGACACCGGGGGATGCAGAAGAAAGGAGTGATGGGTGTAAACTTGTCATCTTCCCCAGGGAAGAAACACAGAGTTAATTTGCATAAATATGTATGTCTGGGTTTGTGTAAATTTTATGCAAATTTAAAAGAACATTTTGATTGGGCTAATATAAAAGAGAGATCAGGGCACTGTACAGATTGGTGAGACAAAGGTGCTAGACCACCCCCCAACCGGATGCCCAAGCGCCAGCCTCAGACTCAGTCTCTCCCCTGACAAGGTTGGGGCTGATTGGACTGATCGACGGCAGCAGCAGTGCCAGCCCCCAGGGCTAGCTCTGAGTCAGAGCTGGCAAAGTATAGAGGCGGGATGAGCAACTGCTGAAGAGGGAGCGTGGGGCAGAGGACAGCCTAATCAAGCTGTTACTCCTTTAAGAGAGTGTGGGTGCCAGCCTGCATGTAGGGGGCAGGCTGGATGCTGACAAAGTAGGGCATGGCTAAGCCAGCCCAGTCAAAACCTAGAAACACCCAACAGCAGCATAACGAAGAATGGGAGGCTTCTGGCCCTTTAAGTCTGCAGGAACCAGAAGACTGACCACGCCCACTCTGGCTATATAAGAGGAAACAGTATGCTAAGAGAACAGTCTGTGTCTGGAGACTAAGGAAGAAGGAGTTCCAGCTTAAGGACCCGATAGGCTGAAAGCCTACACAGTCTCAGAGGCTGAGAGAGTCTGGGACAGAGACACGAGCTTCCAGGAGAGTTGCTGCCTGACTACTGGAAAGAACACATCCCTGCTTGGAAGCCTGGTGGAATACAAACAATGGCGACCCGAAGGCAAGTGGAGGGTTGATCAGGTGCTTGAAGAGTGTGCAGCCAGCCAGTGGACTGTTACCTGGCTAGGCTTGGGAATAGATAGCCTTGCGGGGGTGGCAGAGTTGCATGCCTGGCTCTAGGGGTGGGACTTTTAGAAAATTCTCAGTTTCTATTGGTTTCGGAACTCTGTCTACCGGTTCTCCTGTTGGTATCAGATTTTTAACATTGCGGTTTGGGGAAAACCGCAATGTTAAAAATCTGATTGAAAAAACCAATGCAAAAGATCCGATACTGAGAAAAACCCCAAGATATCGGATAAATCCGATAGAGCCTTTATCGGGTACTTTTGGTTCTCGGTAATACCGAAAGTCCCATCCCTACCCGGCACTAGTTAAGCTGAACAGAGACTGTAATAGACCATCTGTATATCAATAAAGACTATTGAGCACTTTCCCTGAGTTGAGACTGAGATTTGGGCCCTAATCCTGGCATCACTTACACACTGCCACTGACACCCAGTTACAGAGTGGGGGCTGCAGCATATCTCCTCTGGCTCCTTCCAGTGCCCCTTCAGCTCTTTAAACCCAGCGCCCCCAGTGCTGTTGCTTTTATGCTACTTGGTACTGTGACATTTTGCTCTTGATCCATAAACCTCCCCTGAGTTTATCCATAATAACTGTCGCTATCTTACTCATCTACTCGCTGCATCCAACGACCCCAAACGGCCAAGGTCATTTGGGTTTGGTCTAGTTGGTTCAGTGCTCAAATGCCTTGGCCTTGAGGATGCATTTGAAGACCTTCAGCATCTTCTCTGTGCCTCTCCTCAAGGCAAGGGAACGTACTTTAGTCCATTCTCCCAGCGCCAGGTATATTTACAGCCCTACATAAATGATGAACCACTTAAGAGATGACTGGGCTGTTGCCGCTCTTGGATGAAAAGTGGGGAGTGGATTGGTTCTCTTGGTGCTGACTGCAGTCCGCGCTGACTCCTCGGCCCAGTGTTCCTGGTGCTCCGGACGAATGGTTTTCAATTGGTGGGACCTGGGAAGGGTCTTGAGGAGGCCCCCCCCCAGGCAGGATCAGAGCTGTGTGATGCAGCAGCAGGGATGGGGAGTTAGTTGAGGTTGCAGAGGGGACAGGGAGATAGCGTGCCAAAGTTCTCTCAATCCCTCTCCCCAGCGCTTGTGTGGAGCCATCCCCACCTCCCATCCCTCTCAGCCAGTGGGGGAGCCTGAGTTCTGGCTGCGGTTGTACGAGGTGAGGATCCCTCCCTTGGCCCTGCACAACCTGCTACATCCGGGCTGAGCAGAAGCTGCTCCCCAGTACCAGCCCAAGACCCAGGGCCTGCAAAGTCCTCGCTCCCTGCCATGCCTTGTGAATCTAGTCCAGGTGGGCCCTGGATTTTTTAAAAGACTGTTTTGATGGGTCTTCCCCCACAGAAAAGGCTGAGAACCACTCTTCTAGGCCTGCTTTTCTGTCGCATCCAATATGTGAATGCCTCACAGGAGGAAAGGGGGCAGGGCCAGGGCTTCCCATGGAGACGTCCGGGTCCCAGGACATTAAAAGCGGTCAGCCACTCAGCAGTGTTGCAGACTGCATGCCAAAGGTCTGCGACCAAAGGGCCCTTGGTGGGGTCTGGGGGGTTAGGGAGGGTTGATCCCCGTGAGGGGGTTGCTATGTATCCCCTTGTGATGGAGGGGATACAAGGGGGTTGGGGGTGGGGTCTCCCTCACCTGTCTGGGGAGGGGCAGGCACTGGCTGTGGGGGGCATGGCCATTGGGGTTGTGATAGGCCGGGGTAATTATGGTCCCTCTGGGCCACGTTTGATCTGCGAGGTAGGAGAGACACTTGGTGTCTATTCTCCTTGCTGACCCCCAGGCGGGTGGTTCAGAGTCCGAGGGCCCCAGGTCTGGTTTTGATGCTGTTAAATGGGAGGTTGGTCATAAATGAGTCCTCTACGGTCCAGGAGCTAACCCTGAACCAAGGAGGCCGACCTTGTGTGTATTACGGAGACCTGGCTGGACTTTGAGTTGGGGCCGATTTTGGCTGACCTTGTCCCAGTCGGGTCTCTGTACAGCATCAACCATGGCCTGAGGGACAGTGGTGTAGCCATTATTTTTAGGGAGACCAGGTCCATTAGGAGATATCCAGTGCAAATCTCACCAGGTATTGAGGGCCTCCATCTTGTGGTTGATTTGGATGGTGACCGATTGAGGATGCTGCTAGTATACCGTGCACCTACCTGTGCTGTAGCATCTCTGCATNGTGCACCTACCTGTGCTGTAGCATCTCTGCATGCTCTAGCAGAGCTGGTGTTGGAGGTGGCCTTGTGATCCCTGAAGACGGTGGTCCTGGGGGACATCAATATACACGCCAACACTGGCCTTGGGGGGGGGCAGAGCATGAGTTCATGGCCATCATGGGCCTTGTAGTGAGAGGCCCGACACAGGAGCGGGGATATACCTTGGACCTTGTTTTTTTTGCACCGGCGTTGAGGCAGGGCATCTGTTGGTGGGGGACGTGTCATTGGTGCTCTTGTCATGGATGGATCATTACCTCCTGCGTGCTGGTCTCCTGGCGCATGTTTGCCCACGGAAAGGTGCTGGACCAGTTTGGTTGGCCTGTTCCCAGAGGCTTATGGAACCGGAAAGGTTCCAGAATGCTCTCCAGGAATTACCCTCTGACCTTGACAGCTGTTCACTCGAAGACCTTGTGGCTCTTTCAAACACCTTGCTGATGGAGGCTGTTGACTGGACAGCTCCTAGGTGTCTGCTTCCTGGACATCAGCAATGCTGATGACTTACGGAGGACCTGTGCTGGCTGAAGCAGAAAGGGAGGCGGCTAGAGCAGTGATGGCATCGTACTCGCACTGAAGACAACAGATTGCAGCACAGAGTTAGTTTAAAAACCTATGCTGTGGCTATGTGGACAGCAAAGAAGAGGTTCTTTGCTGCTCTCATAGCATCCATGAAGTCTTGTTCAGTGGAGATTTTACAGGTGGTGAGGGGGCTGGTCAGTCCGGCCTCCCTCTGCCTGGAGCTGGGATCTTCCAGCACTCGCTGTGATATGTTGACTATTTTGTGGATAAAAGCTCTCTCATTCACCATGACTTTGATGCTGTGCTTGAAGCGGTAGGAGAACCAGAGTTAATGAATGCACCGTCTTATCCAGTTTTGTGGGATCAATTTCAGTGGGTGTTGTCCACTGATGTGGGGGATGTTCTTGAGGTGGTTAGAGCCACATCTTGTGAATTAGATCCATGCCCATCCTAACTGGTCAAGACCAGCCGGGAGACATTGGGGCCATTGCTGGCCGGAGTGGTCAATGCCTCCTTCTGGGAGGGCAGAGTCTAGGGTTGCCTAAAGGAGGCTGTGGGGTGACCTCTGCTCAAGAAGCCATCTCTTGTCATTGACTCCCTTGCCAGCTATCTGCCTGTCACTAACCTTCCCTTTTTTAGGTTTTTGCCCGGGTTATGGTACTGAGACTACGCTTGTGGCCTTGGTTGACAACTTTCGCTGTGACTTGGATAAGGACTGACTAACCTTACTGATCCTGTTAGATCATCATCTGTTGACTGCTTTTGACATGGTTGATCATGAGATGTTGGTGGCCTGCTTGCGGGACCGGGCAGGAGTGGGAGGAATTGTTCTTGAATGTTTCCACTCCTTCCTGTCTGGGAGGACTCAGCATGTGGTACTGGGGGACCATTCATTGTCTCCCTGGGACCTCACGTGTGGAGTTCCACAAGATTCTATTCTGTCCCCTCTCTTGTTCAACGGGTATATGCAGCCTTTGGGGGAGGTCATTAGGGGGCTTGATGTTCGGTGTAATCGATATGCTGATGACACCCAACTTTACCTCTCTTTTTCAGTTTACCCAGGCCTGGCAGTCTTGGTGCTTACTCAGTGTCTAGCAGCTGTGGGGAACTGGATGAGGGCGAGCTATCCGAAGCTGAATTCTGACAAGACGGCAGTGATGCTGGTTGGAGGGTTTGGGGAGCTGGTGACTCCCATCATTGATGGGGTTTGCCCATCTCCGTCCTCCCAGGTTCAGAGTCTGGGGGTGCTCCTTGATTCATGGCTGTACCTGGATGCTCAGGTGGTGGCGAGGAGCGTCTTTTGTCAATTACATCTGATATGTCAGCTTCGACCATCTCAGACTCTGACCTGGCCACTATCATTCATGCCGTTATCACCTCAAGACTGGACTACTGCAATGTGCTCTACGTGGCGCTACCCTTGGTGATGGTTCGGAGACTGCAACTAGTGCAGAACGTGGTGACCCGTCTCCGTACAGGGACGGGGCACTGAGAGCACATAACACTGGTGCTCCATTCATTGCACTGGCTGCCTATAGTCTTCTAGGCCCAATTCAAGGTGTTGGCTTTGACCTGTAAAGCCCTACATGGTCTGGGTCCCACTTACGTGAGCCCCCTCCTCGAGGTCCAACGGGTCTTGCAGGTGACAACCACGGAGAGGGTGTTCTTGGTGGCTGCACCGAGTCTGTGGAATTCCCTCTCAGTAGAGGTTCGTCTGTCCTTGGACCTTTCCTCCTTCTGTCGACAGTGTAAGACGTGGCTGTTCTGCCGGCCTTCTGGCGGGGGAAATGGGTAGTGAGTGGGAGGGTATGTTTTTAGCTCTAGCGAGCTGTATTTGATTGATGTATTTAATGTATTTGAATTGTTGTTGGTTGTTCTGAATTGTTTTTAATGTATTTATGTTTTATTAGCCCTTCGTTAGCCATCCCGAGCTGCCTGAGGCAGGATGGGTGCGGGGGGGGTATACATTTTATAAATAAATAAATGATGTTTTGGGGAGATCCTGACTGCTCAGAGACACAGATTGTCTATCCAAAGCAGGGAATGGTCTTCCCTCGCCCCAGCTCCTAGTCTCCGACCCCACCCCACCCCCGCTCCCTGGAGCGGCAGCAATCCCACCAGGAAGGAAGTTTTAAGAGGGGGTGGGGCCAGCACCCCCACCCCCCCATGAAAACTTCCTCCTTGGCAGGGCCCTTTTCAAGCCACATGAGTGCCACTAGGGAATCTTCAGAGTATACGGTGGCCGGGGGTCTGGGATTATCCTGAACGGCCCGGTTTTCAGGACCGCTCCAGTTGTCCGGGATGCAAGGGGAACTGGACCATTGAAGCGTCTGGATTTCCCTTTCCATCCAAGTCTCTCACCGTCTGGCCTTGCTGGCTGCCCGCAGCTGCGGTCTCTGCACTTCTGCCCAGAGTGCGGCTGCAGCCTGCTGGCGAGCTTTTGGGGGGCGTGCCCAGGAGCGTGCGGACTCCGGCCGACTGCAGCTGCTCACAGACCCCACTGCGGCGCCGCGACCTTCCTGGCCTCCAATCCTCCTGCCTGGTCAGTGGTTCACACTCTCTCACCCCTGCCTCCCCTCCAAAGGCTTCTCAGTGTGATGTGGGTGCGTTACCCCAATACTATGTGCAAACTTGTTCAAAAGGTTTACAGAGTGACCTGGGCGTGTTACCCCCAATGTTTTTATGTGCAATGTTCAAAGGTTTCTGAGATTATTATAAGCATTTATATAGCGCAAGCAATGTACCTGGTGCTTTACAAAAAACAAGATAGACACGGTCCCTGCCCGAGAGCTTACAATCTAAAGACACGGGGAGGGGAGACCGGGAAGGGGGAACAGAGGGAGAGACAAGGAATACGATATTCATGAGGATGCGAGAACTCAGGTACACGTTCTTGGCTTGGTTGCAGTAAGTTGGGAGTTTACAGATAACAGGTGGGGGATAATCCTGGGTTAGCAGGAGTTAGGAAGGGCGGAGCAGAAGAGGTGGGTTTTGAGGAGGGACTTGAAGGTGTGGAGGGTGGGAACCAGGTGGAGGAGGGCAGGGAGGGAGTTCTAGGCATGCGGGGCAGCAAGGGAGAAGAGACGAAGGCGGGTGGGGGAGCAGGGGAGGTGTGGGAGGGTGAGGGAGGGGATGGAAGAGGAGCGGAGTGCTCGAGGGAGATCAGGGCAGAGAGGTAGGGGGGAGCGAGGTTGTGAAGGGCTTTGTAAGTGAAGACGAGGAGCTTGTGCAGAATACGCTCAGGAAGAGGGAGCCAGTGGAGAGAGGAGAGGAGAGGAGAGGAGAGGCTGCATGTGGTCAGAGCGACGGGCAAGGTGGATGATCCTGGCAGCAGAGTTTTGAACAGAGATGAGGGAAGAAAGGTGAGACCGGGGAAGGGGAGGGAGGAGGAGGTTACAATAGTCGAGGCGTGAGATGACTAGGGCATGGATGAGAGTTTTGGCAGAGAGATGGACAGAAAAGGGCGGATCTTAGCTATGTTGTGGAGAGAGAAACGGCAGGAATTAGCAACGGAGTCAATGTAGGATTTGAAGGTAAGGTGCGAGTTTGACTTTGGTGTTATTCCCCATAAAAAAGGAAACAAAAACCAAAAGACAAATAGAAAAATAAAAGTTAGTTGAAATGGTGTGGAATCACTGGTCGTTATTACCGGCTTGATGAGACACTTAAAACATCAATTTCTCCTCACAGGGAGCCTTGGCTCTATTTTTTCACACTGCTAGGGAGAAATGGGACTAATGGGAGAGAGACATTGAATGGGACCTTAGTAAGAGGGCTCTCTGTCTCCCAGTGGCAGGGCTTCAAGCAGCAGCAAGGAGTTCACAGGGTTAACTAATGTAATCTCCCTCCAATGTTAACTCTGGGAACTCCTTGCTGCTGGGTTAAGCCACACCACTGACGTAACCGTTGGGTTGGCTCTGCCCACTTCTGGCCCTGCCCCACAAATGTGCATAAATTAGTTTATTATTAATTATTAGCATTAGCATTTATATAGCTGTACATGAAGCTTTACAAAGAATAAGATAGACAAAAAATTGCATATGTAAATTTCATGCAAATATTTGTCCTCTTTTCTGCTAATACATCATGGCCGTCCTACCAGAGTAGGTGGGGGCGATGTGCTGGTCCTGCTCCCTCCCCATCTGAACATTTTCTTAGTGGTGCTCAAGCTTCGTGCAAAGGGCCCTACTACTACTAATCATTTCTATTGCGCCATTAGGCCTCCGCAGCGCTTTGCGGTCACAGATTTATTGGAGGCGGGTCCCTGCCCAGTGGGCTTACACAATCTAAGATGGAACAACAATGGGGGAGGGGGGGACACAGGGACAGACAGACACACATTCCCATTTTAAAGGTGGGGAACTGAGGCTGAGAGCTTGTGGCTTGCCCAAGATCACCCAGTGAGAAGTGTTCCAGGTCCAAGTCCAACACCTTATCCACTACACCACATTGGCTGTCAATAAGGACCCCCTCAGAATCCTAGGCCCAGCTTCAGTAGAGCCCCTTTGCTCCATGGTAGTTTTGCCCGTGATGTTTGCTTCTCTTTTGTTGTAGTTGTTTTTGGCTGTTTGGTAATTTGGGAACTAGGGCCGTCTTTAGACATAACAAAGATCGGGTGTCAAAACCCCTAAGCCCGTGTTTGGCCGTTGTGTGTAAACACCATAACAATCCCCAACACCAATTTCGCCACCCGTTGAACACGCGATGTGAACACCATTGCATCACAAGGACGCTTTGCGTGTTTTGGCTGAACATGTGGCCAACGTTGTGTCTAATGATATTGCGTGGCGTGTTAGCAGGTACAACGCAGGGCACGAGGCAGCAGCGCTTGTGTGCTGAGATCGGGGGGCGAGCCAAACACCGATTTGCCCCAGGATGGGGGGGGGTGGTGGTGGTGTCTAAGCAGCGCCGCATGGTGAACCCAGGGCCAAACCAGTGTTCCTATCAAGGTCAAAACGCGCATTCAGACACCCGTGGGCATTATGTCTAAAGACAGTGTTACTCACTCTGTTTAAGCATTGCAGAAATGACGGTAACCAAATATCAGAACAATTGGATAGCTGAAAAAAATGACCCAAAACGGATATCTGGCAAACTGACTTCACATAACCCCCCAGCTCCTCCCAGCAGTTGCATGTGTTCCCCCCCCCCCCTCTGCTCCTTCCACACACAACCCCCAGCAACTCCCAGCTCCATGTCTCTATGGCTGTTTTTAGCTTGATGCTTGGGGGCGGGTCTGTGTGCTCGGTGGAGTGCACACGCACGTCCGGTGCGTAGGGGAGGGTTTAGATGGCAGCGGATCAGTGTGTGCACCCCCAGTCACCCATGCCCCCACATGAAGCAACCTGGATTTTTCCCAGTTGCTCCATGCAGGGAGAAGGGTGGAGGTGCATGGGTTGGAGGAGTGCATGCTCACTCACTGCTACTTTTAAACACGCCATACCACACATGTCCACTGGGTGGGCTTGTGCGGTTCCGTCTTGTCTAAAAATGACCAAAGATTCTAGTGGACCAAAAAGGGCCTTTGTCCCTTCACGCGTTGCAGGAAAGGAGAAAACTGGATAATGGTTTGCGTGGCCACACGTCCGGGGAATTTCTGCATTAGGCAGGATGGATCAGGTGTTTTAATCTGTTCGCACGTCTTAAAATGACCTGCGGGGAAGCAGAAAGCACTAGCATTTTCATATTGTGTAAACGCAGACAGAGTCTTTGTGACCGGAGAGCCGTAGATGTTGGAACCCTCGCAAGAAATGGATGTATGCAGCTATGAAGTGGTGCTTACCCCCAAGCAACCAAGATTGGCCACGCTCGGAGACGGGGGGTCAGGCTCAACGGACCATTGGTCCGACCCTGTCTGACACTAATGTTCTTATGGAGTTGTGACTCCTACTTGTCTTGAGGAAGGGCCCTGTGAGCGTGCACATTTCCACCAACAACAGTTGGCCCGATTAAAATATATCATTCAAACTACTTTCTCTCCATCTCTGTCACTTGGGACAACCACGCAGCAACCTGTCAGGGTCCGCTCCCGCGGCCCCCAGCGCCACCCACAAAGAACCCCCGAGCAGCCGCACTCATCCCCGAGCGTGGCAGCAGAGCAGTCAGCCCCCTCCACCAGCAGAGACATAGACCCAGCAGTTGCTGAGCAACCACGACAGCTGGGAACGCTGGCTCCGACGCCACGCAAAGCCTGGGGGCGGGGCCACAAGCGCCGCGCCGTTCAGCACGGCTCCAAGCATGCACCGGCGGCGGGGCTTCCCTTTCAAGCGCCGGCGCTGTGACGCACACAGCGCCACTGATCTGTGAGACTGGCCCCCCCTGTGCTGCGAGAGAAAAGGAGAGAGAGACGGAGGCGTGGAACTTGGCGAGTGACTTCTGTTTTCCCCCTCCTTCCCCTTCGGGTGACTGTGTGGCGTGCTTCTTGGAGTGAGCGTGAGTGTGCCCGTTTACCCCGTTTTTTCCCTAATTCAGTGAGTGTGAGGGAGACCTTGGTGTGGGTGGAGGGTGAGGGGTGCGAGTCAGCCTTTTTCCCCTTCTTGGGACCACCTGCTCCTTCCCTCTTCCACCTCGTGCACCAGCCTTCCTTCCCTGTGGGGTGATTGGGGTGTGTGTACGGTGCGTGGTGGGAGAGGAGGAGTGCCCCAGCATAGTGACCCGGCGCCCTATGATGATATAGGCCTAATCCCTTGTGGATTTCAAGGGCCAACTACTATCCTGACGGACTTTCTTCACCCTCCAAGCCAGTCCGGGGAGCTGTGCTGGGTCCCCATATCCCAGGGTGTGTGCCTGGGGGTTTGGAAGCGCCCAGGTCGGGACTTGGGGTATCCCGTCCCTGTCTACCCCCTCCCCCTTGACACAACCATACTGTCCCTGGTTCTTATGAAGTGCAGGCAGGCTGGAATACTTTTGTGTATTCTGTAGCAATTAGCAGCAGCGATTTAAAATGCAGACGTCCTCCGGGACGGGTTGGCTGAGTACTCAGAGTGAAGTGCTAGAGAGCGAGAGATTAAACTCTCTGCGCTTACCGCAGTTGCTCGGAGAATGATCATCAGTCGCGACCACATGAGACAGACTCTCACTTTCATGTGTGCCCGAGATTGCCCTTGATTTTGACGCAAGCCTGCTTTTTCCTTGGGATGTTCGCCGACAGGACCGTTTAACTGTGGGCGCTTGTAAAAGCCACAATGTGTCATTTAGAAACTGCTCCCAGGGAGCTAACTGGACCCAGCTCACTTTCTTCAGGGCCGTACAGGGAGGCAGGTGTGGAGAGAAGCGGATTCCAGGATCCGGGAGTGTTGAAGCTAAAAATGATTGTTTAGCAATTTCCAGTTCCGCCCGCCAAAGGGACTTTGCTTTTTTTATGTCTGGATGATGTAATAATCTAAGCAAATGAGACTGTGCTAAGCCTGTCTGCTCAACAAGCAGACTAGGGTGATTTCAGACGTGACGGGGCGCTTTGGCCCCGTCACGGAATCACCCTTTTGATTCCCCACCGGAATCTTACCGTCACGGCCAGCAGACGTGCCGGCCGATCCCGGTGGGGAATCTGGGGTGCGTGTGTGTCTGTGCGGCACAATGTGTGGCCACACAGCCCTGCCCCCCCACACTCCTGAGGCCGCCCGTCCTCCGGGAGACGGGCAGCACAGCGACCACTGCCCGCCCCCTGTGGCCACTGCGGCACCCGCCCGCCCCCCGGGCTATTGACCACGGCCCGGAATCGGTGCCGAGCATGGCCGCCGATTCCGGGCCGTGGTCAGGGGCCAGACGAGACCTTACCACGGTGAATAGCGCCATGGTTGAGCATGGTAACGTCACGTCTGTTGGGGGCAAAAAGTGATTCCTGCAGGTGTTTACCCCCGGCGGGAATCACTTTGACCAAGCTTTCGGAGATGGTCCCCGGACCATCCTCGAAAGCGTGATTATTTTGATCCCCGCCGGAGGTTCACTGTAGTGAACCTCCGGCGGGGATCAAACAGACATTACAGGACCATTCCCCACCACAGGGGATTGTCTGTGGTTGGACTTGATCTCGTAACGCCTGAAAATACCCTCGGATACGTCCTCTTATGGCCTTGGGGGATGGTGAGCTCTGGCAGGGGGTGCTATATAAAAATAAATATTATTATTTTAAATTTTTTTATTTATGATGTGTTTCTGGTGGCAGGAGGGGGCCTCAACTAGGGTTGCCAGCTGTGAACATTTTTAAACACTTATGAAAAATACATGTTGCAGGGCCTGTATAGGTGCCTACGGCGACAATGCAGGCCCTGCAACATGTATCTTTCATAAAGTGTTCCTTAAAAATGTGCACAGCTGGCAACCTTCCCCTCAGCTGCCAAACACAAGAGGAAGAAGGGGAAAGTATGTGGGTTTTGAAGGTTTGAGAAGAACCGCTGGTCTAACGAGCAGGCAGGGCCCTGTCACGCTTTCCTCCAGCTCGCATGGGGAGGCAGAGCTCCACAGGACACTCTTACAGGCATGACTAGGGCCGGCCTTAGGGTGGGGGCTGCCCTGGGCCCTGAAGTGGGGGTGGGGCCCAGGGTCAGCTGGGCCCTGCTATTTTCTGTACTTCCAGGGGGCCCGCAGCGGCCCCTGTTTTCAACAGGGCAGGAAGCAGGAACTCGAAATACAACCACCTCTAGGCCCCGTGGAGGGTGTCCCTGAGGGGGCGGGGCCACAGGGGGTAGGGGTGGGGCCATGGGGGCCCGGCATTTTATCTTCGCCCTGGGCCTCACAAATTAGGCTGACCATGGTGGGGCCGCAAGAAACGCTTGCCCCAGGAGCAGGGATGGAGTTCTTCTGCTGCTGCTCAGGCTTCTTTGGGGGCTCCTCGTTGGGCCAGCAAAAGGGCAGAGCTGTGGTTGGAGTCTTTGGGACTTTGAGTTCTGAAGGCAGCGCTCAGCTCAGCTCCCTCTGAGCAGATGCTTCTGAGGCCTTCCCTGCTGTGGGGTCAGCAGGAGAAGGGCCCCACGGCGCGTGCCTCCCTGGGGGGTCAAAGCAGGGGTTTCTACTGGGCCATCCCCACCCCTACTGGCCCAGAGGCCCCAAACTCACCTCCCCACCTCAAGAGCCCTGCTCCCCACCTTTTTCTTAGTCCAGCCCTCACCATGGCATCCTGGATTGGGCCCTGTCTTAAAGGCTATCAATAAAGGATTCTTGACCTGGGAAAGTGAAAATGTCAAAGGGAAAACTGCTTAATTGTCCACGCTTCCTCCTAGCTTGTGCTTCCCTGCCCACTGTTCTACAGGATGGATCATGTTTACATGGCGTCGCTCTTTACTTGTGCTGGAAGCCACCAGCGAGCGATTCATTCTCTTTGACGTTTCAGCAGCAATTTCACACAACAAAGGGGAACGGATTCAAATAATTTTCTTGCTTCCCCCCCACTCTTCCCTGCAGTAGCTTGGAGACGGCCTGTTGCTTTTCTAGGGGTAGCTAGCTATACAAACCCACTGAGAATCTGAGGCTTGGAAATTTGAGTTTTATAAAAGCAAGGCTTTATTATTAACTTTGATATAGCCCTTTTAGTGTTCAAAGTACTTTACAACCCTTATCGAGCTTGCCCTCACTCTGTGAGGTTCGTCATTACTATTCCCATTTCACAGATGGGGGAAACGAGGCAAAAAGATAATGACTTACTCAAGGCCACCCAGTGAGTTCTTGGCTAAGTGTGAAATCAAACGCGATGTTAGTCTGCTGGAGTTCATGTTTGGTCGGTGGAGCCCACCGTGCAGCTGCCACGTACGTTTATTATTTATTTTATTTTATTATTTAAAAGATTTGTTACTCTGCCTCTCCTGCCACAGGCAGCTCGGGGCGACTTACAGTTTAGTGCAATGAACCTCGCAGATGGGCAGGTGTTCTTCCCTGCCACACTCTGCCACCACCACCCCGCCCCCTCACCGCAAAGCTGTCACTCCTTGGACTGCTCTAGGCGCTGCCCCTGGGGCTGTATGGCCTAGGCAGGGGCTGGTGGGAGCCGGCCACGTGGGCACACATTGGCCCGCATTAGCCAGCATTCGCCTGTATGGTGGGCTCCACATTCGCTGAGATGATGCCATGAGCGGGGACTGAGTGGCTGCCCCGTGTCCGGTGGGGGCGAAAACCTGGCGAACACCTCACAAACAGTGTGGTCGACTGTGAGCGAAATCTTGTTTGTTAACACCTTAAGACGGAACTCGAATCTTGGTCTCCCAGGTTTAAGGTCTACCAGTTTATCTACTAGGCTATGCTGCCTCGTTAATTAGTTTAGTTGAGTATCGTTAGATTTTTATCCTGCCCTTCCCTAAAGGCACAGGGCAGCTTACATCCTCAGTAAAACATGCATATAAAATACAGAAATAAAACCCATAAAACCACATCTAATAAAATACACTCCAGATCCTAACCCTGCCTATTAAATGCCTTGCCAAATAAATAAGTCTTCCATTGCCTCCAGAAGATGCTCATATGTAACGCCCAGGCCATTTATTTATTTATTTATTTTATTTATTCAAACTTTTATCTCGCTTTCCCCTCAAGGCTCAGGGTTTCTAGGTCAAAACCAAGAGCTTGAATTGTGCCCAGAATGTAATTGGCAGAGTGCAGAGACTCTGGCGCACCAGTGTAATGGGCTCCTGGCGCCCCACTGTGGGCTGTTGCATTCTGCCCCGGCTGCAGCCCCCGAAAAGTCTCCAAGGTTAGCCCCCCATAGAGTGCACTGCAGTATTCTAGCCTCCAGGCATGGATGACGACGGCCAGGTCTGTATCTGAAAGAAAGGGTCACGTTTGCAAAGCAGTGACTGAAATCCAGAAACTATATTGAAGCCCTATGGGCCAATTTAGCTTAATTAGCCGCATTCACACAACCCCCTTTCCTCTAGCAATCTCACTACTCGTTCCCCCGTCTGTGTTTACCTGTCTCCTTAGCAATGCAATCCCACAGCTGCTGAATGCCCTGTATTCCTACGGCCCACCTCTTGCAGAGTGGCACATGAAGTGGTGATTTCGCACAACACTCAGAGTGTGGGTTTGGCGTACTATAACAGAGTGTTGTGTGAATAAGCCCTTACTCTGGATTAGTCTCCCTTCAAAGGCTGCTTTGACACGTGCAGAATTATTCTGAAGTATCTGTCATTCTGGATTTGTCATTTCAGATTTGTCATTCAGGGGTTTACAAGCCATTCAGTTTACAAGCTTCAGTGTTGCCCCCAACCTGCAGAGGAAGAGGATTGGGACTGAAAGACAAAGGCAAAATGGGTGCATGGAGCCTAAGTTGTAAGTGAGCACAATATGTGAGACTGTACAATGTCTTTACTGCTAACATGGCTGCCATGGACGTTAAGGCTGGAGTCTCAACTTGCAATTTCCATGCTTTTTAGTGCATGATTGAATTTGCAGGAGCCTTAACTCTTCTTGTAAACCGGAGGTTTTTTAACTATGGAATTTACTTTTAGTCCAGAGTAAATAAAATCTCGAAAATGAGGATTTACAACTCCTGATTAAAAACAGAATTCAGATCTTTTCACACTGGGATCTCTCTCTTCACCAGGGTTTTTTGACCTTTATCCAGCTGTGAGCGCTGGAACTATGTAAATGACTATTTGGTAGCACTGCTTAATTTGTATGAATGATTTGCATAACTAGGCAGTGAGGCACAGAGTAAGTCTCCCCTCTACATTGTTCAGTAGAAATTGAGATAATGAATAAATTAATCCCAACTCACATTGACTTTAATGGATGAAGGATTGTTTCAAAGTGCTCCCGAGCGCTCCTGACAGCTGTCTTGGGGAGCACTTTCACACATTGCCTGAGCAATCTGGTGCAGGTCCTGAGCACCAGGCTGAGAATCCCTGGTCTACACAAACACTTCATCCTGGGTTTAGAGGTATTTTATTTACTCCAGAATAATGCACATGTACAGGGCCGGATTTAGGATCTTAGCGCCCATAGGCAACTCAGGCTGCCGTCTGACCCCCGCTCCCCCAATCTCCTGGAGCTCTGGTGTGTATGCAGGCTTCTGCCCGAGGCAGGCAGGGATACAATGGCGGTGCCCAGCACAAAAGCAGAGTCTTTTCCTCCACGCTCAGCACCACCACAGAGTGCATTGGGGGTGGGGGTGGGGCTCAGGGGTGGAATGGGGTTTTTCCAAGTGGGGATAGACAGGGGTCCCTCCTCTAGGTTGTGGGTGGTGCAGGTGAGGCAATGTGGTCATGGTGGCAGCACAGATAGGGGATGCCATGACCAGGTGGGCAGAAGCCCCCACCCCTCCCAAAATCTGATGCTCCTCCAAAATCTGCTGCCCTAGGCAGGTGCCCATGTTGCCTACCCCTAAGTCCAGCCCTGCACGGGTGGGAATGGCTAACTGTGGTGACTTTACTGCTGTTCCCTTGAATAATAATAATAATAATTTTATTATTATTATTATTTTATTATAAGCATTTATATAGCACCAGCAATGTACCTGGCGCTTTACAAAAAAACAAGATAGACACGGTCCCTGCCCGAGAGCTTACAATCTAAAGACAGGGGGGAGGGCAGACAGGGAAGGGGGAACAGAGGGAGAGACAAGGGATGCGACATTCATGAGGATGAATGTTCCTTGAATGTTTTTTGACAAAGGGCAAACGCCTACAAACACCTCTCAATTGGAATAGCCTAAAGGAACATTAATAAAAATGGTACATTTAAATCTTTCAGCATCCTTTTAAGCAATGGCCCCATATGGCTCCATCCTGCGGATGTTTTTGATGCTGGTGACACAGCTCCCGTTGAGTCCGGCGGGAGCTGTCTTGGGCTGCGTTATCACGGCTACCGAACGTTAGTAACATCCGAGCTGCAGGCTTCCTCATTCTCACTGACTGAGCTGCTTTTACATGTGTCTGGAAGTGCAAAGTGGCCTTAGAATGGATGTAAATAAATACACATCAGTTTAAAGCCAGCTGCCCTGCTAGTTCCAAGCCAAGTACGTGCACTTGAGACCTCGCATCTTCATGAATGTTAGACCCCTTGTCTCTCTCTCTGTTCCCCTTCCTAAGTCTCTCCCCCAGCTCCTGTCTCTCAGATTG
>QEPC01005386.1:1490515-1515449 GCA_003113815.1 Sphenodon punctatus | reverse complement strand
TGTGCCTGCACTCACCCCCCATGTACCCCCTGCTCCCCCCTCCCCCCATGTGCCTGCACTCTCCCCACCCTGGGCCCCACAATTTACTTGCCAACCATGGTGGGGTCGGGTCCTGACCTCTTGTCCTCAGCGCCGCCGCCTGCATCCATGGGGGACTTGGGGAGGCTCTTAGCCTCCCCAAGTCCCTTCCTCAGGGAGGAAGGGACTCGGTGAGGCTAAGAGCTGCGTGCGCATCAGCAGCTCCCAGCCCCCTGCACAGGCTGGGACCCAGTCTGTGCAGGGGGCTGGGAGCTGCTGACGCACGGGCAGCTCTTAGTTCATACCGGGGGTGCCTCTATTGGTCGCCCCCGTATGAACTTTCTCCCTGCCCGTCCCCTGCAATGCAAGAGTGCCCCCTGCGGCACTGTTCCATTGCAGGGTCCCTTTATGCGGAATGGACAGTGCTTGTAGCCGCCCGCTCCGCATAAAGGGAGAACGCTTCCCTTTTGGCCCTGAAGTCTTCCTTAGGAAGCCTTCTGGGGGTGTGTGTGTGACTGAGTGTCACCAGTTGTGTGCGCACGAGCACACACAACTGGTGAGAATGTGCGGAGCCACCTCGAGGAACTTTGTTTAGAGAGGCAGAAACCTTCAGAAGGTCTCTGTCTCTCTAAACAAGGTTCTTCGAGGTGGCTCCACACATTCAGCGCGATGCTGACGCGGCCATTTTTGTTTTGTTTTGTTTTGTTTTTAATCTGCCGCCAGCCGGGGGAGTCCTGGGGGACCAGGAGGGGCATTGCCCCTGCCTTCCTGGAGGGCCCACCACCACTGGTGAGAACCAATGTTCCCCCACCTTTTTTGTGGCATCCTTTTAGATATTTGACTGCTACCATGTCCCTTCTTAGTCTTCTTTTCCCTAGGCTCAACATCCCCAATTCTTTCAGCCTTTCCTCCTATGACTTGTCTTTTAGACCCTTTAGCATCTTAGTTACTGTCCTCTGAATCTTCCCCAATTTGTCTACATCCTTCTAGAAGTGCAGTGCCCACCAGATGAGGTCTTACCAGCACTGAGCAAAGCATTACCCCTGCCACCACTTTCAGTGGTCTCTCTCACACACACACACACACACACACACACACACTATATTATACATTATACATGTCGCAGAGTACCCAAAGAGCACACCTGCAGCCCTGCAACATGTATAATAAAATGTAACACCCCTTTTATCAGTGTTAAGAGAGTCTGTGTGAAAAGGGCCAGTGTCTTAGATACACTGCACCTGATAATGGACCCCACAATAGAATTTCCTTTTTTTGGCAACAGCGGCACATTGCTGCCTCATGTTCAGTTTATGATCCACCATAACTCCCAGATGGAGAGAAGCTCCAGTGTTGCTGCCTAGCCAGTTCTTCATTGTTTTATATTTCTGCTTCTGTTTTTTTCATTGCTATATATAGTACTTTGCATTTGGCTTTGTTAAATCTCATTTTTTCCTTCCAATCTAACTCTTTACTTTATATCTAGATCTAATCCTATCCTCCAAAGTGTTTGCAACCCCATTCAGTTTTGTGTCATATGCAAATTCGATGAGTATACTCTCCACTCCCTCCTCCAAATAATTAATGAAAATGTTAAAGAGGACTGGACCCAGGACACACCTTTGTGGGACACCACTTGATATCGCTTCCTACTTTGATACTGTTCCATTAATGATTACTCTTTTGTGTGTAGCTTTTCAGCTATACCACGTAATGGTAATTCCATCCAGCAAACAATTCTCCAGCTTTTTTTATGATAATGTTAAGTGGCACGATGCCAAAAGCTTAATTAATTATTATTATTATTAATCATTTATATAACACTTTCCATGTTCAGAGTACTTTGCAATACTTATCTAGTTAACCCTCATAACCCTGTGAGGTAGGTCATTATTATTCCCATTTTACAGATGGGGGAACTGAGGCCAAGAGATGGTAACTTGCCCAAGGTCACTCAGTGAGTTCATGGCTAAGATGTGACTGAAACCCTGACCAAGGCAAATACCTTATCCCCTAGGCTGCTCTGGCTCTGTGCTGTCAATGAGAATCTGGAGTGGCTGCTTGCATTTGGGCTTCGGAGCTAAGCCACTTGCTTGAATCCAGCCATGTTCACTCCTGCTGTTGGTGCTGGGTGACTCCTCTTCTGCTTGGCCAGTGCTGGGGGTTCATGTGAGGACCTTTGTGACCCTCCAGAATTTGAAGTTGATTTTCCCCTCAGGTAATTAAAAGGGGAGGCCTTCCCTCCCATTCCTCTCCTGCAGGGGTGGGGATTGAACCTCAGGCCCCGAGGTAGTTTTTATATGTAGCCCTTTCACAGTTTCTGGCTCTGCAGCAGCTTCTTAAGACTGTGAGAGGCCAGGGACAGACTGTTCATTTTAACCCTCCTCCCCCAAGTTTGTCATTGTGGTTCTGTTTGTCATTATCGATGTGGCCCCCTCCGTGTGTGAGGCCTGGGGCAATTGCCCCCTCCTCCCCGCAAGGGCCTGGGTTCTTTGATCCAGTTCCAACCCCCAAGCACTGAAAGACTGAGCTCAGAGTAAGGGAGCAGAGAGGGGGGCCTGCACTCAAAGACAGGACCCTCCTTTTCCTGACCACACCCCTGCCCCAAACCTCTATGCAACCCTCATGGCTTGTACTCATTTTCAAAGTACTCCTGGAAGCAGGGCCGGACTTACCACAGGGCGACGGCCCTACTCTTTTCTCTACTTCAGAGGGCCTAACAGTGCCCTCCAATTTCACCAGGGTTGGGGTGGCCCCCCTCTCTCCCAGCGGGACCCCAAACGTAACCGCCTCCAAGGCCTCACAGGGGTGCCACCAAGGGGACGAGAGCACGAGGAAGGGTGTGGGGTGATCGGGGGCCTCACATTTTATCATCATCCTGGGCCCCGTAAATTCTAAACTCAGCTCTGCCTGAAAGGGAAAAGGGTCCCCCCCCCCCCCCCCCTTCTTGCTCTCTTCTATACCCGTGATTGTATCACAGAGGGAATCCTCCTAAGTCGCTTTTGTGCAGGTGCAGCCTAGACTCCAGAAGCACCCGCCGGCTCCAGCAGAGCGGCCTAGTCTGAGCGCCAACTCTCAATTTCTGTGTGTCTTCTCTATGTGGCTTCGCCTCACTCCCTGTTTCTTTATTTCTAGCAGAGATGCCAAAGGGGCCACCCAGTCAGCTCCACATGATGGGAGGGCATTGGGGAGAAGATCACAGGTTCTGCCATATAATTGAAATGTAGGGAGACAGATACAAGCCGTTAACTACTGCGGCGTCCCGCCCACAAGCGTAGCGAACCGTCGAGGATCGGGCAGATGGAAGGAGGATGCTGTTTTCCTTCACATCTGGTACGAGTATCTTGCGAGCTGGAGGACTGAAATTTTGGCAGATCTTCAGTTGTTCACAAATTGAAGAGGGAAACCCTCAAGCCGGCCTGTTGGCTTTGAGGTTTCTTGGGGTGGTATCGTACTTATGAGCTATAGGCAGTAACCTGCATCTTACACTCAATTTTTTTTTTTTCTGGCCCCAGCAAAACTCTGCTGTGTTGCCATTGGCTGGAAACAGAGCTTGCTGGGTCTGGGCTGGGATTCTAGAAGGCAGGGGCATAGCTAGCTACCCTGGAGCAAGGAGGAGCAGTCGAGCCCAAGCCCTGGATTCTAGGGGGTCCCTCTGCAAGTGGTTTGAGTGCAATTAGGAAATGACCAGAGTAGGTGGAGCATGGAGCAAGGCCAACACTCTGCCTTCACCCACTCTGAAAATCTAGCGCTGCAGCACTCAGACCACTTGCAAAGTGTGTTGCCGAGAAGGGTGCCCTCAGATTGTAAGCCCTAGGGCAGAGACCGTGTCTATTCCATTACTTTGTAAAGCTCCAGGTACATTACTGGTGCTATATAAATGCTCGCTAATAATAATAATAATCATTAATAATAAAAGAAGGAAGTTTTCAGAGTGAGCCAGGGTGGAGTACTGGCGCTGCCAACTCTTACAACTTCCTTCCTGGTGGGGTTGAATCAACTCCAAGGGGGCCTTAATTTGATACCGTTGAGCATGGGTATTTTCAGATGTGATGGGCCCGGAGGCCCGCCACACGGAACCCTGGACCGGGATCTCTCTCAGATCCCAGTCCGTGATGAAGCCGGCCATCCATCAGATATGTCGGCTCCATCACTCTGGGGGAATTGGGGAGGGGGCTGGGCTGTGCAGTGTGACATGCGGCTGCTCAGCCCCACCTTCCCGCACATCCTCGGCCACCTGCCCATGGGGAGATGGGTGAGCGCAGCGGCCAATGAGGCCGCTGCGTCTGACCCCGTCCCGTGGTTGGGGCCTGATTCCAGGACGGGGTTGGCGAGCAGACGTGCAGCGCCGCCATCGCCATCCCCGTCCGGGATTGTGGCCACTCTAAACACGGTTCTTGACCTCCAGCTGGCCGGAGGTCGAGAACCGTGGTTAAGCTTGATCCCGACCAGGGGTTCACCGTGGTGAACATCTGGCCAGGACCACACAGACGTTCCCAGAAACGTCACCACCACAGGGAATCCACTGGGGTTCACTGTGGTGAAAGTCGTTTTCGTAACATCTGAAATTACCCCACGAGATGCTGGTGACTCGCTTGCGGGACCGCGCTGGGGTGGACAGAATTGTTCTTGAATGGTTCTGTTCTTTCCTGGCTGGAAGGACTCAGCGTGTGGTACTGGAGGATTGTTCGGCATCCCCCCCAGGATCTCACGTGGGGTGTCTATTGTGGCCCCTCTCCTGTTCAATGTGTATATGCAGCCTTGGTTGTGAGGGAGTTTGGGGTTCGGTGTCATCAATATGCTGACGACACCCAACTCTACCTCCCGTTTTCAGTTGACCCAGGCCCAGCAGTCTCGTTGCTTACCCGATGTTTGGCAACTGTGGGGGGACTGGATGAGGATGAGTCCTCTGAAGCTGAATCCCGACAAGACGGAGGTGATGCTGGAGGGGAGGGCCGAGGGTGTGGAGGTCCCCATCATTGATGGGGTACGTCCTTCCCGCGTTCCTCAGGCTCGTAGTCTGGGGGTGATTCTCAATGTTCAGTTCTGCCTGGATGTCCAGGTGGCAGCTGTGGTGAGGAGAGCCTTTTGCCAGTTACATCTGGTATGGCGACTTTGGCCATATATTTCAGACTCCGACCTGGCCGCCATTCTCCATGCCTTCACCACCTCAAAACCGGATGATTGTAATGCGCTTTACATGGGGCTATCCTTGGTGATGGTCCGGAGACTGCAGCTGGTGTAGAATACGGCGCTGCCGTGAGCATATAACACCGGTGCTTCCCCCGCTGCACTGGCTGCCAGTAGCCTTCTGGGCCCAATTCAAGGTGTTGGTTTTGACCTATAAAGTCCTAAACGGTCTGTGCCCCACTTAGCTGCAGGACCACCTCAGCCCCTGGATTCTGGATCGGCCGCTGCGGTCGGCTGGGGGGTGCCCTTCTTGAAGTCCCTCATGTACAATGGGGGGCAACGTTAGAGAGGGCATTCTCAGTTGTTGCACCACGGCTATGGACCTCCCTCCCTGTAGGGGTCCATTTGTCCCTGGATTTTCCCTCCTTCAGACGTCTATTTCTCCAGGCTTTTGGCGGGGGAGATGGGTAATGGAAGGGGGGTTGGGATGGGATTATTCTTTTAGACTCTGTGGCCTTTGTATATTGGCTTTATATTTTTTTGTTATTTATATTTGATGTTTATATTTGATGTTTTTGATATTTTATATATATGATGACTGTTTTGTATGCCGCCCCGATGCCAGAGGCAGGAGGGGATGGATAGAAATTTTAGCATAAATAAATAAATTAATGGGAGTCAGGGCAGTACCATAACTTTTGCAGGGAGAGGTTGAGACTGACCATCACTTAAGAAGACCTGGTCCTAGAGCTGAAAAGAGTACTCCCAAAGACAGTACACCCATTGAATTTCCGGTAGCTGAATCAAACATATTGAGTACTAATTGGTACCCAATTGTGACCTGATTTGGGTACCCAATGTCCTGGGAAAATGTCCAGGAATGTTGACTTCTGGTCCTGGAATATTGACTTCCGATCTCAATTTTCCATCCTAATTTCCTGATTGGTAACCAGAAAATCGAAACATCGGTACTGAAAATGATCGATTTTTCAGGTATCTGAGAATCCTGTCGGTAATTGGGTAGCCTGTTGAATACCCGGCAAGGAACTTGAAACTTTGGGTATTACCAACAGTTACCGAATTAGGTACCTGTTTCAGCAACACCGTGTCCCCTTGCTTTTAGGGGGTCCCATTATTGGGACATGAGCCCAAGTCCATCACTGCCTTGCTACACCACCGCAAAAGGGTATGGATAATCTGCACCAGAAAGGGAAGATGGACATCAGCCCATTCCACAGAATAGTTTCCCTAGTGACTGGAGACATTTTTGCTAAGATATCAGTCTTGTTTTCAGACAAGACACTCTCTACCCACTAACCACCCACCTCCCACCCACCATACATGTTACAAGGCACCCACCGGGCAACACTGCAGCCCTGCAACATGTATGGTGGGTGGGCGGTGGGTGTCTTGTCTGAAAACGCCCAGAGATTGCTGATCTGGACCCTTCAAAACTAGGATTGAGAAACGAGCAGCTAAATTGCTACTCAGTAATTTTCCCAACTTGGGAAACAGGTTCAATTTCCTGACCTTTTACCAATACCAGTACGATTTCTCAACTCTCAAAATACCGCAAGATACCATTGTGATTTACTGACTGAGTGTTTACTGTTACCATGTACCGTTACTGTTCCTTTACTTTTTACCGCATTACCGAGGGGACCGTTTCACTTCTGGATTTCTGTCTGTTCGTTTTTTACTGCATTTCTGAGCCAATCACTGCGTGAATAGTGCCCCCCCACCCCCATCTCCCTTCTGCTTGCCCAAAACAGTGCCTCCATTCCATTTTTTTTTGTGAGTAAAAGAGACTTAGTGAGTGGTTGGCGGGTGCTGCATGACGTGGTTGAATTGGGGAACAGACAGATAGTAATTTTATCCTGGCACCTAATCAGAATTGTTGTCCCCTTTGACCAATCTGCAGCTGGTTTGGAGATTTGTAAAAGAATCTGCGCACCAGCCAATGAGTGACAAGGACATACAAGGGAGACTGGGGTGCAGAGAGGATCGGAGAAATACGGTGTTACGTCAGTATTACGTCTCAAGATTTTAAATTGACGGAAAAGTGGTGATGCAGGATTCTGATAAACATTATCGGTAAATTGGGAAACAATATGTTGATCGAGACTGTATCAAGGACTGATAGTTTCTCGATTCGACTGAGACGGTATCAGGAACTGTGATTCCAACGGGAATTCTGTTTGTGCGGACTATCATTTCAGCCCTATTCAAATTTTGGGACCTCCACTGTCTTCCCCATTAGTGGGGCATTGTGTGGAATAAAGCTACCACCTCTCCTGGCTTTCCCATGTCATCCCTGGGCTCTGGCTGAAGCCCCGATTTCTTCAGGTTTTCCAGGGGCACCTGGACCAGCTGGGGAATCTCTTTCAGGGTGGGTGCAGAGGCATGTCAGAAATGAGCAGGGAGAGGAGGTTTGCCCAGCGCCAGCCCCCTTTCCGAAGAGGCCCCGCACCCTATGGAAGGAGGGAGAGAGAATATGAATGGGCACCATCCTCCACCATCAAAATTAAGAGGGCTGGCCTTACCCCAGAACAATCTGGTCTGACTGTCTTTAGGCCCAGCTATTTTCTCTACTTCTGGGGACCACACGGTGGCTCCTGTTTTCCCAGTGGCAGAGGTTGCCACCCCCCCAGCCAGGCCCCAAACACAACCACTGCTGGGGCCCCGGGGAAGGTGTCCCTAAGAGGACGGGGCTATCGTGGAGGAGGTAAGGCCACCAGGACCCCAGCATTTTATCTTTGTCCTGGGCCCCACAAACTCAGGGCAGCCCTGAAAGTCAATGGCAATTAAAACTTGGCTTGTTTTATTTGTGTATACGCCTGCTTTTGGTTCAAATGACAATGGATTTGAATTATTTTTGGATGCTGGCATCTGCCGGTAACGGTCGTTAGATTCTGTTACTTTCTCTCCTCTGCTTTCCCAGCACTGACAATGGGCTATTAGGCAAGGACCATTAAAGTTGCTTTTGGAAAATACGGTTTCAAAAACTACAAAGTCAGCTTGCGCGTTGCTAATGTGCTTTAAAAGCATTTCTTCTCTGGTAATGTTCGCAAAACGTTTACTTTGCCTCCCACGCAGCTTGGAGATGTTAATGCAGGTGTGTGTGCATAATACATATGACTGCCTTGCTGAAATCTCTTAAAGTGGTACGCTTATTTGGGCATTTTTCATCCTGTCGTTCAAATTGATCAGATTCAGCATTGTCATTTTTGCAGCCCATTCTCCCTAATGGCTGGGTCCCTCATTTCCCTCAGCTCCAGTTCCAACATGCTAACAACTGGAGCGCGCTGGCTACAAACGAAAGTGTTGTGCCCATTTTACAGAGGTGGTAAGTGATGTGCTCAAGGCCTCAGAAACAGCCAGTGGCAGAGTCCAGAAGAGAATCTGTCTTCCCGCTCTCATTCCATCACTACAGGAGGACGCGGCTTCCTCCACCGTATTCTGCTGGCCACTTTTTGCCAAAACTACGGCGCATTACCAGGGGGTACATGTTGTGCTGCTGTGAGGTCCAGCATAAGAAATGTATCTTTCTCATTGTCACCTACGCACAGCCAGTGCCTGTCCAGATGCCCATGATCATCTCTTTGTTTTTCCATATCACTCCTATCTAATCTGCCTCTGCGGGAAGGCACAAGTGCCATTCATCTCATGGCAGTAGCAAACAAAATGTGACTTTGACAGCCGGGGTGACTGGCTTCTTTCTCAGATCTATTATTGAAGACACTTCAGCGAGCGAACTCATTAAAAAGCTACTTTTCCAGTGAGCGTTCTCTTGTCCCTGACGCTTTCGAAAATAGACCTTTTTAATTTGAATTAATTCTTAATTCACCTCTGCATCCCTTTGTGCTTTCCTACATAAATATCGACTCCAATGTGACCGGCGGACCGTTTGATGGGTTTCCGTGTGAATGTATGCTAGGGAAGCTGATCTGATTTTATTGATGCTCCTGTTGGGTTTTATTGCCTGTTTGTGACCAGAATGGCTAATCAGTAGAGTTGCAGCTTTCTTGGTCTGCACCACACATCCCTAATGGACTTACATGCAGCAGAAACACAACGGGAAATGCTATCTGCTGCATTGGCTCCTAAGTGGGGAACAGGATAATTCCTGCTGGGTCCATAGCTTGATGCCTGGACCAAGATGCCAGCACGAGGCTGATTTAGCAAAGGAAACACCAGGCAGGAATCTTTTCCACCGCTTTTGATTTTTTTTTTTTTAATGTAACCTTCCCAGATTTTTTGCTTGCATGGTTCCATTTTGGGACCTAAATATTCCCATGAACCCAGACAGCTATAACTTAACAATATAGAATAAATAAAGATAAAATGACACAAATGAAAAATATCATTTTAGCACTGCTTTCTGTTCTCCCTGTCTCCCCTCCCCCATCTCCTTTCCCCTTCTCTTTATCTCTTTCCCTTGGGCCCCCACCTGCACCTGCGAAAGCAAAGGATGTAAAAACACACAAAACAGCTGTCCCCTTGCCTCTGCCCCATCTCACCCCCGGGCGGCGCGTCCGTGTAAAAGCGGGCCTCCAGAAGGGTAGGAGGATCTGGAGGGGAACCGCTGCAGCTCCACTCTCGGCTGGAGGTTTCCCCGAACAATGCCATAGAGCTATGGGCGGCAGCCTAGTGTTGGGTGTCCCACCCACAACTCTCTGGTGTGGGGGAGGCCGGTGGGGATGGACGTGGGGGATGCAGGTCGGCCACCCCCAGAACAGGACCGGGGGGGTGGCCAGCCCTGGGTCCTTCTGAAGACACCCAAAGTGGGACCATACAAGCAAAACGTTTGGAAACCACCAGCTCTTAAAGTGCCCAGCGCTATCAGTGACCGACCAGTGTCGTCTTAAGTCTCCTGCTGCCCTCAAAGCAAGACACCCTACTGATTCTGGATGGCATGGGGCTGGAGATAGTGGGGCTTTGCCTCGTGGGTGGGAAGGGACAAGAATGGTGACAATTTTGGAGAGGAGCTTCTTCCTCTCTGGTATCAATGGTGTAGCAAGGCTGTAGTGGGCCCAGGCTCATGTCGGGCCCCCTTAAAGGAAAGAGGGTGGGTTTTGTTCTAAGCAGGGGCCTTACCCACAAGGCTCCTGGTCAACCTTGGCCTCCTTGCACAAAGGTTGTGGTGCTGCCTTGGCTCCCACCAGTGACAGCAGCCCCACGCAATCTGAAACCTTCCTCGGCGGGTCCCATCGCGAGTGGCTTGAGCACTGGCGGAACATTTTCAGAGTGGGTGGAGGCAGAGCGTTGGCCCCACTCCCTCCTCTGCCCGCTGGGGCTCGGACTACTTGCAGAGGGCCCCCTAGAGTTTAGGGCCTGAGCTCAGCTAAGCACCCTTTCGCTCCATGGTACGCTACGCCCCACATGGGATCATAGCAGCAGTGCTCTTGAGGTCCTGTGGTCCGTGAGGGCCTAGCTATTTCCTGATCAAACTGAGGATTCCTCGAGAACTGCTTCTCAAGTCAGCAAGATGCAGTAGGTGAGGGAGCAGGTGCGGATGGCAGAGGAGTTTCAGCCAAAGGGGTAACAAGTAGGAATGGGTAACGGAGGAGCAATTAGGTGGGGTGAGTTTAGTTCAGTTTATCTGCACCTATTTGCCATTCCATCACGCATAGATACATAACAATTACAGGTAAAAAAATAAATAAATTACATCAGAGATCTCCTACAATGGAGAGCTAACATAAAATAGAGAGATAAGGATTTCAACACACATACATCAACGGAGGTTAACAAAAATTAGCATGGTACGATCCACGGGAAGGGATGACTTATTGCCTAAAAGAGGGATCCCTCACATCTTCATAAAAGGGGCAGGAAAAAAGAATATGCTCCAAGGATTCGACTTCTTCCAAGAAACATCTACACAGGCGCTTAGAAAACTCAAAACGGTAAGCTCTACCTATTGTGATCGCTGAAACCGTATCAGTGTCATCGTTTGGCAAACTTGAAACTCTGTTAAATGAACCAAATATGGTTCAAATGTTAAAATGGCTTTAAGTCAAGGATACCAGGGGGTTTCTGATACCTTGGCCAATACTTCCTGAGCACTAATATCCAAGACCCGCTGCTTTATGACTGTAAGCAGCTGTTTACTACAAATCCCTCCACATTGGGTCGGGGAGATACTGCTCTTGCGTAGGACAATGGACACCTCCTCCCTAGGTGGAGTAAGGGCTGTGTGTAGGAGGGACAGCAAGAGGAAACGGGGCTAAAGTGTGGGGTGAATCACAGAGCGACCAACGCCGTTCTTCACAAGGGTAAAGGGTTAACACCGCCCTCATTCTTCGTTCTGTGCAGTGAAGGTATAGAGCTTCTCAGTAGATGTCTGTTGAGGTGGAACCTACTCAAATCTTGTTGGACATTTCACTTGAACATGACTGCAAAGAGCTGGATTTCTGTTGGTGCTTCACTGCTGGAAAAGAGAGTGAATTGGTAGAGCAGCAGAGCTTGAGACTGCAATCCACAAACTTCAAAATGGCATCCGTTGGACTACTCCTAAGGAAGTGGTTTGCGAGTGTGGGACCCAGCCTGTGCAGGGGGCTGAGAGCTGCTGACGCGTATGCAGTTCTTAGTTCATATCGGGGGTGCCTCTATTGGGTGCCCAGGTATGAACTTTAGCCCTGCCCAGCCCCTGCAATGAAATAGTGCTCCCTGCGGCACTATTTCATTGCAGGGTCCCTTTATGGGGAATGGACGGCGCTTCTAGCCGCCCACTTAGCATAAAGGGAGAATGCTTCCCTTTTGTCCCTGAAGGCTTCCTTAGGAAGCCTTCGTGTGCGTGTGTGTGTGTGTGTGTGTGTGTGTGTGTGTGTGTGAGAGAGAGAGAAAGTAGTTACTGGTTGTGTACGCACGCGCACACACAATCGGTGAGAATGTTTGGAGCCATCTCAAAGAACTTTGTTTAGAGAGGCAGAAACCGTCAGAAGGTTTCTGCCTCTCTAAACAAGGTTCTTCAAGATGGCTCCAAAAATTCACTGTGACATGGCTGATTATTATTATTATTATTTTCTTAAAGCCTCAGCCTCTGCTGACTGGGGGAGTCCTGGGGGGCCAGGAGGGGCATTGCCCCTGCCTTCCTAGGAGGCCCACCGCCCCTGCAGGCAGGGGTTCCGTGGCCACCCGTTGCCATGCATAGACGTGGCCTGCCCCACACAGAGCACTCCCGATTTCCCGGCAGTGCTCCATGCATGGCCATGAGTGGGTGCTCCGTGGCTATTGGGCGCGCACATCTGACCGCTCCACCTTCAGATGGGTGGTCGGATCTGTGGTTCCTGGGTCACCATGCGGGGTAGCATCTTGTTTGAAAACACCCATTATTTCTTAGTTTTTTTTATAATTTAGGCAGCTAGGAAGGGCATTCAGCAACCTGCGCTGGGGAGTAGCTATAATAGGGGCAGCAGGGGAAGCCACACCAGGGCACACTCATGTAGAAGGCATATGCACACTGGAGTGGATTGCCCCAGCAGGGGGCCCATTCCCACCTAGCCACATTCCATGTTCGCAAGATTTTCGGCATGGCTTGGGAATGCTTTGCCTTTTCAAAGGCCCGCACAGACATGGCTGGATGTTTCCAAAGTGCCGTGAAGATGAAAAGACTCGTGTTACTGTATTTTCTTCTTCTTTTATTTGCTTTTTTTTAATCCTTTTCCAAAGAGGAAACAGCTTCCATCACTTTCATAAAGTTTAAATTGCCCTTAAAATCCAAAGCTTGGCTTTGTGTGAGAGCCTGGTGGAAATGTGCCACTACAGAGGAGCTGATGGACAGCAGGTGGAAAAAAAATCAGACTTTGTAGCGGAATCCAAACTGCCATCTGCATTTGCTCTAAATGCAGGCAGTCAAACCTGCTTAACCCATGCTTGTGTTATCTACTTGAGCTGGCATCTGAAATATGCACATGGTTGTGCCAGTCTCACAGCAGGAATGTGTGTGTGTGTCCGTCTGTCCGTCCTAGGGGCTCTTCTAATTTTAGATTCTTTTGATGAAAATATGACGGGAGTTTACAAACTTGTTTGATTATAAACATCTTTTGAAGATCCTGTTTTATTCTCCTGCTTTTGAAAGCTAAATATGGCTTTTGTGCAAAACAAAACAAAAACATGTTTCAAACGGAACTGTATTTTGTTTATTAAAAGAACTTATTACCCCGCCTCTCCTGCCACAGGCAGCTCGCGGCGACTTACAATCATTAAAATCAACAATAAAGCTAAAAACAATAGCATAAAAGGAAGGCAGAAATATCCCACCCCACCCTAACCCACTCCCCCCACCCATTCACCCCTTTCCCCCACCAAATGCCTGCTGGAACAGCCAGGTCTTACAGCTTCTTCGAAAAGAGGGGAGATCCGGAGCCAGTCGACCCTCCGCTAGAAGGGAGTTCCACAGCCAAGGTGCGGTCACCGAGAATGCCCCCCCCCAGCGTGGTCTCTCGGAAAACATGGGGGACCTTGAGCAGGGCATCCCCGGATGACCGCAGGGGTCAATCCAGCACCCAGCACGGGGAGTGAGGCAGTCCCACAGATAGGCAGGGCCTAGGCTGTTTAGGTCTTTATAGGCCAAAACCAACACCTTGAATCAGGCCCAGAAAACCACCGGCAGCCAGTGCAGAGAGCGGAGCGCCAGTGTAATATGCTCCCGGTGGCCCAGGCCCACCAGGAGACGGGCCGCCGCGTTCTGCACTAGCTGCAATTTCTGAGCCATCACCATGGGTAGCCCCACGTAGAGCGCGTTACGAGCCATCACCATGGGTAGCCCCACGTAGAGCGCGTTACAATAGTCCAGTCTGGAGGTGATGAAAGCATGGATGACGTGGCCTGGTCGGAGTCAGAGACATATGACCATATTTTGGACTTTAAGGATATTAAATTGAAGATCTTAAACTCAAGCACGCTTCAGAAAAGAGCAAGTCGTTAAAACTGACTCTAATGGAGCCTAATTAAAAGATTCTTACAGCTTCCCAATTTGGCTCCTCCGATGCAGCTCTTACAGTCACAGGTGTTCTCGGAGAAGAAAAGCAGAGGACGTATTGCTATGTGCGCTACCTCCCATGAGAACAGAGCCGTGATTACCCTCGCAGAAGTTCCCCCCCCTTCTCAGGTAACGTGAGAAAGCAGCCTAACCTCATTCTTCTGTTTCTTTCTGTACTCCCCGCCTCGCCCCAAAATGACACAAAGAAAAAGTGATTGAAAAATATTCATCATTAAAGAAGGGGCTCAAAATTAAAATGTCAAGTTTTAAAGAATACTCCCCATCACTTTTCCAAACGGCTTTTGGAAAGAAAAATCAAACAGCCCAGTTCACAAACTCCCTCCTAGGTCAGCTGTCTTTTTAGGCAATTCGGTGGATGCGGCTCACGTTTTAAAAAATCCACAAGATTCATCTTGTGCTTGTGGTCTGTTTAGAAGATCAGGCTAGGTGGGGCCAGATTCTGATCTCGGTGACACCGGTGGAAATCGGGCGTGCCACCATTGACTTGAAGTGAAACTACTTCTCTTTTACGCTGGGGTAAGCCAAATCAAAATCCGAATCAGCATCTTTAATTTCTGTTCTAGCCTTGAAAGAGGAATGTGGCTTGAAAAGAAGCTGCTTATGATTAGAGGCTGCAAGAAACACAATCAAATGAGCGGCTGCTTTTAATTCCACATCTGAAGAGGAATCTATTATGGTCTTTATCACGCCTGTCTCCTATTAGAGTAGCAAGCTCTTGCTGTGGCTCTTTCAACACCCTAGTAGCTCATGTACATTATAATTATTACCTAATGTATGAAGAGTTTGGTGGGCTGGCATTCTCTGTTCTTCGATCAGTCTACCTCTACTTATTGTAAACTTCCCCTGCACAAGAGCAGACTTGAAGCAAAGGTCTTTTAAGCCTAATAATAGTCTCATTAAAACATTATTATTATTATTATCATTATTATTATGCTGTCTGCCTAGACACCCCAATTGAGATCAGGGCTCTGTTGTCATAGGCATGATAAGAGAATAAAAAGGCAAAGGGGGGAAAAAATAGAATGAGGGCACACCCTAGGGAAATTAACCTGCAGCAGATTTAAAATAAATAAAAGTGCTTTTTTACTCGATGTACAATTAACCTGGGGAACTCATTGCCAGAGGATGGGTTCAAAAAAGGGTTGGATAAGCTCTTCGAGGATAGGTCTATCAAGTTTGCTGGTTGTGTGTGTGTGGGTGGGTGGGTGGGTGGGGGGGAGTGGAAAGCAGGACATGGTTCACGCCATTATGACCTATTGTGTGCTTCTCTGACGCAACCAAAGGGGGCCACCATCGGAGACAGGATGCTGGGCTAGATAAGAGTATTGGTCTGATCCAGTGAGGTGCTTCTTATATTCTTATTGTAAATGCAAAGTAAAGAGTGCATAGCAAGTATGAAAGGGGGGGGGGGGAGTCCAAGGCCACTGTGGCAAGGGAACAGGGAGACTGAGGGGTCACTGGAGCAGGGGGTCACCAGTAGCGGGGGCAGGGTTTACCTCAGTGGGTCCCCACAGGAAGTGTGTCTCTGAAGCCACCGGAATCCTGTTGCTTCTGCCATCACCGCTCCCCCTGGCCCTGCTGCCTCTCTCAGTAAGCCCCCCTGCCTCCTATTTGGAGCTGAAATGGTGCCCATGGGAGTAGGTAAACCCATTGGAGTCTTGTTAATCAAACAGATCCCGTACAGTTACCATTGACTGTACCACAAGTTACTGCATTACCGAGTTGCCATCACTATGTTACCGATTTTTCCGTTTGTGCATTTCTGGGCATTCCACACGTTCAAAGCGGGGTGAGGTGGGGTGGCAGGATGTGTGTCATGCCTGTGAGATCTAAAGCGATTAGCTAAAATGGCATAACCAAGCAACAAATGGTCAACCAGAAATGGTAACGGTAAACTGGAAAGTCAGTAACCTAATAACGGTATTCCCTGGAATTTGGGGGGTTTGGTTGTCTGACTTGGTAATTGGTTACTTATTGATCAGGCACCCCATAAGCTGACCATAATTGTGGGTATTACCCATGAGTAGCAAATCTACTATATCGTTCAGCTTTACTCCTATTGTACCAGCACCTAGGTACCTGCATGTTTGTCCGGCTGCCCAATAGCCGATACATTTGTTCAACTGGCTATGACTTTAGGATTGCCAGCATGAAATAATTTCCCCTGTTGTTGGCATTACATTTCTTAACCCCCTGTGTGACAGTAATGTGGATGAAAAGTTATTTATTATTATTATTTTATTATTGTTAACAAGCATTTATATAGCACAAGCAAT
This sequence comes from Sphenodon punctatus, assembly GCA_003113815.1. Lineage (NCBI taxonomy): Eukaryota > Metazoa > Chordata > Lepidosauria > Sphenodontia > Sphenodontidae > Sphenodon > Sphenodon punctatus. The sequence goes on along the minus strand of QEPC01005386.1, from coordinate 1,499,018 downwards.
GTACCTGGTACTTTACAAAGTAATTGAATAGACACAGTCCCTGCCCTAGGGTTTACAATCTGAGAGACTGGGGGGGAAGGGTGGGGTGATACGAAGGAAGGGGAACAGAGGGAGAGACAAGGAGTGTAACATTCACAAAGATGCGAGGTCCCAGGTGCACGTGCTTGACTTGGTTACATTGAGAATGATGGCTGGCTGGTCCATGTGGTGAGGATATGAGTACACAGACCTCAGGTAACAGATTGTACTGGATGGAGGGTATCAGCAGGAGTTAGGTGAGGGGAGTGAGGAGTCAGGGAGGGCAGAGTGGAAGAGGTGGGTCTTGATGAGGGATTTGAAGGTATGAAGGGAGGGAGCGAGGCGGATGTGGGCAGGGAAGNGGGCTGGAGTATGGAGGGCGATAAGTGCAGAGAGGTAGGGGGGAGCAAGGTTGTGAAGAGCTTTATAGGTGAAGACTAGGAGCTTGTGCAGGATTCGTTCAGGAAGGGGGAACCAGTGAAGCGAAGAGAGGAGGGGCTGCACATGGTCGAAGCGACTGGCGAGGTAGATGACCCTGGCAGCAGAGTTTTGGACAGAGATAAGGGGAGAAAGGGGAGAGTGGGGGAGGCCAGTGAGAAGGAGGTTACAGTAATCGAGGCGAGAGATGACCAGAGCATGAACAAGGGTTTGGGCAGAGGAGACAGAGAGAAAAGGGCGAATCTTAGCAATGTTATGGAGGGAGAAGCGACAGAATTTGGCAACAGAGTCGATGTAGGGTTTGAAAGAAAGGGATGAGTCAAAGATGAAGCCTAAGCTACGGGCTTGGGGGACAGGAAGGATGGTGATCCCATCGATGAGGATCGACAGGGAAGAGGGAAAGGAAGGATGAGGGGGGAAGATAAGGAGTTCAGTTTTAGCCATGTTAAGTTTGAGTTGACATTGAGACATCCAGGTAGAGATGTCAGAGAGACACCTGGTGAGGCGAGCTTGAATAGATGTAAACGCTGCTCCAGAGATGATTGATAACTTACCTTCCTGAGCGAATTAGTTCTATTGCAGTATTGCTTAGTTCAATATTGTAAGTGTTTTGTACTTATTTTGTTGTTTTGTATTTTGATATTTCTATGTTTCTTTTAATTGGGCCATGGCGAGCAGCCAGTGCCATTAATAAATAAATAAATACATAAATAAATAAATAAAGCCAAGATGGACAGCGAGAGGGAGTAGAGAGATAGAGTTGAGTGTCATTAGTGTAGAGGTGATATTGAGCCATGGGAGGCAATGCGTTTGCCTAGGGACAGGGTGTAGATACAGAGAAGAGGAAAGGGCCAAGGACAAAACCCTGGGGAACACCAACAGAGAGGGGAAGGGAGGAGGAGTTGGCGTTGGCAAGAGATACGTTGAAGGAGCGGTCAGAGAGGTAGGAGGAGAACCAGTCGAGGATGGAGCCACGGAAGCCAAGGGAGTGAAGTGAATCCAGTAAGAGTGAGTGGTCAACAGTATCGAAGGCAGCAGAGAGGTCAAAGAATACAAGAATGGAATAGAGGTGATTAGATTTAGCCACACGAAGATCATTGGTGATCTCAGTGAGAGCAGTTTCAGTAGAGTTAAGGGGGCGAAAGCCAGATTGGAGGGGGTCAAGAAGGAGTTGGTGGAGAGGAAGTCGAGGCAGCAGGAGTAGACAACACGTTCATGAACCTTGCAAGCAAAAGGAAGGAGTGAGACAGGACGGTAGCTAGAACGGTCAGTGGGGTCAAGAGTAGACGTTTTGAGGATAGGAAAGACAGTGGCGTTTTTGAAGGTGGAGGGGAAGGAGCCAGAGGGAGAGGTTGATGATGTGCAGGAGGGAAGAGCGACAGTGGAAACAATAGAGGTCAGGAGGCGGGAGGGGATGGGGTAAAGGGGGCAAGTGGAAGGGTTGGAGGAGGAGAGCAGGGAGGAGATTTCCTCAAAGTAGGTGGGAGGGAAGGAGGACAGGAGAGAAGGAGGGAGAGGGGAGGGAGTAGGAAGAGGAGAGGGAAGCGATGTCGAGGCGGATGTTGTCTATCTTGGAGGTGAAGAAGGAAGCGAGATCTTGAGCAGAAAGGGAAGAAGGAGGACGGGGTGGGGCTTGAGGAGGGAGTCAAAGGTGGAGAACAGGTGGCGAGGGTCCCAAGAACAGGACTCAATGCGGGAGGTGTAGTAATTCTGTCTAGCGAGGGAGACAACAGAAGTAAGGGAGGAGGGAGTTCATGGAGAGAGGAAGGTTTCTATATGGTACATGGTAGAATAACAGCCTCTGCACTCTCTCAAAAACAAGGGTGTGATCATTTTAAAAAAGCAGCCAAATGGATTTCCAGGCATGAGAAGTGGTGTGTGTGTGTGTTGTGTGCGTGTGCGTGTGCGTGTGCGTGTGCGTGTGTGTGTTGTGGAGCAGGGAAGTAACTTCATCGTCCCTCCTCATGTCTGGGATGACTTGACATACTGGCCTGTGTTTTTGATGAAGCCATAAAAGCTTTTTATGCAGCTTTGAACAAACCTGGCTTCCTCTCGAGCACTGGCGCATTGTGAAGACATTAAATCTCGCTGCTTCCCAGCACTTCCCTTCTTAGAAGAAGACCCAAAAAGCCTTTCCCTCTGGAATTTTTTGGCTACATCAGCTGCCCATCTTCTAGGCAGGTGAGGAAACCGGAACCCCCTGAAGAGGTTTCTTTGAATTTTTATTTAGCCTCCAACCCAGACAGTTTGTATTCCTCGTTAAAAAGGAATGCAGAGGGCTGCTTCGTCTGTGAAGACGTCTGTGGACGTTTAACTAGACCTTGCAGGAGTGGGGCCCTTTCTGGAGAGCTCTTCAAAAATGCTTCTTGTTTCTACGATGGCTCCTAGGACGGCTCACAAGGCTGATTGAAATCAGCACCCGCCACTATGTCCTGGGTAATTCACACAGGACTAACCTAAGGGAAGGGGGCAGCTGGGGCAGTCGTCCCGGGTCCTGTAAGAAATGCTTTCCTGGGACCCCAGCCCCCACTGTTTGCGCGGCTCCTAGGGCAGGTGTTTCCTACTGGGTGTGCCATTTACACGGCCACCTCCGGTGACCCTGCCCATCTGTCCCTCTCCTTCCGCCACGGCGGCTGGCCCTGATTTCACAGATGGCTTGAACTCTGGTGGCCACGGGGGTGCTGACCATCACTTCAGAACTGAATCCCCCAGGCTGCCAGTTTGAGGCGGAGTCCTGGCAAGTTCAATGGGTTGACCTGCGGTTTGGGGGGGATACCCATTTCAGCTGTACTCACCTCCCTCCCGTCATTTTCTCACACCTCTTCCCATCATCTCCCAGAAAACCAGTCGCGCAGCAGAAACTCACCTAGTCTGAGATTCATTCCCCAAACCCACCCCCAAAAAAACTTTGAATGTTTTGCTAATTTATGAGCCTTAATACTCAAGAACCCCAAGCGTGGGCAGAGCTAAGGACGTTCAATTCCCATTTAACGCTCCTTCGGCCTGTCTAATAAAATAATGTCGGGCAAGCGCTTCAATTAGCCACGTCTCGGCCAAGGCTCATGACAGTCAGAGCAATTCCTTGCAGCCCGCCCCCACCTCCGCGCACCATGGGTGCCGGGGATAAAAGGCTAGTCATGTGTACCAAATGCAGCGTGAGCTCTTCCATTATTCATGTGTGTCAAACAGACAAGGAGCATTTCAATGCCCAGAGCTTCTCTATGGTAATTTGTATTATATAAACAGATATAATCTAGCCATTAATACACATAATTCCGGGGGAGCTGACAGTAATGATTCTGGAGTGTATTATTCCAGGGATTTCCTGCCTGCCAAAAGAAGGGGGCAGCGTTAATAAGTCTCGTTACACTGTAGCTGGCGGCACCTGGGGGAATGGTAGGTTCTGTGGTGGAATTAATGGACTTTAGCTTCGTTCTTGGTCTTAAAAGATTTGGAGGCAGGATGAAAAACCCACAGAATTTAGAGGCGCGGTGCTTTGTGGCCAGAATCCTCTTTTTTTTTTTTTGCTGTGAACTCTAGCTAAGAATTTCTAACGAGGCATCACTTACCAGCTGGAGAAGACTCCGAATCTCTCTGAAAGACTGACAGCCTGCTCTGGCAGGCGACGCGGGACCCTGCCCAAACTTTCCCTTTGCCTCCAACGGGAATGCTTTCTTAAAATAATTCAGAGAATGGATAATAATTCAGAGCTTCCCCAACATTAGAACTCTGACCCTGATTGGACCAGAAAACCTGCCCCCCCCATGACTCTTGGCTCCTCCCTACTACACAGAGCACAGTGACATCATAAGGCTTCTGTAAGGGGTGCGGCTACATCAGGAAAGGGGTGGGGCTAAGGCAGTTCCCTGTCCCCTTTCAATTATTATTTATATGGTGCCAGCAATGTACCTGGTACTGTACAATCAATAGACAGGTTCCTTCCTACCCCAAGAGGCTTATAATCTAAAGGTGTTTTTAGAGAAGCTCCTCCCCACCCATTACTCACGGTGCATTGACACCCTATACAGCCTTGTGGCATACATGATGCGTGGGTGATGGGTAGGGAGGCTCTTGTGTAGAAACACCCTCGGAAACACAAAGGAGGGGAGACAAGGGTGAGGGAAGATCAGGAGAGACGGAGATACATTCATGAAGTTGAGAAGATGCAGGGGCACGAGCTTAGCTTATAAGGCCGCATTCGCAACTTCTGGCGGCGCTGCAGCGGCACTCCCGCGAGGAGGCCAGGGCTGTCGTCACTTCCAGTGCAAGCGGGGGTTCTACTCACGAGTGACGGGGCTGCATTTTGAGTCCTGTCACTGGCGAGTATCGTCGCAGTAGAACCCTGTTTGCACCGGACGTTGTGACGGCACCGACCTTCCGCCCCCGCCGTGTCTTCTCCTCGCGGGAGTGCCACCGCTGCCCGCTGTAAAGTGTGATGGCGGTATTAGTTCCAGGGAAGGGGGGAAACCCTGAGTGAAGAGAAGACATCAGTGATGATGGTTTTATGGGGATGAGGATTTCATTCTGCCCCTACCCGCCACGGAGCACTGGTTTGTGAACTGGGAGGTTGGCTGCGATGCTGCAGATCAGCTATTTATTGGTGAAAGTGTTTTGCTGCCAAAGAGCCTATCTGGGACGAGCAGAACGCCCGCAGCCCCCGCTCATGCAGCCTGAATAAACTGAACAGCTGGAACCTGAACTATCCAAAGCAGATCTCCAAACAAGGCCGGATGGATATCGGCTCCATTAAAAGCAGTCAAATTCAATGGAGAATAGATCAGATTCAACTTTAGTTCATACAGCCTATGGCAGGAATGGGGAACTTAAGGCCCCGGGGGGCCAAACGCAGCCCACATGGCTAGTTTTTATTTGGCCCCTTCCCAGTTTCTTCGACTACCCTCTGTGTCCGCACCCAGATCGTGAACCTTTGCCCCCAGGCCTCCTTGAGCAACACCACTGCTTCACCTCCAGCCAATCAGAGGCCTCGCTACCTCACCCTAGCCACACCCCTCCTGACTAGCCCAACCCCTGCCGTTCCTCCCAGCTTCCTGGTTGGCTGCCTGCCACATATAAGGCAGGCTTGTGAAGCTGCATGGGTTATCTCGCTCTCTGGGCGTTTATAGACGATCCCGCTTACAAGCGGGATCGCCAAACGCCGCCTTTCCCCCCCGCGCAGTCTCTGCGAGCCGTGTCTGCAGTTCAGACACGACGCAGAGTGCGAGTGCGCATGCGCTCCCTTCTGCGCATGCGCACTCGCCCGCGGAACCAGGAAGTGCGGCGTAAAGCCGGCACTTCGGGAATCTGTGTCGGAGGGGGCAGGCGAGCCTGCCCCCTCCGACGTGGATTAAAAAGCGGCCCCAGCAATTAGACGAGCGCCAAGAAAGGTGGCTGATCAAAGGATCAGCCGCCTTTTTGGTCTCGTCTATAAACGCCCTCTGTCTTGTTCTAAGCTGCCTCAGGCCTTGCTTTAACCCTGGGTCCCTACTCTGATCCCCTCCCATCCTGTTCTGAACCCTGGGTCTGCCCACAACCTGGATCCAGTTTGTGCCCTCAAACATGACTGAGCTCACAGTCAGAGAGAGCAGATATGAGGGCATGCACACAAGGATAACGGGCGGCCTGGATCCTTTTCTTCTCCTCGGTGCACCTCTTACACATCCCCATCCCCCAACTCTTGTGGTGCCCTCAGAGCTTGGATGAGCTTTGAAAATGGCCCTGGGAAGGACAAAAAGTTCCCCACTCCTGTCCTATAGGTTATGGCTGCTTAAGTCCTTTGCTGAATCAGGGCCTCCGTGAAAAAGCCATTAGTTCTGGATCATTAGCGCCCCTCCAGGTTTTGGCCCAGCTGACTGGGGGAACCCTCCTCCCTCCACCCATTTGTGTACAATAATAAACAAAATCAGGAGAAACACACGTCAGCTTGGCAGCTGGCGCCTTGAAATCAGTCCAATTAATTTCCGTCTTTAGTGCTAATATATGCACCAGAGAGGCGTGCTCTGCCTTTCCCTTTCCGCCCTCTCTCTCCTGGAAAACCCCCCGCCCCCCTCATCTCTGCCTTCGCCTTTTAATTAAAATGGGGATTTCATGGCATTTCTGGAGATGCTGCTCTGGGAAACCACCCACCCTGCTGCAGCCGTTCAGACCCTGCAGGGGGTGTCGCCGGTTTAAAGACCCCCCAAAATGGCATATAATAATTAGTGTCATAACAAATTCATATTTATCCTTCTAATTGCAGGGCTGAGGGAAGCTCCAGTTTGTCCTCAGGAGGAGCAGATAAACAGAGCGGCAGCTAAACACACAGATGTGCTTCTCGCTCAAATCTGCATAGTAATTACTGTTTATCAACTTCTACACCCCCCCCTTCCTTTCCTGATTATGCCAATAAAAAGGATACAGCAAATAGTATTTGCAAGATTCCGAGTTTCAGTCATTAACAGAACCAGGTAATCCGGCCCTGTGCAATTCTCCGGCTGTAATGAAGTAAAGAGAATGGAGGCAACTGTTGGCTTGTTCAGAAGATCAACGGCTCTCAGGTAATGACCCCCAGAGCTTGTTTTACCCTCCTTTGGATCACGTGAGGGGGCAGGCTACATGGGGGTAGCTAGGAAAGAAGGTTTAATTTGGCAAGGGAGAGTTTTCCCTTTAGAGGAGATGACTGTTGAAACAGTCCAGAGTAAGGTTAACCAAGGGCACTAGAAGAATTTTATTGGGGGGGAAGAAGAGTTGTTTTGCCCCGCCCCTTTCTAACCACACCCCTTTTTGAGCATCATGACATCACAATGCTCAGAAGGGGTGGGGCCAGGCAGGAGCCAGAGTTGACCCTCTGCACCCTCCTGCTGGGTTAACACGTCCTTCTGGGCTTTTACCCAGAGGGGGCACAGCAAAGGGGCTGCTATGCCTCTTTCTGAAGTTACTGCTGTGGAACTCACCTTCCACCGGAGGTTTGTTTGAGCCTGAGAATCTTCTGGAGGTGGCGTAAGACTTTCTTGTTTGAAAAGGCATTTGGCAGGTGGGGCTAGGGGCTGGGGGGTTGGGTTGGGGTGGGAGAGGGTTTGTTATTGGATGGGTTTTGTGGAGGGTTCTGGGTGGGCTGGGGGCTGTTTGTATTTTAATGTTTTTATATTTTATATGTTTATATAGGTTATGTTTATATATATATTTATTTTGTAAGCGTCCCTGAGCCTTTTTGAGGAAAGGGTAGGAAAAAAAAGTTAAATAAATAAAACAAACTCCACCCACAATACCACGACGCTACACATAGGTGTGACCATGTCAGAAAGGGGGCAAGACAAAGGGGCAGTCACGCCTCGTTTCTGATGTAACCCTATTCCTCATGGAGTGTCATGGCAACATGATGTTCCTTAAGGTTGGGACCATTTTGAAAAGGGGCAGGAAAGTCCCTATGATCCCCCTCCCCCTTCTGACATTATTTATTATTATGAGCATTTTCAGGCAGCAGTAGCTGCCTGAAACTTAAATGCACAGCCACTGTTCATTATAAACAGGGGACTGCTGAAGTCCCGATTTTGAGGAAACCGCTTGACCTACATTTCTGAAAATTTAACCATGGCTGTAAGTTGTGAGGCCCATCATATCCACAAAGTTTGAAAAAGATCCATTAGGAAAATAAAATGTTGTTATAACTGCTTAAACGTTAATTGGTTGTGGTCAAAATGCACACCATCCTCACATATTTGAATCATCAATATCTCCTCCCCCTGGATGAACTGAGCCCCCAAACTTCACAGGCTTGAAGTATGAGATCAATAACAAGTGCTCTTGAAATATGATACTGATTGATGCAGCCAAAACTGAGTTATTATTGATAAAAAAATCAGTTCAGTGGGGTCGCACATGCGCAGTAGAGCAGCTGCTCACCGGCAAAACGCAGCACGGTCCTGCTGGCTTGCATATGCTCAGTAGAGCAGCTGCTCACAGGCAAAACAGAGCATCAGGAAAGTTACGTTAGTCTACTTTCCTGAGCCCCTCCATAACACCTGCCAAAACCTCCTTCCCCCCCGCGCAACATCTCCAACCCCCAACCCCC
>QEPC01005386.1:1466310-1482486 GCA_003113815.1 Sphenodon punctatus | reverse complement strand
TACCTCATGAAGCATAAGGATGAAGTACTGGAAAAATTAAAGGATTACATAACCATGACAAACAACAGATTCCAACGCAAGCCGCTCGTACTTCGAACCGACAACGGAGGCGAATACACAGGAAAGAGAGTTGAAGACTTCCTGAGAGCCCACGGGATAGAGCACCAGAAGACGGTACCATACACGCCCGAGCAAAATGGGGTAGCTGAAAGAAAGAACAGAACCTTAACAGAAATGATCAGGTGCATGATGACGGACTCTGGACTGCCAGAAAAATATTGGGGCGAGGCAGTAGTTACAGCGACATATCTACAGAACCAACTCTACTCAAGAACAGCAAGTAAAACTCCGTATGAACTCTGGTATGGAGAGAAGCCTAGTGTGGGACACATCAAAGTGTTTGGATGCAAGGCATACGTGTACATTCCAGAAGAGAAACGCACCAAACTACAAAACCGAGCTGTGGAAGGGATTCTTGTTGGATACAGCGAACACTCCAAAGGATACAGAATCCTCAGCCCACACACAGACAAAGTAACTATCAGCAACAGCATGACTTTTGAAGAAAACCCAAGCAACAGTGTAATGTCCTTACAAGAATCAGGAGAAGAAGCATGTCCTGAATCAAGAGGAGAAGAGCGTCCTGAACAAACAGTTGAAATCAGCACAAGCTCAACTGAGATGCAGGAACAAACCTAATCACCTTCAGATGTTGAAATCAGAAGATCTTCCAGGGAAAATAAAGACAAACCACCCACCCGCCTGTCCTACAAAGCAAGTACCGACAGACTGTCTGAGCCATCGACATGGGAAGACATCTTACAAACGTCAGAAGGGGAACACAACAAATGGACAAAGGCAGCTACAGAACACATGGTAGCAGATGCCCTGACAAAACCTTTAGCCGGAGAGTGCCACCGAAAGCTACTAAGTAAAATGGGTGTAGTAGGTTAACTTCTGTCTGTTGAGAAGGGGTGTTGGCATATGCAACATCCATAATTTAAAGTTACTGTATTTAAAATAGTGATTGACTACAGAGCCACCAGATGGTGCTGCTAAGTTTATGTGTACATGGAAGGGAGATGGGGTTTTACAGTTGAATTCCTTTGTGTAACCACTCCTTCTTCCGGTCTCTCTCATTGTCTGTCTCCATTTTGTCTTCTTACTAGTTAGATGCAACTAAGGATCTGTGCCTGAGAAAGCTTAAGTAAAGTTCTGTTGTTAAACCTTCAGCTGCATTTGTCCTTACTGATTGCGAATCAGTTATTACTCTGCAACAAGAGCAAGCCATCCCCAAAAGGAATCTGGACAGGGTTGCAATTGGCAGTAGAATGAGCCACTTTAGGATGGAACTCTACTGATAGGGTTACCGCTGCTTAGGGTTTTACCGCAGGGAGCTGGAGTGGCCTGATCCCATGAGGCAGAAGTAAGAGGGGCCAAAGATCCAGCATCTCAGATCCTTGAAAGACAACTGGGGGGAGAAATCAGGCTAACTCTTCTCTCACTCTCAGGGGGACCCTCTATAGGGCTGCTCATTTACCCTAGCCCAGTCTCTACTGCTATAACGTGACTAGGTGTACATAGCGTTTTACGCTCAAAGGGCGTTTTTAGACATTGCCACTTTTTCCTGGACTTCAAAGTATGGGTTTGGAAAAATCCCACCGGGGTTTGTGTGGGATTTAGATGCTCACTCCCTGACCAGATGTTTCCCGGGTGCCACTGTAAACAGCGGTGCTGTGCGACTCCCAGAAGTTTTGAGACATGGACTTTGTGAGACCTCAGCTATTGGGGTTCTACAAGTCCAGGGCTTAAACCTTCCAGGAGTCGTGCGGCACTGCTGTTTGAATCCTGCCCTAGCCATACACTTGCTGGGTGGCCTTGGGCAGGTCACAACCTCTCAGCCTCAGTTCCCCATCTGTAAAATGGGAATGTGTGTGTGTCTTCCTGTGTTCCCCTCACCCATGTCGATCTTATATTGTAAGCCCCTGCACAGGGTCTTGTCTCCAAAATCTGTGACTGTAAAGCACTGTGTTGTAAAGCACAGCACATGCCCTAATAATGCTGTAGAAATTATCAGTAGTAGTAGTAGTAATTACAACGGCACCTGGGCATCTTCCACTCAGGAGGTGAGTGTCTAAATCCCCCCTGTGGGAAATTGCCAAACCTGGACTTTTGAAGTCTGGGGAAAACCGGCAACATTTAAAAATGCCCACAGATTTTTCAGAGACAGGTTCCTGCCCTGTGGGCTTACAATCTAAAATGGACACGAGTGAGGGAACACACGAGGAAAGACACACACACATTACCATTTTATAGATGGGGAATGGAGGCTAAGATTTGCCCAAGGCCACCCAGTGAGTTCATGGCTCGGGTGAGATTCAAACCCTAGTCTTCTAGGTCCAAATCCAGTACCTTATCTACTACGCCACGCTGACTTCTTAACCCCACCCCAGTCTCTGCTTCATCTATCTTGCATCTACCTCTTTCTTCTATCATTTCCATTGGCCCAACCTAAAGGGTCTTCTAAATTTGCATAAACCAGCGCATGCAAGTGTATGCAAATTGGCAGTGCCCAGTTTTCTTTCCTGGGAGGGGTGGCAACTGCAATCTTGGGTAATTTCAGATGGGATGGGCCAGGAGACGCGCCATGCTGAACCACGGACTGGGATCTATTTCGGATCCCGGTCAGGAATCAGGCTGTCCGTCCATCAGACGTGCCGTCCTGATTCCTACTGGGGATTGGGGAGGGGGCGGGGCTGCGTGGTGCGGCTGCACAGCCCCGCCCTCCCTCCGGGAGACGGGTGGGCGCAGCGGCCAATCTGGCCACTGCGCCCGATCTCATCCCCACGGTCTGGGCCATGATCTGTGATGGGCCAGGGTGGCCCATCCCGGATCGTGGCCAATCTAACCACGGTTCTAGACCTCTGGCCGGCCGGAGGTCCAGAATCGTGGTAATTTTGGTTCCTGCCAATGATTCACTGTGGTGAACACCTGGCGGGAATCAGACAGACGTTACGGGAATCACGGCCACCACAGCGGATTCACTGTGGTTGACTGTGATCTCGTAATGTCTGAAATTACCCCTTACCTCCCAGTTGTAATGTTCATCTAGTGCCAAATGCCAGTAACGTTATCACGTTCCGCTCCAAACTGATCTCAACAGAGACTCCCTCGCTCCTGTAATTATTACCCCTGCTTGGAAGGAAAACAGAGTCTTTTTTTACCAGTAAAGTATCTTCTCGTTCCAGCCTGTGATGCAAACAAATGGAAAACGAATGCCCCAGTGAAAGACACTAAATGCATTATGCATGATGGTGACTTTTGGAGTCAGAGAGTCTCTCGGAGGCGATCATCTAGAAAGCGGTGGCAGATATAGGGGAGTCATTGCGGGGCTGCTAAGAAAACATTCCAAAAATAGTGGCCAGATTATAGTGGTCCTTAAATTAAAGATGAGTTTACGTATTCTCCAATAGCACCTTCTTGGCCCAGTATAGCAATGGAGCAAACAAGGTTTTGTTATCTTATACCCGGTTTCCAGCATTTTTTGGTTTGTACTGGGTTCACAAGTAGGGTTGCCACCTATGAAATGTTTACGGAACACTTATGAAAAATGCATGTTGCAGGGCCAGCATTGGTGCCATGTATTTTTCATAAGTGTTCCGTAAAAAAAATCATAGGTGGCAACCCTGTTCGCAAGACAATGGCGATCGTTAACACCTCTCATTAATCCAGCAGGAGAAAGAACTAGCTGACTGGAAAGGGAAATGAAACTGCAACCCAGATGGAAGAGCCTGACTCATTCATTCCTGGGGGCTGGGAGTGGGGTACCTTCTCTTATTTTAACAAGCTTGGGAAAAGCAGGGCTATCAAAGAACAAAGATAGATAAATACCCAGGCAGGAAGGAGCTGAAAACTAAGAGAGGTAGGAAGGGTGTGGGTGTGTTTGAGAGCGATGATTCTTAGCTTCTGAAAGACTGTTGCTGCTTCCACCTGGGATCCAGCAAGTGTCTTTAAAACTAAAGCTTTAGAGCCAATCTTGACTTTTTTGATAGACGTGAGTTTTAACTTGGAACTGTCAGTCCTGCACATGCAAACCTTATGTGCGCACGTGCCTCTCGCAGAGATACGCTTTTGTTCCAGCTCAGCCCCAAAGTTAGTCAGTGGGCTATTACAAATGTTCACATAAATACTTCATAATTAATAAATGCATCCAAAATTTATGCAAATTACAGATGGCGTGAAGGGTGCCTGTTTCTCTGTCAAATGTTGGAGGGTATGAGTTTATAGATGTGGTGGGGAAGGGAATCCCAGTTTAACGAACTGGGTAAAGTTTTCCTAATGACTATTTCCAGACTCTTACATTATGCAATCAGCCAGCACTGTGTGTCTGGCCAGAGGCCTAAGTATTTATTTTTTAATTTAATTTAAAATTTTGTTACCCTGCCCCTCCTGCCACAGGTAGCTCGGGGCGGCTTACAATCATTCAAAACAATTAAAATAGAATGTCATAAAAGGAGGAAAATAGTGGAGGACATGGGGGATGTGTTCTAGATATGCAAGTTTTAGAAGACACTTCTGAGAAATACAGTTTGCAGGGCTGCATTGGAGCCAATACAGCCCTGCAACCTGTATTTCTTAAGTGTCCTCTAAAATTTGCATATCTAGCCGCCCTAGTTCTTCACAAATTTCCTCCCCTTGCCATTCCAGAGGTATGGGGACAGGGTTTTGTGAGTCCAGGGGACACAGCAATCCCGGCAAGTTTTAACCCAAAGTCAACCCACTGGTGGCTGTGAACCAGGATGGGTTGCCCAGCTCCCTTCTGTCACCAAAATATCACCATGAAGGAGCTGGCAGCAGTGCTCCTTGAAAAGCAGAAGCGGACAGACTTAGGGTGCTTGAGCGCTACTTGCTCCAGGTGTCAGACAATCCACCAGCATCCCTCCTTCTGACTCGGCCTTCCAGGCTGGGACTCCTCATGCTGGCTTCCAGCTTTATGGCACCTCAGCAACTGGCTTCTGGAATGGAGAGAAGCCGTTCCCCTTTAGAGAGAGTCTTCCCTGCCGCACTGGAAGAGCTCTCCTAGCTTGTCTCTTCCCTGGAGACACTCCCTGGGGTGCCAGTCTCACTCTCCTCTCCAGAGGCAATCTCGGAGGGGCTGGGCCCCCTCTTCACACCATCATTTATTGGAGTCTAGCTTGGGATCTACCAGTAGATCACATCATCTACCTCTTAGCCACTCCTATTAAAGGGTTTCTATTGACGAGATCCCAAGACTTGCTAGCCTGTGCAGTTGAACATGTTCCCCGGTGCTCTGTGTGTATGGCTACTGGAGGGGATTGTTGTAAAGATGGTTCCCCCCACGTTCCGCATCTGGTTGTCATAAAATGGCAACCCTAAAATTAACGGCATGCTTCTAGTTTCCTGAAACAGCTGCTCGACCTTGAGATTCAGAGAGAATTTTGGGGGAGATGAACGTTTTCTGCCCCTTTGCATGTCATTCCTGTTCTTAGCACAGGGGTGGGGAACCTCTAGCCCAGGGGCCAAATCCGTTTCACATCTCTCCCCTTTCCCATTCCTGGCTCTGGCATGTTGACCCAGAGTTGGAAGGACATCAAGGGTCATCTAGTCCAACCCCGATGGCGTTGGCAGCCCTCGATACTAGCATTCCAGTCACGAGAATTTCTCACCGTGTCTCAGTAACGCCAACTAGGTCAATAACCAAAACTGATACTTGTCTGAGTGTAAAAGGATGTTAGTTTCAGTTCTGAAGCTGTCCAAGGAAGGGTCCCCTGTGTGGACCAAAAGCTTGTGTACTCGCCCCAACAGAAGTTGGTCCAATTTGGAAAGACTAAGGTATTCCTCTGCCCCTTTTCCGACATGGCTTCTCTGCCCCCAGGAGCTACATGGGGTAAAAACAGACATGATGGTGATCTGCTATGGCCCAAAGCTTTGAGTGGCCCACTTGTGCCGGGAACGCACTCGAACGTCTGTTGTCCCACTGCCAGATGTTGGGCTGTGTAGGCCCGGGGGAGGGGAGGCAGCTGGCCCAGGATGTGCCCTGGTTTCAATTCCGGGCGCCCATTCCAGACCAGCGGCCACCTGCACAGGCCAATGAGGGCCTGCCTATTTGTTCGGCCCTGCCACAAGGCGAGGGCTGCCACGGCTGGTCACCATGGCTGCCGGTCATGGCAGGGGGCCAGAGGACTGGGAGTGGGGCAGGCCTGGCCACCTGCATGTTTGTTGTGCTCCCCCCACACCCACATTACCCAGGGCATGGGGGCAGTGGGATTGTCCTCTTGGTGGCAGGCATGTTTGTTCTGCTCACCAATCCGGAGTGAAGGCTGAGGTTTTCCACCCCAGGTGGACCGGGGAGTCACCATAACACCTGCACGTTTGTTTTTACCCATGGACACATCAAGCTTAGTGTTCCAAGAGCCCAGTCGCGTCAGGGTTGGGGGCTAAGGCAGTCATGATTGGGCCCAAGCAGGGATCTAACTGGGGGGGTGGGATTTGTCAGGATACAGATGTTACTTTCGGTTGTCTAATGGGCTTCTGAAGGGCGCTGGTGTCCTCTGCTGATGAGTGTGGAGAACGAGGACTCAAAATTCAACCCTGTGCAAAGCTTCAAGTGAGACTCTCTCAAAACCCACAGCACGGTCAATTAAGATTGCCAGCAGTTCCTTATTTTAAAAAGGGAAATCTTCCTTATGGCAGAGCCCATAGAACAAGGGGCAGGGAACCTTTTCCAATCTAGGAGCCTCTTTGAAAATGAGTGCAAGCTTCAATGGCTGCATAAAAGTTGGGAGTGGGGTGGGGTGAAGAGTTGCATTCAGTAAGAGGAGGGTCCAAATTGGAGATCTGTGTCAGGGAGCTCTCCCTATCCTTAGTGTGCGTGTCATCTCTGCTTCCTCACCCTGAACTCAGTCTGCCAGTGCTTGAGGGGTAGAACTGGATCCCGGGACATGATGCAGGAACAAATAAAGGGCCAAATAAAAACTAGCCATAAGCCGCATTTGACCCCTGGACCTGATGTTTCCCATCCCTGCCATAGCACATAGTGAGTGTCCCTTATTTCAGAGCTCTGCAGCTCCGTAATGGCCATTTATTTCTGAAGTTGTGGTCGGGCTGCCTGTAGCATGTCGTTGCTCGTACTGAGAAGTTCCAGAAAAGTTGTTAAAACCCTGCAAGGTTGTTAATGGGCCATCACCTTCGTTTCATATTATCTTCTTTACCAGATCTATTGACACCAGAACGGCCAAATCTGTACGCCAACGTGGAACAAGACCCACAAGCCAAACGGTTGTTTGAGAAAGTCTATAGCCAGTGATATTCTACCAGACCTCTCTGCCCCTGCATACAGGAGACCAGGGGAGGAGAACAATTAGACAATGGAACTGGGTGGGTGGGTAGTGTCCTGCATCTCTGGTACAGCGACCTGGTGATACACCCCGTTCAGACACAGCGCAGACAGGGGAGAAGATTCAGCCAGAGGCATCTACCACAAACCATCCCACAGGGACCATCACAACCTCCCTCAGACCAACCAAAGGCAGGTTTGAATACAACTCCTGAACAAAGAAATAGAACGACACACCTCCAAACATTTTAAGCAGCCAAAGAGGGACGAGCCTCACCTCATTGGTCAATAAGCTCCACCCCTCCATCAATAAGCTCCACCCCTGAATGCGCGTGCACACACACACACACACCTCCCGACATTCCACTAGTTTAAAGAGGAACAGAATCTCTCCTGCTTCTCATTCCACTTTGTTTCTTGTCATTCCCTCCTCTCCCCCAATTGTCCTTGCTCTCAAGTGCGGTTCCTGGGAGGCAACCAGGAAAGATTTACCTGTGGCTTGAAAACTGGTATTTTTGTCTCTTCCTCTCTCCTGAAAGTGGAACTTTGACCCGTTGAAAGAGGGACGGTGGGAGTCAGCACCCAAAGAGGGACTGGTCCCTCCTCAAGGGGAACTGTTGGGAGGTAAATGCATATAGTTGCTACATAAACAGTTCATTCCCTTGCTCACAGGCTCTCTGTGTGAGTTCTGGATTAGGTCTGAGCTTAAACTGGTTTAATCCTGACAGAACCCTGTATCATTTACTGGGGGGTGGGGGACTTAAAAAGGCTTTGAAATTATTCTGCTGCAGCTTCATTGCCATGTTGCCTGAGTACCGAGATGGACTCCCCCTCTCCTCACATTAGCATTGTAATGGGATGGATTAAGATCCTTAATTGAACTGCTGACATTGCCTTGTGGTGAACGATAACCTGATGGCCCACTCTCTGCTTCTTGTCAACTTCAAACAGCTAGGACAACCAACGTTTGTTTAACTCCATTAACCACCCAATGTTGTCTTCTTTATCTGACCCTGTTCTTATCTTTGTAAAAAAAAAAAAGAAAAAGTGGAGCCCAACTCCCGCTTCCAACTCCCCCAAGTTCCTGCTGCTTGTGCCGAAAGAGAGAGAGATTCCTTAAAATAGAAATCTGGGGAGGGATAGACTATGTTGGCCTGTTTGAACAAGGGATCATTTGTAAAGTTGGTGACTAGGGGCATTTTTACACACACCTTAAAGTGCTGGTCTTTCAATCTTCTGGGTTTACAACACAAGTAAGTGCTGGATGCATTCTTCTCTCTCTCTCTCTCTCTCTCACTCACACACACACACACACACACACAGCCCTGAGGCAGTTCCTGGATGCATTCTTCACACAAACACTGCCCTGAGGCAGCCTAAAGTAACCGCAGCTGTAGATGTGAGGGGTTGCCATGGAAACCAAGTGACCACACTGCCTGGAGCAAAGCAATTTACCAGGAGAACTTTTTGCACACAAAAATTCTGGGAGAAGTTCTATGCAGAAGTTGAAAGATCCAGATGTTTAAGATCTGAGTGAGTGATTCCGACACACAGAAAGTTCAGGATGTAACAGCAAACATGCAGGAGAAATGTGTGTGTAAAAACACCCAACATCACCAATGCAGTCCCTCCTGGGATGAGGTGGGGCAGAAGAGTCACTGGGATGATATTGCAAGGGCCTCACACGCATGTACACCTAAATTAGTTTAAAAACCTTTAACTTTCTTGTATCTCGGTATCATTCACATGTGAAGCGATGGTATTCAGGAGTGGGAGATGAAGTACATTTGTAACCCTGTCAATTCTGGCAGGGTGGGATTTAGAACTGGAGACATAAGCTCTTATCTGCATGAGCCTCTGTCCTCTAAGCCAAAAGACCTGAGTCTGTCAGCTCTGGGAATAGCAGGCTCATGAACCTGACACCACTAGAGGGGGCCTCTGCACAACCCTCTCTGGGGCTACACATCCTCCAGAAAAAAACAGGAGCAGAGAATCCCCCTTTCTAAACCAAAATACGTAATAATATGAACCCCTTTCCCATATTTGGCTGGCGAATGCAGTCTACAAAGCTTTCCCAGGCTGCCGTGCAAAGCGCCTCTCCTGCTTGAGAGCTCGATTAATTCATCCCAGAATGCTTTGCATGCAAGGGATGAAGGGATAGAGGTCATCGTGTGCACTTTCACGACATGGGCACTGGGGGCAGATGGCAGCGGTAACTGAACCGGTTTAGTGTGAACGACACTGCAGCGAGTGACTAAATCCTGAACAATTGCTTCAGCTTTGATCCATTGGCCTAGTTTTGTACATGTGACTAGGAGGTAGGACAGAAGTTTGCCTGCAAGCTTTACATGATAAGTTGTAAGTTCACAGAATACAGGAACTTACCCAGGGCTGAGGATTTAGTTTGTGGCAACAAAGTATCTCTCAAACTCCCCCAAAAGAGCCCTGAGAAATTATTTTGGTTGTTTCGTTTGAGTCAGAGTCACAAGGCTGGAAGGGTAATCTAGTTCAGCCCCCTTCACCACTGCACGATTTACAACGCTGCAACCATCCGCACAGAGACATTCCCACCGTTTCGTTTATTTATTTCATTTATTTTGGTTAAAAAATGACACAACCAAAATACTGAGATGATGACTGAAAAATTGAAATAACCAACCCCCCCACCCCCCCCAACTGAGGCAGAATACCCCTCAAAAATAGCTACGCGAGTACTCGATTCGATTGCCAACCCGACCCCTGATTCCAAGGCAAGAAGTTACCCCTTTTCCCGGGGCAGAGAGATTTAATTTGGATCACCAAGCAGAGGGGTGGAGCTAGGTTGGAAAGGGCCCTGGTGGAAAAGATGGAATGGGGCCCCCTGCCCCCTCTTGCATTGGTAGGGGACGGAGCCGCACCAGGGAAATTGGACTCCCCCCTCCCCCCCAGGCTTGTGGGCAACACCTGTCTCTATTATACACCCTTGTTACCAAATACACGCAGGGCCTGCAACATGTATTTTTTGTAAGTGTCCTGGAAAAAGTTGCATACCTGGCACCCCGAGATGTGCCACACTTCAGATGCCAGGCCAAGTTGCCCCTTCCGCCTCATTCTTGTGCCCCAGTGGGTTGGACATTTCATATTATGCGTTGCCTCTCCCTACCTTTCTCCCTGCAGGTTTGTGCTAACTATTTGTGCTCTGACTTACCCAGCTTCCAGTCATGCTCAGGATGGGTAACTCTGTAGAGAAATTTCAAACGAGGAAGCCAATGAAGGAAGCCAAGGTTTTGGAGTGAATTTAACAGCCGCTCCCGAAAAGGCACACTGTCCTGGAAACAGCATGAAATTACAGGAACGTAGTCTCATGAACACTTCAGTCTTTGGTCAATAATTTTAGGGCAGCTTCATTTTCGAAGGTGGCTGCTCAATCAGAGGCTGTTTTTACACAGAAGAATAAAGTCTCTCAACCCGGGTTTAAATGTATGTGTAAACACCTAATCCTAATTTAAATTATCCTAGTTAAGGTTGAAGCCAGGTTTATTTAATCCTCATTTTCACGGATTTATTTAACCTGGGATCAAATAAACCCGGGTTAATGTCTGTGTAAACTGTAAATCCAAATTAAGCATAGAGATTAGTAGATAGAGCAAACATCCTCTCTACCCAGGAATGTCTCTATGGTTGTCAGTACTTTGGGGGGCTCTGGCTAGGAAATCAGCATTTTGATTTCTCTCCCCACAAACCTGGTGCATAGATTAGCTGTTGGATCGATCAAAGATATTTCTAAAGAGGAACAAAAATCATAGTGGAAGTAGGCGATGGAATTCAGCAGCAAAGCACCATGGATGGGATTTTTCACTCATCTGTGTTAACCTGTATTAACCAGGAACATTTGTGATCCTGGATTAATGATTATTCCGATGTTGTAAATGTCCGACTAAACAGGACACTCAGGATTAAGAATCCAGCATTTTAAATACGGGTTAGTGTCCGTGTAAAAACAGCAAGTGTAAACTGGGCAGCTCAGGCCTGGTTTTGACCTCGTACCAGTTTCATAGCATTGTTATGCCACAGAGAGAAGAATCAAGCTCGTGATCTCTCTTCCTGCTCTGCTTAGCATCCTGGAGGGGGACTTTGTCAGGAAGTAGACAAGCAAGATTTATTGAGAATAACCTCTGTTCATTACCCACTGCTGCATCTCACCTCCCATCCCCGTTCCTGCTGTAGTCCTGATAAAGACAGCTCAGGGACTTTCTCCATCCCCAACTCCTGCTTCCTTCTCTTGTTTCCTGTATCCCTCTCCCTCATCCTTCCCATCTCTTTTGGGTCTGTCCTGAATGCTTTACTTCTCCCACCGATTCATATGAAAGACAGGAAGGAGTCTGCAATTTGATGTGGCTGCCAAAAAGGCTAATGCAATATTGGGCTGCATTAGCAGGAGCATTGTTTCCAAGTCACAGTAAGTAATAATTCCACTCTATTCCGCACTGATCAGACCTCTCCTGCAGTACTGTGTCCAGCTTTGAGTGCCTCGTTTTAAGAAGGACATCAACAAATTGGAGTGAGTTGATTGTAAGCTCTCGGGCAGGGACCGTGTCTATCTTGTTTCTTGTAAAGCACCAGATACATTGCTGGTGCTATATAAATGCTTATAATAATAATAATAATTAATTAATTAATAAAAAGGAGGGCAACAAAGATGATTAACAGTCTGGAAAGCAAATTCTATGAGGAAAGGTTGAAGGAACTGGGTATGTTTAGTCTAGCAAAGAGAAGATTAAGGGGAAACATGATAGCAGTCTTCAAATATATAAAGGGGCTGCCACCAAAAAGATGACAAGGAACTATTCTTCATTACCATAGAGGGTGGGACTAGAAATAATTGACACAAATTACAGGAAAGTAAATTTTGGTTAATATCAGAAAAAACTTCCTACCAGTAAGAGCTATTTGGGAATCAAGCAAGTTGCCTAGGAAGGTCACTGGCCAGAGGACTCTCAAGCCCAGGGGCCAAATGCAACCCATGACTAGTTTTTATTTGGCCCCTTTTCTGTTCCTGAATCTGACCCTCTGGATCCCATTCCAACTCCCCAGACTGAAAGACTGAGCTCAGGGATGAGGGCATGAGAAGGAAAGGGGAGAGAGCCCCGGCACAGACCTATGATCTGGACCCTCCTCTTTTTGAGGGCACCCCTTAAACGCTCCTGCCACCAACCTCTATGCAGCCCTTGGTGCTTGTAACAATTTTCACAATGGCTTCTAGGAGGAAAAATGTCCCCGCACCTCTATTGTAAGCTCTCTGCTGTCACTGGAGGTTTTCAAACCTGTGTACTCATACCCTCACCACACGGACCAGCCAGCCATCATTCTCGATGTAACCGAGCAAAGCGCGTGCACCTGGGACCTCGCATCCTCGTGACTGTTACACCCCTTGTCTCTCCCTCTGTTCCCCTTCCTTCATCTCCCCCCATCTCTCAGATTGTAAGCCCTAGGTCAGGGACCGTGTCTATTCAATTAATTTGTAAAGCATCAGGTACATTGCTGGTGCTATATAAATGTTTGCTAATAATAATATTAATTCATTAATAATAAGTAGAAGCTGGACAGCAATCTATCAAGGATGCGGTGGCGTCTTAGACTTCCTTCATCAAATCAGGGGTCCCGTCTAACTTGGATTCTGCAAGTCCTTGCTTACATTCTCTGGGCCAGATTGTAGGGGAGCGAGGTTAACAGAACCTCTTCCCTTCCTCTCTCAGCTTCCTAGACAATTGTTTCCTCCCATTCCTCTCCTTTGATTTCCTCCTGAATCCTCTTCTCTGGTGTCAGCTTTCGCCCCATACTGAGCTACTCTCACTAATATTTCCAGGGGCTGCTCCCTTGCCAGGTCTCAGGGTCTGTTCTTGGACCTCATCCTCCTTGATCTGGTTTCAGTCATGTTGACCAGTCCTTCTCCAGTCCTTCTCTTTGCTTCATGGTCTTCTGTCTCGCTTTCTTTGAGAGTTGCTTCTGCATCCCCTTCGGTGGATCACTGTCCATTCACATCTCCAAGGCTTTTGTAGGGATGGGCGAACAGAACCGAGTTCGGAAATTCGGTTCGGTTCGGAAATTGAGTTTGGTTCGGAAGTTCGATTCGGTTGACCAAACTATTCGAGTTTGGTCCGAACTTCTGAACAAAGTTCGGAAATTCAAACCCCATTGAATTAAATGGAATATTATCTTATAGGGATGGGCGAACAGAACCAAGTTCGGAAATTCGGTTTGGTTAAAAAAATTGAGTTTGGTTTGGTCGACCGAACTGGTCGAGTTCGGTCCAAACTCCGAACTTCTGAACTACGTTCGCCCATCCCTAGGCTTTTGTTCTTCATCAATTCTTCCTAAGCATGCTATCCAGTGCCGGATCTAGGGAAGTTGGGGTCCTTTGGCAATAGGATGGCACAGGCCTGGGTTTCTCACAGAGGTTCCATGTTTTGCCCCAGAGTCTATGGGCTCTTGGGGAACCCCAATTTCTCCATGGCAACCAGGGGTGCCACCCAGTAACCTGGAGAAATCAGGGCTTGCAGAGGCAGCAGGAAGAAGCCACACCAGAAATGGAAAGGGCCATAGGAACTTCCCTGACTCAATTCTGATGCGGTGTCACCTCTATGGAGTGTCATGACATAAGGGGGGAGTTATGTCAGTGCGATAGGATGGCCTTGTGCCCTAGAGATTATGAGGATCAGGGTCCCAATGAGCCACACCACTTTCCACCACCAAATGCTGGTTGATTTTCAGTGCAACAATCTAGACCTACCAAAATCCCAATATAAAGTCCAAAACGTCTCTCAGCAGCTTACAGGAAGCCAATCTCTAGATATCCAGACTGTTCTCTCTCCAAGCTCTTCTCGGGCAGTACCTTGGCCAGCTCTCATGCTGTTGAGCTCCCTCTCCAGACAGACTGACCTTATAGCCGATAGGGATAAGCGAACAGAACGTGGTTTGGATGTTCGGTCATTCAGTCCGAAATCTGAGTTCGGATTCGGCTGTTCGGTTTGGCGGAGTTCGGTTCGGCCGAACTTGGCTGAACAACCGAAAATAGCGCTATCGATACCGAAACCAAAACCACATTCGAAAGCTCCACCCCTGGTGCCAGGAAGTCTGCTCCTCAGCTGCCTCCCACTTCCAGTCACGTTTTTCCCACCTTCCAGTCACGGTTTTCCCACCCCTGAACTCATCCGAGCTTTTCTGAATTTGTTCGGCTGTTTGAGCGTTCGGTTTGGACGTTCGGTTCGGTCGTCCAAACACGCTAAGTTTGGCCCGAACTCCGAACTTCCGAACCGCGTTCTCCCATCCCTAATAGCAGAGTCTCCCACGCTTATATTCCCAGGAGGGGTGTGGCCTGTGTAGGCAGTCAACTCCCTTAACGGGATAGTCACTCCCAATTATTCAGGAGGGTTGCACCTCTACCAGGACGCACCCAAGCCATAATCCTGCAGGCGCTTAGGGCCAACCGTCACAGAAAGGGGCATGATGACTTCTTTGCTTCACCCCCTGTGGACTCTGTAAGGGGCTGGATTATATCAGAAAGGGGGAGGGGGTGTGGAAGTCCCGTTTCCCCCACCCCTGCCAATGTGGTCACACTCCACCTTGTCATTCTATGTGGGTCCCCTCCTAACACATGAGTGTTAAGTGATCCTCATTGTTAAAGTAAAGGTGATGTAACATGCTTTGCTGTTGTAGGGGGCACTGCCCCTTCCCCACCAGTCTGTCACTAGGTCTCAGTGTTGTGCAGGATCGACATGCCCAGCTGGGCAGTCCGATTCACCATCTTGGTCCTGATACTCTCGCCTCTCCATCAGTCCTCACAGAAACTCCATCTCTGCCAACAATGGCCCCATCCTCAGGAAGGGAGAAACACCCCCATCTGGCTCTGTGCCTACCACCCTCATGTCAGAAATGGGGTAGGGCAAAGGGGCTATCCCACCCTTTTCCGACGTAACTCCACCCCTTACAAGCATTGTGATGTTTCATAGGGATGGGGCCACGTTGGGAGGGGAGTGGGAAAGTCTTTATCTCCTATTCCCTTGATGATGTGGACATCTCATCCTACCACCCCTGAAGTCCTGACTTTGGCTGCTTTCACGCATTACTGGGGAGGCAGGAGAACTTCTGTCAGAGCAAACAAGGCTGTCTTATGATGGAAATGAGCGCATGTGAGAATGCACTATTGCACTTTTGTGCCGTGAGGACACTTGCACATGATACGGCCCCCAAATTGTACTTTTACAATGATGGGTGTTCTCAGGGCATAAAAGCGGAATAATGCATTCTCACATGTGCTAATTCCCATCAGACTAGAGCTGCAATTGCTCTGACGGATGTTTCCCTGCCTCCTCAGGTAATAGGGATGGGCGAACAGATCGCGGTTCGGGTTCGGCCGTTCGGTTTGGATTCGTTCGGTTCGTCTGTTCGGTTCGTTTGTTCGGTTCGTCCGTTTGCCGAGTTCGGGTTCGGCTGTTCGGTTCGGTCGTCCGAACAGGCTGTTCGGTTAGGCCATTCGGCTGTTCGGTTCGGCCGTTCGGGAAGTGTTGTTAGTTTTTTTGTTTGTTTTTTATATGGTTTTTTGTTTTTTTATTGGGTTTTATCTGGTTTTCTTTTGTTCTTTATTTGGTTTTTTGGTTTTTATATGGGGTTTTCTTATTTTTTTTTAATCTAATATTATATATATCTGTCTACACTAAATCTAACTGCTATTAACTAATCTAAATGCTATGAACTAAATGGATTATCTAATAAGTACACAGACCTACTCCTACAAACACTAAAACTAAATCACTAATGCTATCTCTATCACTAAGCTAACT